>OV725083.1:69073139-69673139 GCA_928085145.1 Nezara viridula | reverse complement strand
ATTATTATAAATTAACACATATTAGATCACAACAGTTCTATTTTATTTTTATTTTACAATCAACGTTTCAGCGCTTCTTAAAGCATTTCAAAGTGAAGAAACCTATCTTAATATTAAAAACAAATGTGGTGCAGTGCGCGCATCACACAATTTTCATTTAACACCTTCTTCTTAGAAGAAATAATTATTTTCAGAGCAAGAGTAAAAATTATATACGGTGAGAAATATTATTTAAAGTAGTTAGTTACCATATCTGTGATAGCCATCTAATGTATTAAATTTATAAAATTTGACAATAGCCATTTCCTTCTGCGACTGTATATTTCAATTATTTATTTGATTATAATAAATAATTAACTGTCACTAAATATTTTTAGTCCAACAAGAATGCTAATGATAAAGAAGGCTGCTATATTTATTTTAAATATTTTCAGTTGGTAACATATGCATTTTTCACCGTTTTAATTAAATAGTCAATCTAAAAATATAAAAAATAGATTTACCTAATGTCGCGAGTTTTTCCATCCTCGTCCTACTGCGCGATGTGGAAAAGGCTGTAATATTTGAAATGGCAACAGAAAACAGAATGGTCTGAATGAACCTTTTTTTCCTACTACAACAGTTATCAATACTGTGGCATAATATTAAAAATGCTCTTGCCCTTATTAAAAAACTACATTTATAGCAAATGGAACATAATGAAAAGTCACCTATTCTCCTCTTCCTCGCGTTTTAGACTACACTGTGTTTTTCTGAGGTCAGGAGGGAATGGCGAAGATTGTTTCTATAATTAAAAGTCCTCATGTCACCGGGATTTAAACTCGTAAACTTCAGTTTATCAAGTCCCCACCCTTAATATTGCCCCCACCCTCATCCATATGACTGTTTTATCATCGTTAAGAGGTCATAATTAAGCTTATTATTTGGCGAGGTTGATACAAATTCCCTTGATAGACGTTTTCTTAAAAAATGGGCCCATTAAAACATTTGTTATTGGAACGAGGATACAGGACACTTGGCAGGACAATTAGTACAGAGATTATTCTTGTCCAGGACACGGTTGGATGATAACAGCCTCTTTTTCCGCTACTGCCTGCGACCAAGGCAATTCCGCGGTTCCTCATGAAGGAGATCTGCCCAGTCCGAATGGCCTACTTTATGACGAAGAGTTTGACGTTCATGGACAAGACACAACACCGCCGGTCGAAGGGGTAAGAGTATCCATAGTTTTTCTTAACATGGTGTGTTGGTTATGTCATTAATATCTATCCAAAAGAACTTTATTAAATGTATTTATTAATTTCATATTAAATCATCCAAATCCCCAAGCACAATCCCTATCCAAGTTCCACTCGTCCCTACAATCCTCCTCGAAGGTTATAGCGGCAGTGGCCTAGAGATTTTTTGTAGTATATATCTTGGAATTCTGACAATCGCTAGATTCTCCACTTAAGACATGAGTGTATGTAGTTAAAGCGCTCTCGCTCAAACTCCACTGGCTTTAGCACCAGTGACGCGGTTGAGAGAGTAGCGCAGGGATCTATTGGAATTCCCCTGCTTTTCTTTCTATAGTTGGCGGGAAAAGCCTGACTTGGGGTTCCCTGCTTGATTGTATATAGGTATGAATGTGTTTTTAATTTACTTATCTTTAGGTTATTTTATTTTTTATTGTACATAGTTTTGATTATTATTTGGTTATTATTTTACTCTTGTTAATTTTATATTTTATATATAGATGGTGGGAATGTCTTCATATATTACTATAATTATTGTCCACGTGATAGATTATTATATTACTAAATTAAAAAAATTCATATTGGTCACTGATTCGTATAAACCACTATGTGGCCGAACCCTAAAATTAAAGAGTTGTCGATTCAGTTCTTCAAGTTGCCTCCTTACTCACTGGGGTACAGAACAATCAAGATAAAGACTTTAAGATGTTGTTAGTGAAAGAGGAAATTTATAAAAATTGCATACCATACTGACAAGAAAACTACTAGAATGAATTCGGAGAGAAAAACGCCTCAGTTAAAGGGCTATGTTTTGGAATTAAGGAAATCATTCCTCTTACTGCAAGTAATTTCTTACAGAAGCTCGGTGTTGGAAGGAAACGGATACAGACCATGGCAGAAACTATTCTTGTAGAATCGTTGGGAATCCTCCATCACCAGATGTACGATCTATGCCTTCATGTATGATTCAGCACACTGTTTTCAACATATTTCAAATGGCCCCATTCATTTTTCATTCATTTTATCACACTAGCTAATTGAACGAAACCACCACAATTAAAATAAAAAAAACGTAGCACAGGAATTAAAACTTCGACTAAAACCTTTCCAAGAAAATGTGTCATGTCTAGCGTAGGTAATACATGCAGTTAGAGTACTCAACAGTAATGCGTCGGTAATTACGCAGTATTTCTACTTCATTTCATATTTCATTTTTATATGAAATAAACGACAAATAAATATTTTGTTTTAAGAATCCATTTTACTTCGAACAGCATAGTTTTATTGAGGTTCATTCAATTTTTAAAAAAATAAAAGATTAGCCGAGTAAGAATCGGATAAATTAAATTGAAAGATCTATATCTGCTTTTAGGCCTTCACCAACCAACTTGCCAAGGGTGTGTAAAACTCACCGTCGAACACCTATTTCAATGTAATAAATATCATAAATAATACGATTTAAACTTAAAATTGAAAACATCATTCCATATAAAGAAACTGGAGGAATTAGAAACACTTCAATATGTTAAACTAATGAAATTAAGGAATTATATCTAAGAAAAAAATCGTCGCTGTGGCCATGGCAGTCGGCGCCACGTTAAAAACCGCAAATAAAATAAAATATTTATATTTTTAAATATTAAAACTCCATATTCTAGGGATGTTAATAATAGTGTTAATCGTAAACATCAATCATAAATGTTTATCATCAATAAATAAATACATAATAATAACAACTTTTCAAATAAATTGTTTATTAATTATTCTTTAATATTTATTGTTTATTCATTGAATACAAATGATCAAATAAATCAAATAAACCAACAAAACCATAGACATTTGATTACCAAAATAAAGATTGAAGAATTAATATTAATTACATAAAAATAGATTTTTATTTTAATATATGTGTTATTAGTGAGGATGATTTACGCAAAATATGGCACAAACGTGAGATTGATAATAAATTAGGAATACCCATTTCATACAGATACTCAAAGAGAGTCACTCAACCCCAAGGTTGGTCAACGGTTGAGATAATATAGTAAATAACAATCTGCCAAATCCGGACTCGAATCTATGTCTGGTAGCTTCGTTGCACAGTGACTTGCTTACTGAGTGATTCCGCTCATCTCTCATTCTTTAATTAAGTGAGGAGTAAAGAGTGAGAAAAATGTGTGTGTAAATTATCATTCGCTGTGAAAAACTGTGACTCTTCATTTTTTTTCCGAATCGTGAATGTAACTAATGAAAAATCTCTAGGTCTTTTGATCAAATAATGACCAGATCACTCATCAGTATAATCCATCAGTATATCCCCACCCATCAGTATAATCCATCAGTATATCCCCACCCATCAGTATAATCCATCAGTATATCCCCACAAATCAGTATAAATGTATTTCAGAAGCGTGTTCTCTGTGGCCATCAGCCAATAACGAGAAAATCGAAGAGTATGAAACAGGATGAGGTCTGGATTTAATTGCACGACGTTATGTAATTTGCATGCAGTTATCTAATACACTTATTCTTGAGCGCAAATAAAAAGTGGAATGCTTCTTCAACACTTGCAATGAAGCAATAGAAATATGAAAGAGTGGAGAGCTGTTTGAACATCGAAAGTTCAATCATTTATAAATTGATTATATATATATATATATATATATATATATATATATATATATATATATATATATATATATATATACCGTATATATAAAAAAAAATTTGGGGGATTTTGGGCTGAGTACTATGTGAGGAAGTACGCCAACGGTTGTCCAGAGAAGTGATTGGACCGAGATCACTTTCAACCACCATGTTTTCCACCTTAATTGATTATTTAAGAGTAACCACTTTAAAGAGGCTGAGTGTGCCCCAGGAGGGTCTCCTAACCCCAAAATCAATCCACGGCTGATGAAAAATTATCAGTCATCAGCCAGATTCGAACTTGGGACCTTGTATTTACCTTTTGGGACCTTATATTTACACATATATAATCTATAGAATAGAAAAAAAGAGCCTCATAACTTAGTCCATTAGACATAAAGAAATAGAAAACAATTGCATTTAACAAACTTTCCACAGGTGTCAAACACACGAATTTTTTTTTTGGAATGCAGATCTTGTAGATGTTTTTCAGCCATAATCAGTCTTCTCCAATATATATATATTCCAATTATAATTTAATGAGCTCATCGAAATATGTTTTTATAAGATTTGTGACGACACCGCAGAATATTAATTTGTTTTCAATTATATTTAAATGTTTTCAATTAATTATTTTCACTTCCACTTATCAACATAAGAAATATATATATGTAAATAAATAGATAAAAGATCTTGTAGATGTTTTTTCGCCTTGATCAGTCTTTTACATCTCTGCTTATCTTGGGCTATTTCGTTTCAGTATTCTGCATGCAGTTCACTTGTATCTTAGTTGATTCTATTTATCCATCTGCTTTTTGGCCTTCCACATGTTCTGTTGTTCATTATTGAGACATTCATTGTTGTGTAGAGACTTTCTGATAGATTATTCTGAGCCACATAGCCTATCTTAACCTCCTTGCTTTCATATCATGAAATATCGATGGAACGGTTTCTCTAAGCAGTTCTTCATTGGTCATCTATGTGTTAGTATTCTGGCCCCAGATAGGTTCAGTTTTCGTGAAAATGATTTTTTACTCTAACCTTTCAATGCTTCTTTCTAGTGTCCAGGTATATATACATAAAATATTTTCTTGGATTTAAAGTAATATGAAACAAAGGAAAATACTGAAACAATGGGATGATTGGTGGACGAGCATACAGCCAAGGATAGAAGGCGTTACGCAACGGATTCAGCTCTAATAGCCTTTACATAACAATCTCAAAGCCAGGAGTCAATATTAAATTAGTTTACCGTATAGTAATGCCGCCAAATGGGGTATTCGTGCCCAAAATGCAGATATTCAATTTCGGCATTGAGCGAAGAGATTTAGGATCTTAACTTCAATTAGCCAAGTTTTCACAAAGAAAAATAATTGGAATATTAAATATTTTAATATTTTTGGACGATTACAATGGTTCATTATCGAAAATAATAAACCAAAAACCTTTTAAAATTGCGACATCTTTACTAATAGTTCTCTGACTTCGATGAAACTTTCTTCATAATTTAGGAAATTTAAAAACCTTTGAAACACCCCATTATAAAAACTACAACGAAGTGTATACATTTGAGTTATTCGGAAATTTAATTTTACTACCCCTTGTAACTTTTTATCTAGCTTCTTTTCGTTGAAGTAAGTTATATAGATAAATTTAAAGGGCGTCAAGAAAAATACTTTAGCAAGCAAGTTCTATTGAAATTCGTACATTATCTATAGCAGTACAGGTTTTTCGGTCGTCATCTTGAAAGGTAATGTAGTAAGAGTGATGTAGTAACATAGTAATGTCGATGTAGGAGGATTTGATTCCAAATTTGAAAAAAAATCGGTCCAGTAGTCGGACGGCGGACGGGAGAAGGTGGACGGACAAACAAATTTTTTTCGGGTTCTACGTATCCTGCAACGTAAAACCTCAAATTTTGACGGGGGTTAATTTTTTAATATTTCGGACGATTACAATGATCATTATTGAAAATAATAAACCAATAAAGATAAAAGCAGGTAGGAAAGAACAACACGTCATAATTAAATGAATAGCACAAAATGAGTACAATACATCGAAATTAACCACTAAAATCAAAAAGGCATTTATCACATAACGATCATTAAAACGTAAAATTAGACATGTATAATAGCAATAAATTTTGTAAACCAGGATTTCAGGAGATCCCCGCGTTACTCAAGCAACTGCGTCATTGGTA
This sequence comes from Nezara viridula, assembly GCA_928085145.1. NCBI lineage: Eukaryota > Metazoa > Arthropoda > Insecta > Hemiptera > Pentatomidae > Nezara > Nezara viridula. Next base: position 69,667,058 of record OV725083.1, on the reverse strand, counting down.
CTAAAAGCCTAAGAAATATATGTTTCCTTTTCAAGTATAACAATCTATGAACAAATATCTTACGTAGTATATTTGATTATACAAGGCAGACGTTCTTCCTACTCAATGTGGGCTAGGTATAGAAGTATAGAAAATTGTAGAGCATGAGTGTACCCTAACATAGTAAAGCAATAACATTTTCTAAAAACAGCTGATCTAAAAAAATTTATATATTTTTTGCCAGTCTTAATGTCTATCTCATACGAGCTCTGCGGAGTGTCAGGAGTCCATTCAAAAAATACTTTTCCTTTTCTTTTATTTTTATTATTTTTTTCTTTCTTTTTTTTTATTTTTTTATTTGCCTGACCCCATAATGACTTCCTAGTTTTTCTTACTTATTATCCGAGTTCCCATAATTTCATTGTATCACGAAATGCAAATAATAGCCGACAATAGCATATTTTTTATTCAGTAGTTATTTTCTTGCTAAGCCATTCTATTGCCGTTATAATATAAATCTAAAACTAGAATATTGAATATTTAATAGTTGACCGTTGCATTATAAGGGAAGGAGATGGTCCGGGGTGGCGGTCATAAATAGGCTAAATAGTGGTAAAACTATTTTTATTAAAAGCCGACGTTTCCACCCGACTTTGCAGGTCTCTTCAGAGAGGTGTGTTCAGCTAGGAGTTTCACATAGAACTGGAACTCTTACAGTTCTACGTCGGCTTTTAATAAAAATAGTTTTGCCACTATTTAGCCTATTTATGACCGCCACCCCGGACCATCTCCTTCCTTTAAAACTATAATAAAATAAATCTTTGAAGATTAATTTTAGAGATTCAACTTATAATTATTTTAGTTCAATTTATTAAAATAGCGAAGTAGGCATTCACGTTTAAATTTATAAAGTTGGCCGTCATTAAGAATAAAAATATACTTAACGATTATATATGATTCTGTGATATCATCAAGAAAATAAAATGCATTACAAGAATTCTGTATTCAGAATTTAAGCAAACCTAACACATAGTCATAATGTAAACGGAAAGCACTGTTAGTCAGGGGTTTCCGGAATAAGATATTTAAACACACCAATTCATTTTTGATAAATATTTTTATTTTTTTATTTAGACGTATAATATTCTCTCTCATGGACAATGATTATAGTGATAAATGAACACATTCACACCATATATACAGAAAATATAAAATTAACAAAAGTAAAATAATAACTAAATAATAATGGAAAAAAAAACTATGTACAATATAAAATAAAATAACCTAAAGATAAGTAAATTAAAAACATAAAAACACAGTCATACCTATATACAATATATACCATCAGGTAGGGAACCCAAAGCCAGGCTTCTCCCTCCAACTATAGAAGGAAAAGCAGCCCTAACAGATCCCTGCGCTACTCTCTCAACCAATTCCATGGTGATGAAGCCAGTTAAAATAAATAATAAACTTAATAAAGCATACTAAAAAAAACTATATAATATCTTCAATTGTTTTCATTGCTTTTCGTCCCAACAGGTTGTATAAGATTTAGTTTAAAAAAAAAAAAGTAAGCCAAATATATCGATCGGTATAGATAGGTCCATCACCGATTACATTGGGTGCATATCTTATACATATCGTACAGGCATTCACTTTAACAAAATTCTGACTTTATTTAAAATTGAATTAAATAATAAAAAAAAAAAGTCGCATTCATTTTACAAAACTTCCTGTTGTTATACGTTTACTGTCTACCAAATTTCACAACCTGTATGTTGTTAAAAATTATAATTTTTTATTTTATTTTAAACTGTTAAAATTTATATCAGACATGTTGTTCTCAGCTTTTAGTTAGCGCTACCGACCCCATTTTATCAAATTATTAACATCCCTCTAAAACTTCGTGAATAGCTTCATATTATCCTAATCTACAACTTTTTTATTTACGCAAATTGTCAGAAATGGGACGTCTTGCAATTAAATTAATTTATTGAGGTAATAAAAACTCATGAATACTCATTTGCTTTCCACTTGAATCGTTAGATAATTAGAACATAAAATCGATAAAAAAAGTGGCCTATATAAATATTCGGCCGTTTGACTATCATAACCTCGTCGTTTTGAAGTGTAAGCGGTGGAAATCACCTCAAACGTCCCAAGATTTATGTAGGCCACCTTGTAATTCGTTTTTTTTTTAACATCATGTTACGATTTAAGTAAAAAGTAAATGGATATTGAATAGTTTTTAGGATATTATTAAATTAATTATTCTAATGAGGAGAAGCCCCATCTCTGATAATTTTCGTAGACAAAGAAAAATATATGTTACAATAAGATTCAAGTTTTACACACATCCTCATACAAGACTGAAACGACAAGAAACCGCTCGACGTTTCCGATTACTTCAGCACTTACTCGACAAACGTTCTAAACTTCCAATTAATTAAAAAAGACTCATTTACATGACTATGATAAGGCCTATTGGGACGTAGAGAGTTGAGCTATGAGACTCCACTAAATCATCGAATTCTTCTCGTATCCAATCCTTACAATCCAAAATCCTTCGTAAAATCCTCAATGCTCCCTAATTTGTTACAAATAAAACCATCCATAATGACTTTAATGTTTCTTATGTTTCAGATCTAATCCTCCGAGGCGTCTGAAAAGAAGATGGCTCCGTGATCTCCTAATCCAGACACATTATAAAAGTGCTACCATTGGGTAGTTTCTCAACAAGTGTTTTCACGTCATTATATTAAGATGTTCACATTTACTAAATGTATTTCTTTAATGCAGTTGTAAATATCATAAATAAAAAAAATAAAAATATGTTATAGACGGCGGTTAAAAATTTGGTTAAAAAAGGGCCTTTATCGCGGATTACTAACATAATATAAAAAAATAAAAAAACAGGTTATACAATATATGAGCTAACAGGCAAAGCTGTGATCTAATTTTATTTTTAAAAAATAATAATTAGCATATACAGACAATATGTATGATTATGAGTATTTGTTAATGACGATTGGCAAAATTGGCCATGAGTATGGAAGAAAAGTATAAATAAACTACGTTGAAAAAATGTTTAATTTTATTTTGTAAAACCATTGTGCAATATGATGTAATTTGATTTTAAGGTCTCAGCGTTGTACGTTAGAGATGTTCTGTCTCGATTGTATGTACTTGTGCGTGTGTGGCTTTATTTTATCTTTTTATAAATACTTATGCGTTTTTTATCATTATGCTATCGCCACCGTTAAGAAAATAAATAAATTAAGACAGCGAAACATTTAGTCAACCTTGCGTTCCAGTACTTGCGTACATATGTATATGTATTACGTTATTAATAATAAAATATAACACATAACTACTCACCAACTACAGGATACTGGCTACTATCATTCTAGAAGAAACAACTTCAACTCACCTGTAACAAAGATAAGAGAGCATTATTACCTTGAAATGTGTTCGTTAGTTCGTACCCTTCTAATCTATCTAACCGAAATAGAAAACAACTAATGGAAAAAACAAGTAAATCTATAATTTAAAAAACGAAAAATTAATCTATACATTTAATTAAGAAGATAAATATTTCTTTATCTATATTCGGTTCTATGATTAACATTTAATGATTTTTAAAAATACGCATGACAAGCTTGTACATCAAATTTAGATAATGTTTTTATTTTCTTAATAACTTCAATAAATTTTCACAAAACAAACAACACCATTGTTTTGTAATCTTATTTGACACATGCAACCAGTTATCTTCTTAGCCCGTAGTACAGACCCGTTTTTTTTCGAATTATTAACATCCGCCTGAAACTAAGTTAATAGTTTCATCCCGTCGTAACCTACAACTATTTTATTTAAGAAAACTCTTGGAATTGGAGAGTTTTCAATCCGGAGGCCAACTTAGTATATTTAATTATGTACTAAAAACTCGTAAATAACCATTTTCTTTCTACATGGACCGTAAGATAATTTGATCATAGAATCGATAAAAATGTGGCCTACAAAAATATTGGGTAGTTTATCCAATGTAACCTCGTTATTTTGAAAAATTGGAGGTGTAGGTCACGCCAAAAGGCTTAATATTTTTTAAGGCCCCATTTTTTATCGATTTTGTGATCAAATTATGTTACGATCCAAGTAGAAATTAAATGAGTATTTATGAGTTTTTAGTACCTAATTAAATATACAAAGGTTGCCCTCCTTCAGATCGAAAACACCCCAATTCCAAAAGTTTTCGTAAATAAAATATTTGTAGGTTACGATGAGATGAAACTATTTACTAAGTTTCAGACGGATATTAATAATTCGATAAAACGAGGTCTGTACCACGGACTAGTTTGTATTGTTCTTCAAAGATTTTTTGTCGGTACGCGATGTTTTCCTAAAATGTTTATCATAAACATTGATTAAGCTCTTAAAAAAACCAAAACTTTATTTAATTTTTAAATTAAAATCTAACATTTTTGGTTGACTAATTTATCTGTGCGAATAATTGGGATAATATATTAGTCAGTCCGATTTCGATTATTTTTTTTTTTGTTATGCAAGAAATTTAATAACATTTCAAGTTATCATGGGTGTAATATAGCATAAATTGTATGTTTTTTTAGTTCTCCGCATATAAATTTTGTTTAACTTAATTTCTTGACTCTTCTGAGGAGTGTGATCTTTTTTTGCATCTAAAAGAGAATGTGATTCTCTTAATGATGTCTCAATCATTCCATTGGCTGAAGAATAAAAAATAAAAAACTGAGAAATAATATATAGAAATAGTTTATTGGTGTGGCTCTTATGGCGGAAAATAAACAAGCAGCAATAAAGCAAAAAGAAGAATTACAGGAAACAGCCAGGAAAGCAGGGTTAAAAATATCATTCACGGATACAGAAATAATGACGATTGACGACTAAAGACAGAAAAAAAAATTATATATTTGTAGGAATAGGTAAATTACAACGGAGGGAATGGACAATTAATGAATATTAAGAAAGAGAAATTGAATAGATTATAATTTGCGGCAAAATAAGTTTACAACAAAGGCAAAAATTAGGTACTACGAAACTGTTGTGAAACCGGTGTTCTTAAAAATCCTGCGGAATGAATACGTCTCTTAGAAAATAGAGGGGGGGGATTCAGAATGAGGGATAATTGCAAACTGTGTAAATGAGTAAAAGACATTAATTAGAAAAAGAAGAATGAGAATTTATGGGCATATGGTCAAGATGGGCAGCAATAAATTGAGTAAGAAAATTATTGATAAAGTTCTAGGCCTAGATAACCAAATTGAATATGCACATGACATGAATACACAGTTTGTAAGGAAAGAGTCGATTTCCGAAAACGTATTGACCAAATAATATATATATGAACTGGTTCCCACAGACACCTTTTTCATTTTATTAATTTTTCAAATAATCAAAAACTTTCTTTTCCTGAAATACTATATTTGATAATTTAAGGGTACTTAAACATTCTGATAGATTTCTCTTAACGAACATAAAACGAAAATAAGAGTAAACAAATTATAATAAAAAACCTCATATTATCCAAGATGCCCTAGTGATTTTTGGCAAGAATTATGATACACAGCTTTGAAACTCTTATCTTCTCAATGACTTTTATTAAGGCTGAATTACGAATTTAAGGATATATATTTCCTATCTTTTGACACCTCATTTGTCAAATTTCATCGCTGATATATATGTATATATACATATTGTGTAGACTTACACTTTCTACCCATGTTTTGGTTTATTATTTTTGATATTGAACGTTTTATAATCGGCAAAGAAAAAAAATGTACTATTCCCTTACAAAAATTATAGTATTTACCTATTTCCACATAATGTTAACAATTAATGAATGACTAAAATACTATACGAATTATTAACCTGAGCTTCCAGTAAACTGAAATTATCTCGTACTATTTTTTTTTATTGCTTATATATTTAATTTATATATTATCTTTGTTCCATAATGAATTAAACTTCATTAAGTGAATAACATCCAAAATTGATTTGAAAAAGACAATTCGATTTCAATAAAAAACAACATTGTTTTGGTAGAAAGCGAAATCAGTTTGATGAGTTTACACTAAAGGTTTTCACGAACACGTGTTTTGAACTATGTAAGGAAAACTTGCAGTACTTGAGCTTAAACGACATTTTTAGTTTTTTCTCCTTTTACTAAAGTTTAAACTGGTTTTCTCCGTGTGACTCTGAAGATCTTCCCTTCGGTCAACTCTTGAATCAGTCAAGGAGATTTTTTTTTCTTTATTACAATTATTATCATTATCTTATAAATATCTGTTTTTGATTGTCAAATTTTAATACCGACATAAACATTATTGGTCACAAATATCGATATATGTCAAATTTCGTTATATATATATTCTCTCAACACCTCTAATATTGCAGTAGTGGTAAGCTAGTTCAAGCTATATTACTTGATTAACTAAACTAAGTAATAATCAAAAAGTAAATACAATAAAAAAACTAAAATAAAATAAACGATAAGTAGTGTTGCCCAAATGCGGGACTGAGACGAGCTGGGTCTTGCAAACTCAGTCTTGGTCTTGGTCTTGCACAAGAGTATCCCAACAGTCTTGCAGTTGGCTAATAGCGTATTACAATAGAGATATCACTGTAACTTTTCATATAGGAGAAACCTAACTGAGCTCGAATGAAAAATTAGGAGAGTTAAATGCAAAATTATATTGGTTTTACCAATTCTTTACATTTAGTAACTAAAATTGTCAAGTATTAGTAACTATTTTAATCAAAACATCGATTTTTTTTTACTAGTCTTGGTCTTGTTCTTGCAACAGTTAGGCGGTCTTGGTCTTGGATAAGGAAATTAACAAAATAAACACTCATGATTTGTTGTTTTATTTATTATTTTTATTTTGACGATTGGGAGATACTCTGTCTCCATTCTCAGCATATAATTTCCCCCTTTGTTGGATTAGTCTATTTATATCTATCTATTTATTAATAAAAACGTAAATGTTAGTTTGTTCAAAATCGCTAATCTACGAAACTCCCTCACCGTTTGATTTGAAATATTGACATAACGTTTCTATCGGATTCAGAAGTGTTTTTATAAATACATATACATTTAATTACCACTCGGCCGGGGTAATTAATTTAATTTCGGAAAGGCGGCCGAGTGTCTCTAATAATTTGTCTACATGAGGAGATCACGAGGCCATCTTATTTTCAGACGCTTCGGAGAGTTATCAGGAATCGAAGAGGAAGCAAGGTCAGAAACAAGAGGATTCGGATGGTTATGAAGTTTATTATGGAAGGATAGGTATCTGGATTGGGCCAAATCGGAAACATATGGAACATTGAGGTCTTTATGGATTATATTATTTGTGACGAAGTAACGAGCATTGAGGATTTTCCGAAAGATTTTGAATTGTAAGGATTGGATACGAGAGGAATTCGATGGTTTAGTGGAGCCACATAGCTCAACTCCATAAGTCCAAATAGATCTTATTATAGTCATGTATATGAGTCGTTTGTAATTAATTGCAAGTGTAGAGCGTTTGTACAGTAAGTGTTGGAGTAAGCGGAAACGTTTCTTGTCGTTTCATTCTTGTGTGAGGGTTACAAGTGAGGCGTTTGTCCAGCTGGAGTCTAGGTATCGGATTTCTTGTACAAGGATAAACTATAATCAATATTAATAAATTTACAAGGATACTAATATATGTTTTGAACTAGTTGTAAATTTTAAATTGTATAGGAGAGGTCCTAAGAAACCCTGAATTTGAACCTAAGTACCATGTGGCCTAGAGAGGGTATATTTTAGTCGAATAAAAGGTACATTAAAACATTTTAGGAATAGAAGAATACAACCCTTGGATTGATGGATACAACCGATTCGAAGTATGTTTGATCTTCAGTTATTCAGACGCGTTCCACGTTACATGAGCCCGATACACCATTAACCAAAAGTTATATCTATCAATAACTTGCTCAGACGAGGTTAAACATAGGAATAGGAACTGCGGAGGAGGTTTCGAACAAACATTGACCCGATAATAACAATAACACCTTGAAGATACCGCCTGGCATTGGTCCGTTGGCCTAAATCTAGCTCGACTCTAGGCCAATTCGGTTAAAGTAATATTTGATTATTTTTTTTAAAATAATAATAATAATAAAATAAATATCATATGTATTCCTACAAGTATTGGTGATGAAATTAAAGCTTTTAGAAGAAAAGAAGCCATATTATATATATAACCCCTATATGTTGCTAAAAAAGATTTTATCAAAATATATTTGGACGAATCTATTATCACAGACTACACAGTTCGTCACAATAGACCCGATATAGTCATGATAGATTTTGAAATTAAGAGAGTCAAGCTTATTAAGGTGGACATGACAAGAGTGATAAATTTTATTATGAGTAGACACATGTAATTCGCATAAGTGAAATGGACAGACTTTATATATATATATATATATATATATATATATATATATATATATATATATAATATATATATATATATATATATATAATATATATATATATATATATATATATATTTTACTATTTGTTAATGACAAACTATCGAGTAGTAAAATGGAGGATTTATATTACAACCCTGACGCAGAGTGTGGATATATTATAATGGCTCCGGACCCTTATATACACTAATACATACAAAAAATACAAATAAGGAAAAATTTCTATAAATTGTAGTAATATATAAAATAAAAAAAGTGGAGTAGAAGGAAAGGAGGAAAAGATGGAAGGGAGCAGTCAGGCAGGTTTGGAATATAGCTGCACCATAAAATAGATCTCTTCGCTTTCAGGGAATCTTTTAATACCGAACAAAAAGAAGAAGAGTTGATTAATTAAATTACCATTTTATCATATGCAAATATATGTATATATATATACATATATATACTCGTCTCAGAATAAATAAAGTATTATTATTATATATATATATGTTTTGAACTAATGTCCTAAGAAACTCTGAATTTGAACCTCAGTCTTATAACTTGTGGCCTAGAGGGGATATATTTTAGTCGAATAAAAGGCACCTTAAAACATTTTAGGAATAGAAGAATACAACCGATGGATTGAACCGATAGATTGATGGATACAACCGATTGTGGAACCTATATATATATATATATATATATATATATATATATATATATATATATATATATATAATATATATATATATATATATATATATATATATAGGGAAATACTTAAAATATGGCAAATAAAGTAAATAGTTACTAGAAATGTTTGATTTCGTTTCATTTATAATATTTTCCGATACTTTAGTTTAACATGCATTAAACCCCACATCAAATTCCAAAAAACTAAAATAACAGCTCTCATCTGTTTATCGGAATCGGTAAATAACATTTGGATGGAAAAACACGCATGAAAGAGATTACAATAACAGAGATTTACATACTAGTAATAAAAGAACTAAAAACCTTAATAGTACTACTTCAGTTAAATTTAATCCTAATTTATTATCACAAGTGTTCAATTTAGTAATGCACTAAAACATTTGGAATGAGGTGATTGGTTACGCCACTTGATTAATTAAACCCATCTGATCCGTTAGAACAAGACAGTTACAGCAGATGCCAACAATATTAATTAAATAAATAAAATAATAAAGTAATTAAAATGCCATACCTAACTTAGAACCCATTTTTTAAATGGACTGATTTTTTTTTTAATAATATGTCTTTACTAGGTGATTCAGTACATTTAGTGAGAACTTGAGAAAAATAAAATGTAAACTATTCCTCAAACTTAATTTAGTTTAATAATCAAGGTATCAATCAGGTGAAAACTATTATTCAAGACAGGTGCTGGTTTTTTTTTATATCTATACCTAGTTTTAAATACGATTTTAATAAAAGATTAATTTTATAAAAAAGTATTTGCTCTATTTTTGTCAAATACTGTAACAGAAAGTAACTCTTAATTATTTTAAATGCGACAATATCATAGAAGAATTTCTTATAAAAAACTATATATTGTGTCTCGGACTATATATGGGCGAATGGTTCAACTGAAACATACGAAATTTAAACAAGCAAAACAAGAACTAGCAAGATTTTGTTGTTTTTTTAACGTAAATTAATTTATTTGTTGAACGGGATCCATAACTAGAAACCTATCTAACTATACAATTCTCACTTAAATGATAATAAATTTGACAAAATATTTTTCAAATACAAGTAAAATTTTTTTAATACTTTAAGGGAGTTTTCAAGCGACTAAATTATGTAACTTCTTCGCTCTTCCGATACAAATGGCTAAGTCAGGGAATGACAGGATAAAGTCGGCGGTTCTCTTGAGAACCTCGAGGTAGTCGTACAGCTTGGTCACCATATAAGATGGTTCAGGTCATCTCAGCTTCCGTTGTACCTCCATTAGGATATGTGTCTGTAGAATGTGTTCCAGTGTTTTCTCGCCTCTTCCACATTCACATAAAGGAGTTGGACTAATTTATTTATATATATATATATATATATATATATAATATATATATATATATATATATATATATATATATATATATATATATAAGCCTGTAAAGTTCAGTTTTAAGTCGAAAAATTAAAACTTGTTTCTTCCTTAGGTATTGAAGTCTGGATACTGATTGTTCCGCAACTTTAAATCTCTTCTTTCAGGCCTAGTCCTCAACCGGACTTAATATTCCTAACTCAAAGGCTAAATCAGTCTGTATCGGCATTGCATTTTAGTGCAAAATTACGTCTAATGGTATTGATGTGAAATTTTGTGTAGTGTAGCAGCTAATAGTCGCTGTGTTATTGTAGTAATTTAGATATTTCAATATGTGAACAACTGAAGTTAATTTTACTTTCTCTTTTAGTAAGCTTTTTAAGTCCATATCAACAGTTCAGGCTTAGGGTGGATAATTGTCCCCGGGCGCCAACTTGAAATTGGCTCGTTGGGGGCGCCTAATTAAAAAAAATATATATATTATTTTTAGCCTATCAATAAAGCAAGTGTATTAGAGAAACGTTGAATGGACTAAAATTCAAATATTACATATAATGTAATATAAATAAACTTAAAAAATAAATTTAATTTTTTTAAGGGAGATGACGCCATTTCTCGGGGGGCCTCGAATGTCTAAGGCCGGTACTGCATTTCAATTAAGTTAAAATATCTTAAGCAATAAGTTGAGAATCATAGAATAAGAATCAATAAATAAATAAATTTGTTCTTGGTTTTATTAACATTAATCATTTGGTTTATTAATTCTTATTTTTTATATACTTATCTTCTTCATTTATTTACAACACAAAATATTTTCGCATATTCTAATATTTTTATTGTTGATTGAAATTTTTATTATTGATAAGTTTATATAACCGTTGTCTGGTTTGTATGTTTCACTTTTTTCTTGTCTTATACTTATATACTTATCTTTTCTTCTGATTTTATTCTTTGCTCTCATCACTATTATCTTATTTATTCTTATTAATATTATCTTGTTACTGTTATTATTCACTTTTATTACTCTTACGCTTCGTTATTTATCATTTTTCTGATGTTATTTAATGATGATGACCCATCCGTTGGGGACGTTTCGTCGGCTTACTCTATAAAGTAGTTATGAATGAAATTCCTTACATTTTTTTTCAGCCTAATAATTTCTACAGTCGACTACTAACCTATCTCGAAAGTTTTTATTTGTTTTTCTCTGCCATACAAAATGAATTATAAATGTTTGCACATAATGTATACACATTACATATATTCTGAACTGAGAACTTCTTCCTCGTTCAGAAAAAACAAATTATGATAAGTCGATTCATAGCATTATAGCATTTGCATTAACTGGGTGACTTGCTAAGAGCTCGCACGATTGTAGTAAATTATATCCCAAGCGCCGCACAGTGAGACAAAGGTGGAAAAATCTGAACCGACCAACACATACTACTCTTTATTCCCGATTTCTTAATAACACAAGAATAGACTTATAAACAACATAACGATAGTTGACATGCCCATCAAAAGACGACTGAAAAGGAGCTAGATGAGAGATCTTCGGTACTGAATTAAGGTAGTAAATAAAGACCAGGAAGAGGTTCTGCTGAGTACTATCCTTCCGCATGCCAGAAATTCCATTCGGTTGTCATTGATTGTCAACACATCTGCTTATTGTCTCATTCATCAGTAATAGGTACGGATAAAAAAAATTAATTAAAAAAAAAAGACTACAAAAAAAAGCTCTGCCTACCAAGGTTCTATAATTAGGGATGTTGCGATATGTCTTTATACTACTATCGATGTCATATATTGATATCGATAAGGAATATCGGAACTATATATAATAATTATTTTCTCATTTGTTCAATATTTATGATGTCAACATAAATATCCTTGTCGTGTGGTTCACAATCAATTCGGTCACACTTGTTCATGGAGTGCCGAATGTATCCGAGTATATCCTGTATATGGTATATCCTGAAAGATTGTTTTCGGTGTTTCATAAACAAGTGTGACCGAAGTGATTGTGAACCACGCGTAACCCGTGCGGTCCTCATATAAATAATTACTATGCAAAGCATTTCAATTCACCTATGATTTTATTTCTCGATTAGTCTGTATTGATTGATCTGTAATGATTATGTAGGGATTAATATTCATACTTTAAAATCATTATCTTTTACAAGCAATTTAGTTTCCATGTTTTTAACAAGCGAAATCATGTTTATAAGGAACATTTTTATTCAACATAAAATTCCATATAAGCATTCGCAGTCGGCGGTACTTTTTGTCAAAAATGTTATTTCGGCCCACTGTCGGTTGCAATCTTTATAATCCGGGAGCCCGTGGCATAAAATGTATCTTATTCTATACTAAGGTTTGTCCTTATAAATTGACCATATTCGCCGCTGAAATAGAAAATGGTGGCCAGGTAAAGATAGATTGTCTGCATAGTATTGGAGTTTAAATGTGAAGTTAAAATTGCTCTAGCTTTTGAATTGTTGAAGATAAGATATAAATAATTAATACATATTTCTTTTTTTCGTAAAAATTTATCGAGCCAAATACTGATCAAAATACGAGACAAAAACAATATTTTTTCTTTGTTATATAAATTAGGCCATTATTCACCAACAATTTATTTATTAGCTATTTTATTACGACGTTTCGACCATCACTAGGGCCATTTTCAAGTCTGGAAAATTGTAATGCCATTATTAGTTAACATTTAACATGTAAAACAAAAAAAAATTATTACACATGATTAACTTATCTAACGATCTATGCCAGAATATTTTCAATACACATGGATTTGTATACTTTTTCTTATAAAAACCTTTCATGTACGTAACTTTACTCACTAAAAACAATTGAATATTACCTTAATGAGTCCTCCATTACATATTCATTATTAATGTCGTATTAATTTGTTCAGTGAAAAATTAAATTGTCCTGCTATTTAAGAGTTTCCCCTACGTCATTTCTGGAGGGACTGACTTATATCTTCCTGGTGGAAATAGTCGAGGGGGGAGGGGTTTTCCTTCTATTGTTTTGCAATAGTGGATTATTTTATCTAATTTATGATTTTTATATTGCTTTTAAATTAATTATTAGATTATATGCGAATATTACATTTACATAAAACATTATTTACATTTACGTAAAAAGTATTTATACTGTCCACATCTGTATGGTTGTTAACGGAGTTCTTTAAATTTTTAGTGATATATATTGATGAATGATATCACTTTTTTTTAAAGTTAGTGAATTACGAGGACGGATATATCGGAAATTATGGAAGATAGCGAAGAAATAAATATAACCATTTCTATTGAAAATTTTTCCAGCTTTAATGTTATTATTATCATCACTAGAACAAATTATTTCACCGAAATGAGCGAAAAACTGGAAAAGTGGACTTTTTAAACCATAAATTAAAATTTTCGACTTGAAATCCACGTGTATGGGATAACTGACTATTATATCATGTCTAAGGGCAATAAATACTATAAACTAAAAGGGTTGGTAACTTTCTATATCTATAAGCTCCCTCTGTAATTCTCCAAATTTCACCAGAACCTTATCTATCATCCAAATCCCCTTGCACAATCACTATCCAGCACCACCCTCTTACAATCCTCCTCGAAGGTTGAAGCGGCAGTGGCCCAGAGACCTTCTGTGAATAAGTATTGGTATTTTGGCAATGGCCAGATCCTCCACTCAAGCCAAGTATGTGTGATTATAGCGCCTCTCCTCAGCCTCTACTGGTTCTTAATACCAGTAATGCGGCTCAATGCGAGGCGCTGGGATCTCCTAGAGTCCTGCCTTTCCTTCCACTAGTGGGGAGAAAGGGTTGGCTCGGAGTCCTTCTGAGTGAATGGATTCTGTAAATATTGTATAGTATTCATGTATTTTAGTTGTTATTTTGATTAGTTTAGTTTTTTTGTTGATGTACATTTATTTTTATTGTTATTAGTTTATGTATTATTTATTGTAAATAGAGTGTGAGTGTACTCTCTGAACACTATTATAAATGTCCTTGATTTGATAAAGTTTATAAAAAAAAAAAAAAGAACTAAGCCCTCTCTAGATAGGGCTGTTATATAGGTTTACCCTAGGGCTGTTATATAGGTTGATCCTATATAGGTTTACTACCTATATAGGGTCTCTATCTATCTTAATCTGACCGCCATTTTGTACTGCAGGCCTGTGGATGTGGTCAATTTATATGAATAAATCTTAGTATGAAATTAGATATATTTTTTGGCAGCGGGCTTCCGGACTGTTAGCAAAACCGAAAATCAACATGAAGCTCTCTGCAGTCTGGGAACCTACCCGTCCACCGATCACTGCCGCTATCTTGATAGGAAGGTTCGTGACAAATATATGACAATAAAACAAAAACGAAAAGGTGGCCAGATAAAATAAATATAAAGACGGCAGAATATTCAGATCCACTTGTTGAGGAAGAGAATAATTGTGGGAATGTTTGCTTTGAGTTACGCAAACATGGCACAGACACTGGCCTTGCTTTTATTCACAACACGGTTAGTTCTTCTTTCGGAATTTATCGGACTGACTCGGATTCTTTAGAAATATTAGCATACAAATACAAAATATCATTAGTTCTGTTGGCGTTATGGTTTGAGAACTGATTTTTAAACAACCTAACACAGTGGTCCAAATTACATTTTAGGAACCGTAATGTAGGGTGAATGCGCACTAAATTTTACAAAATCTGTCAATAGATACACAATCTTTATTTTAGATCTTTGAAATGTTTCGAAAACGATTATTTTTGCTTCCTCACTACCCAATGTAATGAAGCTAATCGTTGAAAAAAAGTGTCCAAAATCGAAATTTTCAATTTGTGTTGTATGTTTTATACAAAAAAAAAAAATGTTTTTTTTTTTCTTCCCTCCTCACATTTTAGGTTATAAAGGATTTTTCACTGGGCCAAAGAGGGAAGGCGGGAGATTATTGCTAGAGTTAAAAGTCCCCCATCACCGGGATTTGAAATTTCTCCAATGTAAAGTAATCTGATATATTTATTGTTATTCCACAAAAAAATTAAACAATATACATTTCTGAATTAATCAGACACGTGCGGGATATAAATGTGATACCTCACACGTGAATTTTCCTGGTTAGATAAAACAACTCTATACGGTAACATTCTAAAATAATATTATGTTCCAAAATGATACGTAACCTTGGTTTCTTCTAAATAAAAATTTAAGCTATTTATAGCAACTCCAATACGGTGGTGAGTCTCGTAATCAAAATGTTATGATTGTTATTTCAATGGCTTTTGGATTTACCTAGTCATTTTTCATAATTTTGGAAACCACTTACTCAAGCCATTTCTCCTGTCACATTGTCAAGGGCATAGCACAGTAAAGATTTTTAATCAGACTTCAAAAAAATATAATGTTGAAATTTTAATATAAAAAAAAAAATTCTGATATGAGGGGATGCAAAACTTTAACTAATTTAGACATTCATGAGTGTTTTAATTTTTTCTTACTGGTTCAGTCTAAAGAAAATTAAATGTGATCATATTTTTAAAAAAAAATATGTTTATTGAGAGATATTATAATCTGTCACAATTAAAGATATTTATAATAGTGTTCAAAGAGCACATTTACAATAAATAAAAATTAATAATACAGAAAAATAATAATTCTAAAAATAAATGTATATAAACTAAACAAAAAGTAACTAAGCTAATGAAAATAATTACCTAAATACATACATGCTTCTTTAAACAATATATTAACAAAATGCATTCACTCAAGATCTCCGAGCCAAGCGTTTTTCCCCACTCGTGGAAGGAAAGGCTGGACTTTAGGACCACTGTTAGGCAAGTTACAGCGTCTTGGATTCTATATACTGACTTCAAATGTACAAATAAAATCATTGGTTCTAAAATTATCGATTTTAAATAAAAATAAAATCCTAGGGTCAATATGAGTTAAAATACATTAAACTCTTTTTAAGTTTCTCTCAGCACCCAAAAACTTAATACATAGGTATATTAGAGCTTGCGAATATAATAGTGGTTGTTGACAGTAACAAAACAAGAATTTAATTTTTTTTTGGGGGGGGGGAGGGAGCGTGGGCGACATTTTTTAATATAAATAACGGTAATTATTCTGGAAGAAAAATAAAATAAAATGGCTTTATTAAATGATCTTTCATTGGTTCTTAAAGAGAATGTTTTTATATTTTTTTCTTGACACGTCATTTTTTTTTTACATTTAATTTAGTAGCTGTATATTTATTATAATATAAGAATAAAACATATTGCGATTTCTTTAATGTTTAGCTTCGATCACTCATACTAAAAAATATGGACCAATGACCAAAAAATATTATATTTCTATTTTAATAGGGACTTTAGCTCTATTATCATAATCGATCGGACGATTTCAGAATATGTCAATTTACAAAACTATTTCTTCACATGGGAAAATGACCGTGATATTCCTGTATTTTTTTTATATCACATCACTTGATGGTACCGATGTTGTATTAATTATTATTATTTCAATGAAATAATTACAATTATTTTTTATAAAAAAAATGTTTTGTTTGTTTTGATTAAGAGGCATGAAACCCAGGTCATCAACAACAACGTTTTTTTATTGTAAAAATCGAAATATTTAAACTTTTGTTAAATTATTCTTAAATTGATAGGAAAGTTGTGTGAGTGGACACACCTGATATTTTTTTATCTAAATAATTCCGAAGATGGATATTGTTCATTAAATATAATTCAATAGACCCTTCAGATTAAAATTTAACCAAATTTTTAATTAATTTAAAAAATCCCGTTTCTGAACTTCATATATTTTTATCGTAACACTATAAATCGTTAAACTAGAAAAAAAAAAAAAGGCAATGTTTTAATGCTTAACATTTACTTAAAAAAGAAAAATTCTCACGTTCTTCATCAGCTTATAAAAAATACTCAAAATAAGACAGTGTATAGAACAACTCATATTTTTAATAAAGATTCAGCTTAAGATGTGAGCATATGAGAAATGGTTTTAACTAGTTATATTTATACTCCTCAACAGCCAAATATATTTTTCCAAACAAGTGAAAACTGTTGAGAAAAATCTTTGAAAAGGTCATTTTTTTTTTTAACAGATCATTAGTTAAGTTATGGTACTGTTTGTGTTTTGTTTTTTCAAATTTAAAACTATTGTGGCTTTGGATGGTCTTCATAATTAGTTTCGGCCAACCTTCGAAATATGCTAATTGCTCTGTCGTCTTAGCCAGTACATCTTATTTGTTTAATACTAAACAAAAATCTAGAGCGACAGCGTATCCAAAATGTCGATTCGATAAACACTCAATCAAGGTTCGAGTGGCGCTGATATTAATTAACACTATAAAGGTTATTCAAACTGATTACCCCCTATAATAAATAAAAACATCAAATTGTACTTTTAATTGTTCAATAAATTGATTCCATTATCAAGAATTAATATGAAATGAATCAGCGAATTAGAAAAAGTAATTTAATATAAAAGGTTTTTTTTAAGTAAAAAAATAGTCACATGATACTTTTTGAAAAATATAGGAGTAAAAATAAATATAAAAAATGAAGGTATTTTTATTTATATAACTTGTGCTATACAAATAAAAAAACTGCGGTGAGGGCTTTAAGACTACACGATCTTAACGAAATCATATTTAAAAGTTTAAAATAAAGCTGGAAACGAATCTTAATTTTTTTTTTTTTGACAAAAATTTACATAGTCTACTTTACTGCAAGCGTCATTTGGTTTTCATAATTTATTATACATTTGAATTGGTTAAAATAAAAATTGTGTATGTTAAAAGTAAAAAACTTACTAAAAAATTGCTTGATATATTGTAACCTAAGATAAGATAAATACAGAAAACAAGAAAAAAATAAATAAATGAAATTGTATTAGATATTTTTCTTTCGGCTCGCTCAGACGCATTGGGAATCACTCTTAAAAATGTATAGAACATTTTTTGACATAATATAAGGTTATTTTTGTTTTCCTTCCATTACGACTATAAGTATTTTTGAGAAGATTTTATTTTCATTTACTATTTTTTTTTTTTAAATAGAATGTGAATGTGCTCTCTGAACTCTATAAATGTCCTCAACTGTGACAGATTGTAATAATTCTGAATAAATAAGTTTAAAAAAAGTTTTTTTTTGTAGTGGTTTATATACTATTATTTAAATTACTGTATGTTATATTTAAATTACCGCTCAAACCCATGTGGACATACGCCTCACAGATTTACGGTTCAGCAAAAAAGACTTACAAAAGACCACTCACAAAAACTACAATCTGTTCAATCTAAAATTTTCAATACTAATAACTGCAGCCCCCTGGTATCTCAACAACAAAACTTTACATACCGAACTAAGACAACCAACCATTGACCAGCACATACGTACTCTCTACTCCCGATTTCATCTTAAACTACGCGGACATCACAAATACGATTGAAATGCTTATCAGAAGGTGACTGAAAAGGAGCTGGATGGGAGATCTCCTTTCCTGATTTCAGGATGTAAACAGACCAGGGAAGAGGTGCTGCTGGGTACTATTCTTCGTCATGCCTATCATGCCATTTTCTATCTAACAACAAATCTACTAATTGTCACTACCATGACAGGTGCGGATGAAGATTTGAAAACCAAAAAAAAAAAAATACTGTATATATTGTTAGAATCTTATTTAAGTTAGTTTTTGGCCAGATATGTATTTTATTTTGTATTTGTTCGTAATTGTAATTCTAAGGGAACTTAGACCTAGAATAAAGTTAAATTTTCTATTCTAATACCACCGAAGAAAGTTTTAAAAAAATGTTATTAAATATTTTTCTTTCGGCTAGCTAAGAAGCATTAGGAAGCACCCTTGAACGTGAATAAAATATTTTTCGACCTAATATAAGTTTCATTTTTTTTTTTTTTTTTTGCCTTCCAATACTATAATACTATAAGTGATTTTGAGAATATTTTATTTTCATCTATTTTTTTTATAGTGGTTTACATACTATTATTTAAATGAATGAATATATTGTTAGAATATTTATTAAGTTAGTTTTTGGCCAGATATTTATTTCTATTGTCTTTGTTCATGATTGATATTCTAAGGGGACTTAGCCCCAGTAAAAAGTCCAATTTTCTATTCTATTCTAATATCATTGAAGAAAGTTTCATCAAAAACTTTGTTTTCCCACATCCATAACCTCCTCTTATAAAACAAATTCTACACCATAAAAACAAACTATGCAAACAAAAATACTATATACAACATGATATTAGACCAATACATAGAGTATGCCTTTCAGGTGCGGATTTCATGCTAAAATTCACATTAACAGACTATTAAAATCTTCTAAATTTCTCCGGGACAGCATTCCCTGCCAATCATCATTGCACAAAGACTTACAAACATCACTCGTGTCTGACGTAATTAAGCAATGTTTTCATAATTTCCTTGACACTTGCAGGACATCCTACTCCACATCTATACCTCTGATTGGATAATGATGGTAGAGGAACTCGTGGCCGACCAACGATGTACTTGGAATATATTGACCGTTTGTGCAATAGGAGAGGAAAAAACCTTCGTCAAGCTAAGATCTTGGCAAGAAACAGTGAATAGTGTATACAGAATAATAGAATTCTAGTTAGACGCTTCCTTATAGGCACAACAGAGTGGATGCGACAGAAGAAGGAGCATTCCTATAGTTATTATAAACTAAAATTTCTCGTTGGATTTACCGACAATAGTAATCTGAGATAAGAGCGGGAACATCTTTTTCTTATAGATCAAATCATAGCCCGTGGCACAGATATCTTTTTATCAAATTATTAACATCAGCCTGAAACCTCGTAAATAGCTTCATCTCGCATTGTAGCCTACAACTATTTTATTTATGAAAATTCTTGGAATTGGGTCGTTTTTTTTTTGTTTTTTTCATTTCTAACTCTCCAAAAACTGATGATCTAAGTGAACGCCCGGTTTGCCTCTTTATTAACACAATCCTTTCGGTCCAATATTCTTCGAACAATATTTAACGCTCCGTTCTATGTAACCAACAAAACCCTACACCATGATCTTAATATCCCATTTGTCCACGACCTTATTCCTGAAACAATGTCTAAATACCATCACAACCTTACATATCATCCAAATAAACTTGTACAATCCTTAACATGAAACCCGCACCTGAATGGCATACTCTATATTGGTCTAATGACATGTTGTATATAATATTTTTGTTTGTATAGTTTGTTTTTATGGTGTAGAATTTGTTTTATAAGAGGAGGTTACGGATGTTGGGGCGTTGTTTTTGATGAAACTTTCGTCGGTGATATTAGAATAGAATGGAAAATTGAACTTTATGCTGGGACTAAGTCCTCTTAGAATAACAATCATGTACAAATACAAAAGAAAATAATTTTCTGGCCAAAAACTAACTTAAATAAGATTCTAACAATATATGCAGTAATTTAAATAATAGTATATAAACCACAAAAACAAAACAAATAAAAAATGAAAATAAAATCTTCTCAAAAATACTTATAGTTGTATTGGAAGACAAAAAAAAAAAAAAATAATAATAAAAATAAACTTATATTAGGTCGAAAAATATTTTATTTACGTTCAAGGTTCTAGCTCTACTCATTCCTACAATCTTCCTCAAAGGTTGAAGTGGCAGTGGCACAGAGACTTGTTGGAAGTATATATTCGAGTTCTGGCAATGGTCAGCGTTCACTGGTCGTTCATACCAGCAGTGGGACTGAGTGAGGGGTGCTGGGATCTCTTAGAGTCCTTCCTTTTCTCATGAATGGGGGAAAGGCTTGGCTCGAAGATCTTGAGTGAACGAATTTTGTAAATATTTTATAAAAACATGTGTATATTTAAGTAGTTACTTTGATTAGTTTAGTTTATATCCATTTAATTTTATTATTATTATTGTACTGTTTATTTATTGTACATAGTGTGAATGAGCTACTCTTCTATCATTACTACTATTGTCCTTAGATGTGACATATTACAATATTTCTCAATAAAGAATTAAATTGAATTAACACACCGTGAACTAATATAAATACACTACTGATGTCCAGAATACGATCATGGTCCATTATAACATTTAATAGAATAGATCATCGAACTCCATCCAAAAGTTATCCACTAATTGAAAGGACCATTGCGACAACTCTTCACTTGTTGAAGCCAAGTTATGTCAACACTAAATATATTTTGAGCATGAAAAAAACAGATTAACTAGAAAAATATTTCAGTTTATTTCCAATTTACACCACCTCTTATGAATAATTCAAGGTTGCCTTTAAGACAGGCAACAATAAAGGAATGTACACAATGGGCGAAACTGGTGACGTATTGAGCCAGAACTTGTAGCAGCTATCGGAAAGCAAAGATCGTAAATTGTCAGTCGAGGAGAGAGACGTACTTAATAAAATATTATACATTCTTATTTTTAGACATTGTCATTCTCCAAAAGGAATTAAAGGATTGAATCATAGGCGGTAATTTCTAAAGTGAATACGTGCTTATATTGCACCTCTATACGCCGCACAACATAGTGTGGCCGATGGCGATTCTAGCGGGACAAAAGTCTAAAAACCATATTATTGGCAATTAAATATTTCTCTCTCATCCAGTAATCGTTTATTGTTAAAAAAATCATTGAGTGATTTCTAAATCAATTCTTAAATAAAAACCAGTATGTTTTGATATCTCATGTAAATTTTAAGATCTAAATATAACATTTCTAAAATTTATTTATTAGTTACACATATTTCTGGCTCATAATAAATTTACTTTACTGAATAATATCTACCTCAGTATTCAGAAAATATGACATCAAGGAGAATAAATTATAGCATAAAAAAAGAATAGTAATAACAAAACAAAAAGACAAAAAAAAAAACAGTTGTAAAATATATTATAATATCCAAAAAAATAAGATAATACAGCAAGTAGCTCAATGCAATAAGTCTCTTGGCCAGCGCCTCAGCAGTCTTCTGGGCGGATTATATGGATTTGTGGCAGTAGATAGAGCTTGAGTAAGTGGATATAAATTTAGAGTCAGTCATGAAAATTATTAAAGCGGTCAGTGGCAGTTACCATGATGAAAGGAGTGTTAAGGTCAGTGTGTAACGTGGGGTTTGAAACATAAAAGAGTGTGTCTACAATTTTCCGAAGGACTTTTGACTGAAATGACCAGATGATTTTTATATTTGATTTCTTTCCTGTTGCCCCTAGTTCGATTCCATATGTCCAAAGTGGTTTAATGAGGGATTTGTAAATAGTTAATTTATTAGTCACAGATAATTTAGAACGTCTGTCAAATAGCCTAGAAATATCACACACTTAGACTGAGATCAAAGATTCATTTTTCATTGTCTGGTACTACATACTTATATTGGTATTCGGCATTGCAAATAAATAATTATTTTTTTTTATCATAATACAATTTTTATTTGTTTCTAATAAATAATAAAATAAAATAATTATTTTTTTATAATATCGGACAAGGATTTGAAGATCTATGTTCGCAATGCAATAAAAAAAAGGTAAATGTATGACAGTAATAAGATATTTCAATATTAACAACTAATCTGAGTTCAGGTTTACTATCTTAATCTTTTCAGTGCACTTGTATTCAGTGCATCTTATCAGTTAAATGCACTTGTTGTTAGACATTAGTGTTGCCCAAATGCGAGACAAGAGATTCTCATCAGTCTTGTAGTTACTTATAGCTTATTACTATAGAGATATTACTGTAATCATTTAGATAGGAGAAACCTAACTAAGAGCGAATGAAAAATTAGAGGAGTTTAATGAAAAGGTATATTGGTTATACCAATTATTAACATATAGAAACTGAGATTGGCAAGTATTAGTAATTATTTTGCCTTAATTTTTATTTAAAAAATCGATTTTTTTTACGAGTCTTGTTCTTGGTCTTGCAACAGTTAGGCGGCTGTGGTCTTGGTCTTGCAAAGTGCAGGACCAAGACCGATTATGGGCAACACTATTAGACATGTTGCTAGACACAAAGAAAAAATGGCTCAAGATAGGCAGAGATAGAAGGCTTATGAACACGGTAAAAGAACTACAAGGTCTGTAAAAACAACAGAAAAAAAATATTAGATAGATTTTACCGATTTAATCAGATATAGTTTAAACTAATTAGAATCTTAATTAGATTTTAATTAAAATCTAAATCAGAAATTGAACACGTACATTTATATAATCAACACATTTGGACCTTCGCTTCAGATCGAAAACTACAAACTTTTAAAAATGTAATTAAGGTAAGGGCACCAGTGATGGACATACTTGGAGAAATATTTGTCTATTTTGGCTTACGCAGCCGTATTTATTATAGTTATAAACTTCTCCGTTGCACATTTAGGATCTCTAGTGTCTGCTTTTTCTATTTAGCACTTTAAAATTGACAAAATATTCGGTTATGCAGGTAAAATCTCCATTAAAAAAAAACACCTTTTTGCACTAGTGATGGACTCCCTCCAAATTGAATTGTTCTAGTAATGGAAAGAGGGTCGGTACCAGTAATGGACATACCTCAGAAAAATTCTAAATTTGTATTTAACTATAAAGATAAGATAACATAAATGTTCAACTTTCTCTCAGCGTTAGTATGTTAGTAGGAAGGTATGAAACACACTGATCTCAACTTAGCAACAACAACAATGATAGATAGGTATTTTTAAATTTTCTTTTGGGAACTCTGTTCATACAGTTGTCAATAGAGGGCATTGTTCTTCAATCTGGAAAAAACTGGAACCTTTAAATCAACAAGAAAGCTTATTCTTTACATTTAAAGTCCAATCTGTCCATAACTGGGTCCCCCGTCCATAACTGGTGTATTCACCCTAACCCTCAGGTGTACTATATAATCTTTTCATTGCCATAACACACTTGTTGTTAGACATGTTGCTAGACACAAAATAAAAAAATAGCTTAAGAGATGGCTTATTAAAGCGGTAAAAGAACTACAGGGTCCGTAAAGCCAACAGAAAAAAAAATAGTTTTAATTAATTACAAATATAATTTAAATCTAAATCAGCAACTTAACATTAATCTAATAAAATCTGTTTGGACCTTCGGAATTATAACTAGAGCTCCATGGTACGTCAAAAATATTACTTTGCCTAAAACCTACCACCACATACGTACACAACACAAACTATTTCTCATTAACTTACACAGACAATCTAATAATCTTATACATATGTCGATAATCAACATACCCCATAACCGCAGATGGATTTTAGACAGAGACTATACGGGGATTTTCCCGGGCCAGGGGATATGGGCGGGGAATTAATGCCGGGGTTCAAAGACCCTCTCTGCACCTAGACGCGAACTCTTATTATTTTAATGTTACCCCGCTCGACCACCCCTATGCAGAAGTGTCAAAGAAAATATATTTTCGCCTCCTTCCGAGTGGAAATTGATATTGAATTCTTATTTACAGTAGTCCCCAAAAATCCTCTACAGTTGACACGAATTGATATGTCAAGAAAAATTCATATTTTCCATTGTTAAGGCAAAAGTAGTATTGACAATTTTGAAAACCGATAGGGTACCATTTGGGCACCACCCATATGATTCCTGAGAAGTTCCGTCACACACGTTTGACTGAAGGTTGACTGACACGGAATCAAATTTGTTGCTTCATGCATAAATTTACATATGGAAATTTCAAATTCTGACAATAAAAATCGTTCATTTGAATATGAATATAAAGTAATAGGCCGTGGTACAGACCATTTTTTATCAAATATTTGAAACTTAATAGCTTCATCTCATTGTAACCTACAAATATTTTATTTACGCAAATTCTCGGAATCGGGGCGTTTTCAATCTGAAGATCAGCAAACTTTTGTCTATTTAATTAGGTACTAAAATCTCGTAAATACTCATTTGCATTCCACTTGAATCGTAAGATAACTTGACCACAAAGTCGGAAAAAAAGGTGACCTTCAAAAATATTGAGACGTTTGGCATGACCTACACCCTCAAATTTTCAAAATCCACCTTTTTCTTTGTTTTGCTGCTCAATATATCTTATTATACAAGCGAAATGCAAATGGGTATTTACGAGTTTTTAGTACCTAATTAAATAGCCTTATTTTGCTGACCATCAGATTGAAAACGCGCCAATTCCCATAATTTTCGTAAATAAAACATTTGTTGGTTACGGTGAGACGAAGCTATTTACGAAAAGTTTCAGCTGGATGTTAACAATTTGATAAAAAGGGGTCTATAACGCGGGCTCTAAGGATTTAATATAAAGTCTGTAATGAGTTCTCAAATTAAATTTTTTATTTAACTGACATTCACAAATGCGTCGGAGCGGATCTGGTGAATTTCGTAATTACTTGTTGTTGTATTTTTACTTATTTATGAAAAAATTATTATGTTTTCTGATGTTTATTATAACTTGGATTAAAATTTTATAATAAAAATTGAGTTTGTTAAATCTAAGATGTCAGTGTTTAGTTGGCTCCTGGGATGTGGTTTAGATTGATGCTATCGGGGATACGAAAATCGTTTCATTAATGCATTTCTATGCCGCGCCGGAAACAGAGAAGGCCGAATGTGCACTTGTTCCGGTAGGCGTCAAATTTTGAAGAAAAATATATTTTTAGGTTAAATAAAAAAAAAAATTTTTCTTCTTTTTGACCATGATTCAATCAACAAAATGAGTTAATGATATTTATTTTATGACATATTACTGACATATTATTGACTTTTATTGAGGGAATGGAACGAGTTTGAAGGTTGACAAAATTAAATTCAACTCCTACTATAGAATGATTCCCATCGAGGCAATGCTTCCTATACAATGGTTCATTTACACTGTTATATATGATGCCATTTGAAATATTACAAAATAAGCACAAAGCTAAAAAAGAGACGTAATTATGTTATATATGGAAAATCCTAACAACGAAGCCATGAATCTCCAACGTACAGAAAAATAGTTACCTTGCCAACGTGTCGCCAATTGAGGCATCATCAGGGGAGAAAAACCAAGATTACTTACATGCAGGAAAAAAAGTAAAAGAAAAAAACATTGTTGCTGTAGACATCTCACGAAGCCATCTAAATACATACTCTTGAAAATGAAAATGTATTGAGATGAAAAAAATGAGTATGCATTTAGATGTCTTCGTGAGATGTCTACAGCAACAATAATTTTTATTCTTCTTTTCCTTTTTTGTTTTTTCTTTTTGCATATAATTGATTTTGGTTTTTCTGCCCTGAAGATGCCTGAAATGACGAAACGTTGCCAAGTTAACTATTAACGTGTATGTTTGGATGCTCATGGCTTTGTTTGGATTTTTCCATTCATAACGTCATTTGAAATGTTGGTGTGCATGTGGATAGTTTTATTGTTGTGTTAGTCTGTGTAATTTGAATCTTATGAATATACAAATAGGTTTTACAGAATGGCAAAGTTTCCATGATTTTAATTTGGTTTCATCATAAAGTCAAACGTTAGTTTATTTATTTCCATTTGTTTTTTAATGTGCATTCATTTCGTATTGACTGTCAGGTATTTTATATGTCCTGAAACGTCCTCAGTAAAATGTAAACGATTAAAAATTTGGTGACCTCTGTGTGAAAGAAGTGATCTTAGATAAATACTTTAACTATTACAATACGTGTACTTTTTTTTAATTTATGAAGTATATTAGTCCACGGTACAGACCTAATTTCATCAGATTATTAACATTCACTTAAAATATTGAGCCGGTTGGCTTGATCTCCACCTTCTTAGAAAATAACGAGGTTATATAAGGCAAACGGTCCAAAATTTGTTTATACTACTTTTTTTTGGATTTTGTTTGTGTTTGTGTTGGACGATACGATGAGGCCAATCATCAAATTTTAGGCGGATGTTAATAATTTGGTAAAAAGGAGTGTGTAACGTTGACTACATACAGACAGCTAAATTTAAGCATGTGTTAAGAAAACAATATGTACAAATAATAACTAAAAGATTTTAAGGAGATCATAAACATAATTTTATATTATAGTTTCTCTCCTTTTCATCCCGGATAATTACGGTCATATTAAAAAAAAAAATCTAAAATCATCCAGGATACTGGATCCGATACTTCTATATTCAAGATTGAAAAAAGATACTAAATCACTGCCACAATCATTATATTGTACGTTATTATTCGCAATACATCTTCTTTTATTTTAGAGGAATCGGGAAAACCCAACGATAAAAAATATATCTTTACTGCAAGACACAATAATACAGTTATTTATCCCCAACTTATAAGAGATAAGATTAGGATTATTCTATCTAGTGAACCATTCCTAAAAGATAAATATCCAATTTAATTTACGTACATTCAATATACAATTTGATTCGAGATACCAATCCTACCGTTGTAGCTAGTGTAGCAATTACGAAAGCAGGGACAAGTGGCGTCTTATCTATCAAGAAGGCATAAGCCAAGTGACAAAGCGAAAGCGGGAGATAACATCTCATGCGGTGAGGAAGGTCTGGGGAGCGGAATGCGAGGGCACGACGAAGGCTTACCGGTGTATGACTACTTGAGTAGCGATTCCTCAGGATGACAGCAGTCGGATGGCAGGTCAGCCGTCTCGCCGCTGAAGAGATGACACTTGTAAAAGCACTAGTATACGATAGTCACAGAGGGTTTATTATAGAAAACACTAGTTGGAGATAAAGCCTGAGTCCACCCGGACGACTGTCACTGGGGCGGATCATGGCACTGACCGAAGAGGGCGAACATCAATACGAACATGGAGCGAACATGTTTTGGCGAACGACGGCCGCAATGGCACGCAACATCTTACTGAAGCCGCGCGGCGAACAGCGCTACCTGCCGGCCGGGGCATCACCTGTGCATGGAGGGGGGCCGCTATCTAGATATCTCAGTTCGCCGGCTCTTCTGATCTCAGTCCTTGTGGATCCTCCAGCAACTGTCCAGCGCGAGCTTATCCTGGCGTGTCAATAAATTATTTCAACGAGATGGATAAATAAAAAAAAAACTACATAAGATTCCGGATTCCAAAACCAGATTGGGTTGTATCACTGAGGGATCTACGGAGAGAGGAGCTTTCGGGTTGATGTTTCCTATCCAAAAATGGAAAAGTATTTTTTTTTTAATTGATCCATAGTTGCATCTATGGTTTATCTGAGCTAAATACCTAAACAATTATAATTTAATCTCTTTTTAAATTATTTTTTTTTATTTAGAAAAAATACATTTTGCCTCAATTAAGGGCATTGAGTATTTAGGATTAATGAAATACAAACATACCATATATACAATAAAAGAAAAACAAGATTATAACAAAATAAAATAAAACTTGGAGTAACAGAATAAGTCGACCATGGTACAACATTAAATAAAAAAAAATAAATAAAAACACATTCATACTTATTTACAATATTTACAATCAGCCGAGGAAGCTCCGAATCTTGCCTTTTCCTCCACGTTAGAGGACAAGGCAAGACTCCAAGAGATCCCAGCGCTTCTCTCTCAGCTTTTTAAATTATAACGCATGTAATCCAGCTACTAAATGTAAGTGTGTTTCAAGAAAAAATATTTTTAAAAAACGATCTTTAAAAGCGTTATTGTTTCAGAAGTACATTTTTTAATTTCTTTGTCAGGCTAACAAGGAAAACTTAAAGATTATTTTATATGTTTTTTTTTAATTAAGAGTAATTACCGTTATTAAGAAAAACTAAAATAAAACGAAACCAAGCTCCAGCACCAAAAAAAAAAAAAATATATATATATATATATTCGACTTCAGTACTTTTTCTCTGAATTTTGGGTTGGATGTTTGTTTGTTTATAGGAAACTTGAGTAAAAACAAGGTTTGACTTTACTACAGTAAATTACAATAATCGATAATCAGACATGGACTGTACTAGATAAAATTAATAAAAAGTATTAGTATTTTCTTTCCAAGATACTAAAATACTAACAATTTATTTAGTTTTGTATTGTAAACACTCCAGATAAAAGAAAATAGCTCAAAATGGAGCACTTGTAACGGAACAAATGGCGAGAAGAAATAAAATTGTGCTGTTTCAGGATAGGTTATTGCGAATTCTTCCATTGATATTTTCTTCTGCGGTCTGAAAGCCCCTAGCTGTGTCGAGTGAGGTCTCCTAGGACGGTCACCCATTTACTGGTTAAGAGTCAGCAGTAGGCACACATAAGAAGAAAATTTAAGATGATGAGTTATAATATAGGAGAAATACTAGAAGACTCGGATACTGACGTGAAATCCCTTATGGAATTCTTTAAATTTCTTATGAAATCAAGTTTTACCATATAGTTTAGAAGTACAAGAAATGACAATGACTCTTCGAGATAGAGGTATTACAACAATAAACAAATACACAAAATAAGTAACCAAACTGAGTACGTTAATGATATTGGGGCTCATCTTACGATAGAGAATTCATTCACCTCTTTGAAAATCATAGAATTATTTTAATTTGGATAGAGATATTTAAAAAAAAATATTCGTTGTCCATATATCTGATTACCCTTTAAAAAAAGTTATGCAAGACTCCAGGATCTTATCATCGGAAAAAGCGAAAAACATATTTTGTTAAAAAAACTAGTAAAGGTGGACCAACAGATGTTTAGTTGCAAAAAAAATATCTATTTTTTTTTTGGTTTTCTTTAATAATATATTGAAGAATTTTTCAGAAGAGAAGAATAAATCATTAGTTTTATGTAATACCTTAGAGATTTTTTAAAAATAAAATAATATGACAAAGTATAACTTGTAATATTAAATTGTTAAAAAAAATATTAATTGAACCAAATAATTTATTTCGAAATAATTATTTCTAAAAGTATATCCACTATCTTCTCGTCTCATACTTGGCAAGTGATACTGCATGAGACATGTATTTTTTGTTTTTTTTTTGTAATTAAAATACCAAAGAATTTTGGTATTTTGTATTTTAAATACTCTTTTAAAATATGTTTTAACATTTCTAAATTCAGTTTATCTACAATGAGGTAATATAAAAGAATAAGTATGACTATTTCTTTTATTTATAAATTTTATGAGTAATGTTATCTCTATCTTTATGATGTAGTTTATGGCGAATCGTCATTTCATTAATGTTACGTTATTGATAAATAAGGTAGACTGTCAATTTTATTTTTGTAATATAGAATATTACCTTTCAAAACAGTGTTATGTTGTATTAATTAACATACGGGTCGTTGCGATTCATAATTACTATTCTAAATGAAAAATTAAATATTCGATAATCACTTTAATTTTGTTCTTACTTTTTTTTTTAAAATATTCAAATCTCAAAAATAACGACAATCTATGAACGAAAAAAAAAAAATTATATTTACAATATAGACGACATACAAGTGAATGGATACAAAATCAATTATATATCGACTACGACGACTCCTAGTATTGTGACAATTACTATGAATTGTTAATGAATTAAATTAAATTAAATATATATGTATGTGTATCTATGAAAAAAATGTTTTTAGATATATATAGCCCAAAACTCTGAAAGCTTCAAGAAATGTAAAATGAATAAAACATAGGACTATTTTAATATTTAAGGTGATTTTTTACGAACTATGTGGAAAACAAAGATTTAAATGTTTTGTTCCATATGCTGGTGTTATTGTTTCTGGTTTTTGATGTTTTACATCTGCTGCCGATAACAAGAGAAATAAAAAACGTTGGACTTAGAGGTAATGTCGCTGTTAGTTAAGTTAGATAATTGTGTTAGTTCATATAGTTTGTAGAATGTCTGAACGCAACTTAACATTCTATATTGCAAAATATATATATTTTTAAATATGCTCAACATTAAAACAAATATATAACTTAGATATATATTAAAAAAATGTATATACTAAATATGCACAATGATACCTAAAGGTTAAATACATTAGAACTCCTATCGTCATATATCCTTATTATTTTCATCCTTAATCATAAATTAGTTAAAAATATCTAAGAATTATTTTAAACTTTTAAGAAGATTTCGGTAAGATTTTTATGTAATTATAATATTTAATCAGTATGTGATTAAATTTATTTTAAAAAACCTTTTTATCTCACAAATTTTTATTTTATAATTACATCTTTTTAACAAGACTTACTATTATACGTTTGGCTATAAAAAGCCACTTTCAAATGTTTTTTCTTTCATAAACTAAATAACATTAGTCAAAAAAACATTATGTATACATTTTTTTAAATTATATATGTACGAGTTTTTTTAATTATGTGCTATATAGTATACTGTTCAAAAGACAGTCAGTAATTGTTTAATCATTTTATTTTATTTTATATTTCAGAGGTTTCTTATTTCCATCCCCTGTCATCGTTAAGAAGAATTTTCGGATCCTAAATATGAGAAATGTAGCCGACTATTTTTTTAATTTTGTAATTTTTTTAAAATAAAAATTTTAAGATATATTTTTTTAATGAAAAAGTATTTTAAACTCTGATATTTTGTATTACAATTATTATCCTATTAAAATTTATTTTATAACGAATATTTATTAACTGTTGTCATTATGTATGTTTTGTCTTCTCTAAATTTCACAAAAGGAGAAAAATTTTCTGTAAAGTTTTTTTGTTTTTATCACTGTAGGAACATGGATACTACTCACCAAAATATATTTGTATTTTTATGGACTGAAACTAAAATAAAGGTATATATAATCGAGAAAAAACAAATATATATGTTAATAATAATGTCGACTGTAATAATATATTATGATTTCTGAGAATTTTACATATATATATATATATATAATCTTATAAAGAATCTCTGAGAATAATATATACGTATAAAACCTTACAAATTCGTTATTTTTTGCAACAGCGTTTCCATAATGAACGAACTAAGTTAAAGAGCAATCTTGTTGTAAAATATAATATATGAAGCCAATAAAATTCATTAGAAGGTTATACATCTCCTGCGAAAGGTGTATATATTTTCTTGTTTTCCTTATAAGTCTTGGAAATTAAACGCACGAAACCTCCATATATTTTCATATTAAAAACTGCACATAGTTGTTATTTATTATTACTAAGTTTACTTAAAAAGTTTACAAAATTTAAATATTATTAATTTATTTATTAAAACCTTATACTCAGCGGTACAGACCTTTTTTTTATCAAATTATTAACACTTGTCCTCGCGCGGGCTCATTACCGCGTATGGGGAGCGTCCCACGGGTGGCGGATGTGGGGATGGTCGGTGGAAATTCCTTGGAAGTTCCTCCCGGCTAAGTCCGATGGACTCGCTGACCAACAATGAGAGGGGCCCTCCAGACTTGCTGGAGGGAGGGGACCTCCAGACTTGCTGGAGGTAGGGGCCCACCAGACTTGCTGGAGGGTGTGACGTAGGATTGAACGCCCTACTCACATATCTTTAGTTCACCAAACACCACAAAAAGTCATGGATCTTCCTAAGGTAAAACGCTCATTATCCGGAAGTAAACTAGTCCCCCGTTCGGGTCTCCGGGTGGGGACTGCTTTAGGGGATTCATGGCGCAAGTTGAAATATAGGGATTTAAATATTGGTACGTGGAACGTAAGGAGTTTAAACACAGCAGGGGGGCTAAAATCGGTCGCGAATGAGGTAAATGGGTACAATTTGGATGTCGTGGCTCTGCAAGAGGTTCGCTGGCCAGGGGAGGGCTCGATGAGGGAAGGGAAGTACACTATTTGGTACGGAGGAAGCGAGAATCATTGTTTAGGTACCGGGTTTCTAATTAGGCGTAGATTACTATCCGCTTTGAGGGACGTACAATTCTTTAGTGATAGAATTTCGGTAGCTACATTTCAGGGACGTTGGTTTAAAATCGCATTAATAAACATACATTGTCCGACCGAAGACAGTGACGATGAAGTCAAAAGTGAATTTTACGATAAACTCGAATGGGTTTATGATAAACTACCACGAAACTACATGAAAATAATTGTAGGTGACGCGAACGCAAAGGTAGGAAGGGAAGAAGTTTATATTCCGACGATTGGTAAAGAAAGTTTGCACGAATATAGTAATGATAATGGGATCCGTCTGATAAACTTTGCCATCTCGAAAAACCTGATAATTAAAAGTACGACGTTTAAACATAAGGATATTCATAAATATACTTGGACATCACCGGATTCGCAAACACGAAATCAAATCGATCATGTCTTGATACAACACAGCTGGCAAAGTAGTATAATTAATGTACGGTCTTATCGCGGAGCAGAATGTGGGTCGGATCATGAATTAGTAATCGCGAAACTTCGACAAAAACTTAATATAAAAAAGAGAAAAGAAAACCGTTTCGATTTTGAGAATTTTAATTTGGAAAAATTAAAAAATCCATCAATTAGAAACCAATTCGAGCTAGATGTTAAGAATAGGTTTGAAGCTTTAGAGCTTCCTGACGAGGACCACGAGGATATTGACAAGTTATGGGTAGAGATCAGGGATAATATTAAAGCGGTCGGTAACTCGTGTCTAGGAAAAAAGGAAAATAAGAATAACAAACCGTGGTTTGATGAAGATTGCTTAAACATGTGCGAAAAAAGAAAAGCCGCTAAATTAAAAGCTCTAAATAATCCTAGCGAAGATAATCTGGAATACTTCCAAACCTCAAAGAACGAAACGACAAAATTGCTCAAAAATAAAAAAAGGGAGTATCTTAAAAATAAAATAATTGAAATAGAAACTAATAGAATCGAAAATAACGTAAGAGACATGTACAAAGGTATAAACAGAGCACGTAAATATGTAGGGCCCGTAACGTCTGGAATTAGGGATGATAATAACAATATTCTGACCTATCCGGTTGACATATTGAATAAGTTTAAGGACCACTTTGACAATATTTTAAATACGGGAAATTATGATCTGTGTCCTCCTTCTGAGTACCAGAGTGCTGAACCGTTAATAGAAGGACCAAGTAAAGAGGAAGTTGAAGTAGCTATCGGAAAATTAAAATCATATAAAGCAGCGGGAATCGATAATATTCCTACTGAACTAATTAAGGCATGCGGGGAAGCTGGAGTTTCTAAAATACATCGGTTGGTTAAAAAGATCTGGGTGAACGAGAAATTACCTGAAGAATGGAAAGAATCTATTCTTATTCCGATTCACAAAAAGGGTCCGAGGACGGATTGTAATAACTATCGAGGAATTTCACTCCTTCCGGTATGTTATAAAATATTCACTTTAATCTTAACCAGTCGAATCACGGAATACGCCGAGGAAATTATCGGAGACTACCAATGCGGATTTAGACGGAATCGTTCGACAATTGATCAAATATTTTCTTTACGGCAAATATTAGAGAAAAAATTGGAGTATAACGGTGTTGTTCACCAGCTGTATATAGATTTTAAAAAGGCGTACGATTCTATTGACCGCCAGAAACTGTATAATATTCTAATCGAGCAGGGGATTCCAAAAAAACTAGTAAATCTAGTCAGGATGTGCTTGACGGAGACACTCAATAAAGTTAGAATCGGTAATAATTTGTCCGAAAAATTTGAGGTTCGTTCGGGCTTGAAACAGGGGGATTCTCTTTCGCCTGTCCTGTTCAATTTGGCATTAGAACATGCCATTAGGGAGGTAATGCGAACCGAGAAAGGGTTGGATCTGGGCGGGACAACATCCGTGCTGGGCTATGCTGATGATCTGGTACTGCTAAGCGAAGACGTTGAAACTATAAAACTAAATACGACAACGTTAATGAAAGCCGGTAAAGAACTAGGACTCGAAATAAACGTGGATAAAACAAAATATATGGTTAGCTGCAAAAATGGCGATACTACTGGTGATATCGATATAGATGGTAATATGTTTGAACAGGTAGATAAATTTAGGTACCTAGGTTCTACGATAACTAGAAAAAACGAAATTGAAGAAGAGATTAAGGTTAGACTGAAGGCGGGGAATGCTTGTTATTTTTCTGTGACAAAACTACTTAGTTCGCGCCTCTTGTCCCGAAACTTAAAAATTAGAATCTATAAAACAATTATCTTGCCTACAGTTCTTTATGGATGCGAAACTTGGCCGCTTACATTAAGGGATGAGCAGCGTCTTAAGGTTTTTGAAAATAAAGTATTGCGTAGAATATTCGGACCGAAGAAGGATGAGTTAACCGGAGAGTTCAGACGGTTACACAACGCCGAATTGCGTGAGCTGTATCCGGGTAATATAATTGAGGTAATT
This sequence comes from Nezara viridula, assembly GCA_928085145.1. Taxonomy (NCBI): domain Eukaryota; kingdom Metazoa; phylum Arthropoda; class Insecta; order Hemiptera; family Pentatomidae; genus Nezara; species Nezara viridula. The sequence goes on along the minus strand of OV725083.1, from coordinate 69,631,219 downwards.
TCATCGCGGCGAATCAAATGGGCTTGTAAAGTTGTTGGGCTTAGTAACGAGAGAATTCCTAAAAGGTTAATATTTGCTGTGCCGAATGGTAAGCGTTCGAGGGGTAGACCGAAGCGAAGGTGGGAAGATTGCATTAAAGCCGATCTGAAGGGACTGGGTTTGGACGGCGAACGGTGGAGGGAGGTGTGTAACAAGCGATTGATGGTGTCGGCATCGAACCTTCGGGTTCGCTAAGCCTTATTATTATTATTTATTAACACTTGTATAAAACTTTACGGACGGCTTTATTTTTATCGTGAACGCCTTTTGAATTTTCAAAAAATCATTGAAATGGGCCGTTTTCAATCTGGAAGTAGGTAAACTTTGCCAATTTAATGATTTTCTAAAAACTCATGAATACTCATTTCCTTTCCATTTACATCGTAAGATAATTTGATTTAAATAAAAAAACTAAGGTGTGCGCTTTAGACCATACGATAGAAGTGAAAACAAAAACAGGGCGAGATTAAAAATATGAAATATAAATTATAAATAATTATTAGAAGGATGAAATGTTGAACACTTCCCTTTCCCATAGTGTGCACATCCGATTTTTATTTTCTGAGAAATTTTAATCCATATCTCCAACAAAATTTGTTATAATTAGGTTTTCGGCAGTATTTTATTGAATTAATTTCGGCTGTATTAACACAGCGTCGCTTTAAGATACAATTTTAAATAATTTTAGTTTCTGAGATATTTTAATCAATATTTAAAAAGATTTGAATTAGTCGACTCTAGCCGACTTTACCCGAGCGTTGACACTTCAGAAATCTGACGGATAATCTAATTTACTCTCCACAAAAAAGTGCAAACGCGCCTAAAGATGTTATCAATCCAAAAATCGATAAATAAGGTGGCCTAGTAAAATATTGGCCTATATAACCTCGTTGTTTTGATATATTGAGGGTGAGGAACACACAAATGATTTTAATACCTCATTAAACTGACAAAGTTGACTGATTTTCAGATTGAAAACGCCCCATTTCTGAACAGTTTTGTAGATATAAAGGTCTGACTAAATGAAAATTAGTACCTTATATTTATATGAAAATTAAGTTAAATTTAGAGATATTTTAATTTTTGGTACAGAGAGATTAATAAAACTAAACTTAAAAATCATAAAAACTTATTCAATAAAGCAAAACTGTTTTTGTTGTTTATTTTCAGCCATATAAGTGGTTACATGAAACAGGTGAAGCCTATATAATTTTCCGGATATAATTCAGAAGCCTTTCTTATCTAACTGCCGAAAATGTGATTAAAAATTACCTTCAGTAAATATATTAAAAACATTACAAAACACCTCCAAATTTGACGTTCACTGTAACATAATCTTCTATTTTAATGACTCAACGTCATTAACAAGTCAGTTATTATTCAATTAAGCTTAATAGTTAACTAAACTTAATACGTTATTCTTAGTAAACATTTAATGACCACCAACCACTACATGGTGTAAAATAACGATCTGCATAAAAAAAAAAACCAAGCAATAAAATAAATTAATATTGGTATTTATAATTAAATTTATTCTTATGTAAACGAGTAAGGTCACGGGTTCAACTCTGTTTGTAACCAATAAAACAAATAAATACACCAATTATAATTTAATGAGCTCATCGGAATATGTTTTTATAAGATTTGTGACGACACCGCAGAATATTAATTGTTTTCAATTATAATTAATAGTTTTCAATTAATTGTTTTCAAATATATTTTCACTTCCACTTATCAACATAAGAAATATGTGTTAAGGAAAAATACTTTGATCTTGAAAAATTTCGCAAAATGGTCTGTTTATGTGAAAAATGTTGCTCCAACACGAATAATTGTGGTAGGTGTATATTCGAGTTTATATGTGTGTGTGTGTGTGTGTGTGTGTATGTGCGTGGGTGCGTATGTGTTAAGTAATTAATTCTCTGAAATTGACTTTCTGGAAGTGCATGCCACTTAACATTACAGATATTTCACTTATTTACGATATGAGTCATATGGCGCGAACGACCAGAGACTAAATTTCCAAACGCCTGCTCAAAGATCCTGAAGCGGCTTGGCTAGATGGAGAACTTCATAAAAGGGATGGGGATTCAAAGATGCCGAATGTTCCTCATGGAAAGAAGAGAGTGAAGGAAAAATAAATATATAATTTTTTTTTATTAGGTATAAAAATAAATAAAATTTTAATTTTTTGAAAGGCATTATTGTCATTATGTACCATTTGGTGCACAATTACAATGTAAAAGTGTGTTCACTACCTCAGATCTTATAAAGTTATTATTAAATATTCATTTTCATAAAAGATATATATATATATATATTTTTAATTATTAATATGATACTTACAATTATATAAAAAAAATACATCTAGTAAATTTATACAATGGATATAATGACATGAAAACATGTTGGGAAACTACGCACTGGTAGCACTCTAATAATATGTCTAATTTAGGAGATCACGGGACCATCTTCTTTTCAGACGTCTCAGAGTGTTATCAGAAATCGGAGAGGAAGCTAGGTTAGAAACGAGAGGATTCGGATGGTTATGAAGTTTATTATGATTGATTGGGCAAAATCGGAAACATATGGAACATTAAGGTCATTATGGATGATTTTATTTGTAACAAAGTAAGGAGCATTGAGGATATTACGAAGGATTTTGGATTGCAAGGATTGCATGCGAGAGAAATTTGATGGTTTGGTGGAGCTCTATAGCTCTTAAAAGATATACTTTAAAAAAAAAAAACAGGTAATATCCTTCCCTATTCATGAAATTCTATAACGATAATATATCATCTCTTATCTAAGACAGGTATGACTGCAAAATTGAAGGGGAAAAATAAGGAAAACAATATATATTACAGTAGTTGATATAATTATTATTTGTTTAAGGTAAGAAAATAAGGTTGAAAAATCAAAAACAAAGTTTTTGTTACAATTATTATTACAAAAGAAAAATGTTAAACCTCAAATAACGACTATTAAATCCATTTATTTCAAGATGTTCAAAATTACAACTAAATCAGAAACTGAATACATAAATTTACCTAGCTAAGCCAGTTAGGACCAATACTTCACAGGTATATGAAATAGCCACAAATACCTTCATACATAAACTTAGTGGTAAAAAACTTACAGAACTATAACCAATATTCCATGGTACGTCACCAACATTACTTCCATAATAGTTAACGACCAGATGAGTCAAGAGATACAAAAGATTTCAAAACTTACACGGACATACTAACCCACACATTAAAGGTATAATCATTATAATCAATATGGCCGTTAACATCCTTAAGAGACTCAAAAGAAGCTGGATGAGGGATTTCATCACTTAATAATAACTAAAATCAAGACAGGAAGAAGTGTGTCGATGGAAACTCTTCCTCTTTAGGTCTATCAATATCTTATTATTCAACTTAAACTTTTCCGATCCAGAATTCTCATGGGTTGTCTGTATTTCTTACAGATGTGGGAGAATAGGATGATAGAGAATATGAATAAATGAGGATAAAAAAAAAGTATCAATATCACATAAAACCACAACGCTAAGAGCACTAAAAATAAATAAAAATATTCAGAAATAACAGTGTATCTAGCAAAAAAAAAAATGGAAAAAGACTGGATGAAGCTTAACTTCATTCCTATGTACTCTTGAACACTTATGGATTTCATGTTTAATATTATTAATTGAGTTTATTCACCTTATTATTGACAAATTTAATTATAATTATTTAAAAAAAAACTATTATTCTATTTAAGTCCGTTTGAACATTCTTGCTTATTACGATAAGGTTTGGGATTCCCTAATATAAAGTATAAACTGGTTATTGAGTTCATATATGTGGTTGACTCTCTTGGCGATGCAAACGAATGTTTGTACACGATTGTTACAAACAGGAAGCAAATACAAGCAGTGAAGGTTGTGGATTGTGGGAAATTCTAATATCCGGCATGATAAATACTCTTTGTTAAACTTTAATACCTAACACTTCCTAATACTGTGTAAACATATTAACATAAAATAGCAATGTATTGAAGTTTATTTTTTATCAGTGAATTCAAATACAATAACTTCTTAAATACCCTTGTTACATTGCAAAAACTTAGAATAGAAAAACATTAATATATCTCAGCGAAAATAAAAAAAATAGGTAATATCGTTTTCCTTAATGCATTATATATATATATATATATATATATATATATTATATTAGTATTATATTTTATTTACAAACGCTCCAAACTTTCTATAAATTACAAAAGACTTATCTACATAACTATAATAAGACCTATATGGACATACGGAGTTGAGCTTTGGTGCTCCACCAAACCATCGAATTCCTATCGTATCCAATCCTTACAATCCAAAATCCTCCGTAAAATCCTTAATGCTCCATACTTTGTCACAAATAAAACCATTCATAAAGACCTTAATGTACCATAGGTCGCTGATTTAGCTCGAGCCAGATATCTATCCTTTCATGATAAACTTCAGTCCCATCCAAATCCGCTTGTTTCCACTCTTGCTTCTTCTTCGATTCCTGATAATCCTCCTAGGCGTCTGAAAAGGAGATGGCCTCGTGATCTTCTTACTTAAAATTATTTAGAGAGTGCCACCATTGGGTAGTAACTCTTCAAGCCTGTACATGCCATTATTTATATTTGCGCATATTTACTAGTTGTATTTGTATACAGTTGTAAATTCCATTAAATAAACAAAAAAAAAATTTTATTTAAGAATATATATATATATTTTTTTTTTTTTTTGTTCTTCTCTATGAACATTTTGTAGTTTATAGAATAATTATTAAGTGGCCTAATCCCCAATTAAATAATCATCTTAAAATGTAATACTCAAAGTTCGATTGAAGAAATTTGGTTTTTTTTTTTTTTTTTTTTTTTTTTGTTCTTCCCTACCTTGCCTTTTAGGCTATACGGGATTTTCCCGGGCCGAGGGGTGAGGGCGGGGAATTTAAAATCCCCTCCGGCACCGGGACGCGAACTCGTACTTTTTATATCATCTCAAATCTCTGTTATCCGGTTGCCAGGCAACTAGCGGTGCTGTTACACACGCTTTAGCCTATTCGGCCACCCCGCCCCCTTTAAGAATATATATACTGAACAAACACAATTAGTGAAACGTCATACTTTGCCAAGCCTGATAAAGTAATTTCATTTAATTAGTAACTGATTAGCTTCTCCCACTAGAAAATATCGCTCCAGTTTAATAGTAAAGCAATAACATACAGCTATACCTGAACTGATTTAAATAAAATATCAACAACTTTCTTTCTATATCTTGCTATGTATTGTAAAGACCGTCGGTGGAATAATTAGTTTAAAGGTATAAACAAATAAACATCAGAAGTCATACTAACATCTGGCGGTTGGGTACCTGAGGGAGGGTAACCCATTAGGACAACCTTTTGTAAGTGGTAATAAAAACCCTTAAGGACCACCGACAAAGACCGACAACTAAGTGTTTAAAAAGGATCCCAAAAGACCTTTTCACACCTTCCACCAGAAATACCTAAGTCGGTACCTGCTGCTTTACCTTAGCCTGGGGGAGAGGGCGTGGTCATCCCTTAGGCTGAGAATATTCAACCAATCAGGAAAAAGGATTGCCAAAAGAGAGGGGGATGAAGGAAGGTGGGAAATAGAGATTTTGGACTGGACACTTCTGTTTGGAACTCGGAGAGGAGAGGACTTCTTCTGGGAACTTGGAGCTGAGAGGACTTCTTCTGGGGACTTCAAGCGGGGGAGTCGAGGGAGGAAGATGAAGACAGCCGGAGAGAGCAGATGGACGGACTAGACGCTGAAGGAGAGCAGAGACAGGGAATCCAGATATGACGGCTAGAAACACTATGGAGGACCAGCTAAGTGGTAACAAGCATTTAGTTATACTAATGTAAATTTGTGTTGGCAACCATACATCATTAATTAATATAATCAATATAACACGTACTTTAATCAAATACAAAGCATTCTCCTCTCGTATGATTCGCAACTAACATTATGTATATAGGTTTAGTTATTATTTTGTACATAGATGAGGGCGGTCCCTCCACGCCCAGTGGTATAATAAAAGGCCTCTGGCCACAGATGCAAAGAACGCATACAGCGTGCAGAGCCCTCTACCTTAAAATGCCCTTGGGCAATAAAAGGAAAGTTGAAAATTTATGTATATACACATTTATATACATACTGTATTTATTCAAGAAATTCCTGGGGGGTAGGAAAAAAAAAAAAAAAATGTACATAGATGTTTTTGGTTTTATTTAAACTTGTAAATATAATAGTTAGTAAACCAACGTAGTACTTTTACATTCTACCTTGCATGCCACCAATTAGTAATAGAAACAAATGGTAAATTTATAAACATGATACCTTTAGAAAGGAAATCCAATAAAGAGTATATGGTTCAATCTAGGATACTACAGTAGGGGGTCTGTGGTATCTAACATTTAAATACATCATTAATATATTTTAAGTTGATCGGTTCCCTTCTGGGACCGATATAAATACATATTAATACAAATAAATGCGATTCCTGGAACCCCTTACTCGCCGTAGAAACGCGAGGCCAGGAACATAGCAATCTTTTATATCTATACTATTATTTCTTCATTGCCGAAGCCATTTAAACTTATATTTATAATACACTTAACCGAAAAGAAGCTGAAAAAAAATTCACTATGTGTTCATATATGTTAATAATAATTTCCACTGCAATAATATATTATGATTTTTGAGAATTTTACATATATATAATCTTATGATGAATCTCTGAGAATAATACATACATATAAAACCTTACAAATTCGTTATTAGAGAGCAATCTTGTTGTAAAATATATTATATGGAGCCAATAAAAATCATTAAAAGGTTATGCATCTCCTGCGAAAGCTTTATATATTTTCTTGTTTTCCTTATAAGAAATTAAACGCAAGAAACTTCCATATATCTTCATATTAAAAACTGCACATACTTGCTATTAATGACTTAAAAAGTTTACAAAATTTAAATATTTGTAATTTAAAAGTTGTTCTAAATATTTTGCCATAAATTCTGCTGCAAAGCTGATATCCTTTGGTTTGTTGTTTTATTTTTGTAAGTCTTACATCAACTAAAGCCAACGACTTAGTTGTCTATATTTCTTTACAAATCACTATTTTCCTCTATATGACGAGGAAAGTAGTGTTACATTTGATATTTAACTTTTTGGAAATAATAAACCACTGTGTAATAATTTTCAGCGTTTTTAGTTTGGAAAACTATCATGAATAGCAATATTTTAATTTTTAAAACTTAAACTTGTTATAAGTATCTCATAGTAACCATAATACTTCAGAGACTTTCGGCAATAATTAAGGTTTATCTTGAAAACCGTAAGTTTTTAAGCTTAAAGAATGCATCGAAAAATTTTTAAAACACGATTTATTCCGCCTCAAATCGTCGACTTTTGAAACCATCTGAGTTTTAAACCGTTCCAATTTTATTCTCCTGATTTTGACGCATCAATCATCAAAATCCTTCGTGACAGCCAAAAAAGGGATCTATACTACAAAATAGTCAGGATTATTTATTACAAAAACTCTAGTTCTGGCAGTTCACGGATGTTAAATGTAACGTAAAGCGTAGAGCGCTGGGATCACTCACACACACACAAGGATCCACGAAGGCCACGGTAGCTTCCTGGTACACATAGAATGACCGTTGTTACGTCAGTCGAGGTCGTTACCTACAACCAGTCGCTTCTTCAGCAGCAATCCTGAATCTGATTCCACATGGATCCAGGATATCTCTAATATTGATACCTTGATACCTCAAGCGGACAAACGATTTGTTTTAGGATAAGGAAATTCAACTAGTTGAAATCGTTCTTTAGCCTCACGGCATTACGCTCTTCGTAGCATAGGAGCTATTGACCTTTTTTGATTTAACAGAATGACTTTAAGTTAGTAACCATTTTAAATTATAGATAAACCTCATCTAAACAAACAATTTCGGTTAGTCGGTATTTAATGTACACTAGTAAGAAATCAAATTATTACATCGGATCTATTACTGTCGCTTCATATATATATATATATATATATATATATATATATATATATATATATATATATATATATATATATTCATTTCTGGAATAGCATCCACGAAAAAAAATACGGGTAAGGATTACGATTTTTTAGTAAAGGCAGTGAATATTTTAGATAGATTTTTGTTACGGCCACTCACCGTATCCCAAAATTTAAGTGCGTCAAATAGCGCACATCAATGGCGCCATCTATCGGTCATCATGACAGTGCCATCTACTGGCAAGCTGAAGAAGTTTGGCCCTGCCTGGTGACCTAAGACCAGAAGGGCCAAAGTACAAGACCAGTCTGATTCTGAGATTGGTTACAAAATGGTCTCATGACCAAGCATGTTTATATAATGTCTGAATTACATGTCTTGCTAGACCAATACATAGAAGTGGCAGGAAGAGGCGGTATGTATGCCAGCACATAGTACTACATTAAGAGAAGTCAGCATCCTCAATCACAATACTCACTCAGATGACACAGAACATGCCTCGCAATGGAGAATTCAACATCATCATCAACCAGCCAGTACCTTCATTTATTTGGTCAGCCCATATTAACCAATAGTTCACTAACAGAATAATTCAAATGTACATCTTAAACCCCATCAACCTGTGTTCATTTCAATCTACTTTTTTTATCAATATATATTTTATGTTAATCTCATTTTACTCATTTTCTTATTTCACCTTCCGCATGAACACCCCTAACCACCCCTTCTTACCAAATAATTAACATCCAGGCCTGATGCCCCAAACGATTCTCGAAGTTTTAAAATTAATTAAGATTCTTTTAATATTCGAATTTGAGATATGATAATATGTTTAAGGAAGTACCAATAAATAAATTCGTTTTTAAAAAAAATAGTGGACTTCAGCCGACTTTATCCGAATGAGCGTTACAAAGCCGAAAGTGACGGCTTAGTCTCATTCAATACCCACAAAATAAATTAATCGTGACTAAAGAAATTTTCACTTAAAAAGTATAAATATAAGTAAATGTCTAACAGTCTAGCTCTGAAAAAATTATATGCTTAATGATCAGATAGTATAGATTTTATAGGAGGATATAGGCTTAAAGAGGATTTGTGGATAGAGATATGAGGAAGATTCCAATACGAGAAAGAACAAACATTATGTGATCTACCAAGAGAAGCAATATAATGCTTGGATTATGGTGTTGAAGATGTGGATGGAAGGACGCTGAGTAAGGAGTTTAGTGACTTAATAAAGTTTATAGTTTCTTAGGAATTTCTATAAGCAGATACTAAGAAGAAAAGAATATCTTTAGCCACTTTAACCCGGTACAATAGTCGTTGATATGGATAGGGGTCTGGGAAGTCCAAAGATAAATCGCACTCTTATTCAATTCATAGTACGCATTGTTTGCTCTTTCAAGTTCATCGGTAAGTCTAGGAAAAACCAAACAAATCTTTCGAAGTGGGGAATAATAAGTGAGGAGACCAAAAAAGTAGCTGACTGGTTTTTAAAGACAAGAATTCCCAGAATCAATAAAGTTGTTTAGTAAACCTTTTTCCGGAATATTCCAGACACATGATTGCTCCAGGACAGGTTTTGGTCGAAGATGACTCCGAGGTTTTATAGAGTGAAGGAGTAAAATAGGAATGTTTCTTGAGGAAAAGTAAAGGCTCATAAAAAAGGTTTATGTAAAAGAGTGAAGGATTCCAAAACGATGATTAGTGAATATAAATAAGGCAACTAAGAAGATCAACAAATCCTAACATAAAAATTGTATGCTTAAATAGTTTACAGTGTTCTATGTTGTATGTTCTCACTAATGAGGCATTGTAAACTTCTAAACTTCATAACTCTATTTAAAACATAACTTCAGTATCCAAACTTTACTTATATATAAAGATTTGACTAATTATAGATTATCTCTAATCTATAAATGAATAATTATTGAATACTTAATAGTTGACCGCTGAATTGTAGAGGAGGGAGATGGTCCGAAATGGCGCTCATAAATAGACTAAACTAATGGTAATAAAATAAAATAAAATAGTTTTGCTACTATTTTAGTCTATTTATGACAGCCACCGAGGACCATATCCTTCCTCTATAAATGTGTAAGGATTGTAGTATGTAAAAAAAATCTGTAGGAATTAAATCTGCATCACTTTGTATTTTTTTAACATTAATTTGTTTCCAGTGAAATTTTAACAAAATTGATTTAGATGGAATCGCCAGGCGTCCTATTCTTCGTAGGACAGTAATACAAATTTCCTTATGTTCTACTTAGAGTTTCTTGTTTCTTCTTGACTTACTGGTTGAAGTTTCATATCATATTTCATATTAATAGATGTATTTTTTTTTTTATACAGTTGTAAATTGGCGTCAGCAACAAAACTTTACATAAAGACTTACGACAACCAACTATAGACCAACACATACGCATTCTCTACTCTCGTTTTCATCTCAGACTACATGGACACACAAACAGATTTATAACCGACATGGCTACGACTGACATGCCCATCAGGAGGAGAATGCAAAGGAGCTGGATGAGAGATCTCCTCACCTAAATCAAACAAATAAATAATGACCAGGAAGAGATGCTGCTCATAAAAAACAATCATAATAAATAATAATAATATACATATATATATATATATATATATATATATATATATATATATATATATATATATATATATATATATATATATATATATATATATATATAGCACTTCCTCAACAGTCATCAATCATTGGAAATAAATAGACTGATAAGAGGAATAGGTTTAATTAATATAAAGCATAATGACAGTGAATTCTAAAAATGATTGTATTGCGTTTTTTCACAGTCCATAAAAAATTAATGTGCCATGAGTAACCAAAAATATAAATTTGGTAACCGGTTAAGCTACTGGTAGCTTAATATCTGTAAAGTATCCAGGCTCTATTTTATAACTTGAAATAAAGATCCCATTAATAGCTTAAAAAAACGTCGGGATCGAAACGTCGAATAAACAGCAAGATCAATGAACATTTTGTAGTTTATAGAATAATTATTAAGTGGCCTAATTCCCAATTAAATAATCATGTTAAAATGTAATACTCAAAGTTCGATTGAAGAAATTTGGTATATGTATATATATATATATATATATATAATATATGTTTTATATAATATAGAGTCATGGATGAATAAAAGTACCCCCAACTACAGATAGCTTAAGCAGTTATTAAACAGAGGCCTTCAATATAGGATTCTTTTCTCATTTTTATTTGTTGGAATTTTTATGCTTGCTTATAACTAATAAAACACACAAACGTCAACTTCCAGGGGCTTGTAGAACCAGTCTAGCTAACTCCATCCATTCAATTTGGCTTGGGATTCCCCACAAACCAGGTTCGACAAATAAATAATAACGGAGAAAATTAAACATTACAGGGTTACACAATCAGTAGCGTCAGCTTATTATAAAAAGTTATTAAGTATCATAACCTTAAGTCACTAACAACTTAAATAAAGAACTAGATGCATTTGGATTACATGGAGTGATATTAGCAGTTCTTCGGTCCTAATGATGCCTGAATTGGCGAAACGTAGACGGGTTTTTATTTGTCTGCATTTTGGAGACATAAGGCTGTGTGATTTGGGGTTTTTCCAATAATGACCTAACAGTTACTAAGAACTTTTATGAATGAAACCTATATGAAATCATAAAATTATGAATCTGTTGTAAATAAATTTGATATATAAAAGTGTTAATGTTATTTTAGTGCACTTATTTTTTTTGTTTTTTTCACACTCATATAAAAGTTCTTAAACGTTCAGCGATATCTTCGAACTGACGACAGATCCAAAATTCATAAAAAGTAGTCACATAAAAATTGTCAATGCTGTGAAACATACTACAAACCCCTTTTTAAGTACCCTTACACCATCCTCAACAACCGTACATTGGTACCAAGCGGCACTGAAAGCTGATTTATCTAAAATTCAACACAAAATCAAGTCACTTTAAGCCACTCTAAATATAGTCAACTATATGATGAAATAAAAATTCAGCTTAAGGTATTTTTTTTTAGTTTTTACTTGGATGGGTAACCGTCTGGAAAAATTGCTTGCTGTTGTCATATAAAGGGAGTGGAGTAAATAATTAATTAAGAGGGAAAAACCTGGCAGTCAAGCATGGCCCGATCATTTCTTTGCCCAACCGTTTGCCTTGAAACTGTAAACCCTATCAAAGAACCCAAAATTCTTCATGGGTTGTAGTGGTACAGTTCTTTAAAAAAAAATAAACAAAACAACCGCTTGTACAATCAAATCAAAAACTCCTTAAATGCTGCATAAAAAGAAGAAAATGAAATCAAGATATTATGATACACAAAGAATAAAGGGGTTTGAAATTGAAAAAAAAAATAGCCGCATTGATTACATGTAAGCTGTTAAGGCTATATTTATAAATAAGCTTTGTCAATAATTGATACGTGCAACAGACATTAGTTTAGTATAATTGAATATTAATCAGTTGGGTGCGGTAAATGGACAATGAAGTAGGTGGAGTCACGCTGAATTTTGTCATATTTTCCGTGTAAATATAAGACGCTTGCATTGTAGTCAAGGTCAGGAAATGAGTATGGAAGAGGGGCGAATTCGAACCCATTTTATAACCCCTAGAATATAATTTTGGATGTTTTGAGAATATCTGATATAGCTTTTTTATCTGCATTTACGTATTTCAATGTATCTTCTATAGAACAAATTAACTGAAATGTATCGTTTTCGTGATATACTGTAGTCCTTCCCGAATCTCTCTTAAATGATATGGTTATCATGGGATACTTGTGAAAATGAAAATATTGTTATTTATGATAGTTTTCGACGAACTAAAATTCTATTCTATCAGTAGATGGAGAAGAAAGGTTCTGAGTAGGAATGAGATATCGAAATCTCAACATAGATAGAAATATCGCCTTATAACTGACGATACCATCAAAATATCGGACTTGAAATATCCATACTATTGGGAGTCGATATTATTATTATTTTTTTTTAAACCAGTAACTTTGAAATATTAATAACAATATAAATATTAATTCTCTAGTATATTGCTGCATCAAAGAAGATGTTATTTTGCTATTTTAATTAGTTTAAAAAAAAAAACCATAATTGAGTTCTACCAATGGGTAGTTTCTCTTCATGTTGTACATGCCATGTTACAAATTTCTCATTTACTTATTGTATTCTCTATGTAATACAGTTGTAAATTCCATTAAAATAATATAAAAAAAATTAGTTAATGGAAATATCAATTCTTCTACACACCATAGTAAAACTAATTTTTGGTTCCAATCCATCTTGGTCATCCTCAGCTTGCTCCTCAGCTTGATATGAGAACAGAGAAGATGAATATTTTTTTTTCTAACGATCAGATCCATATAAACTCCCTAGAGTTTTCCGAAAACAATAGTTCGAATTTTAATTTTGAAATTGAAGTATCGTAAGGACGATACAGATAATCGATAATATCGAAGTAGATGCCATCGGTGGTAAAATAGCGAAAATCGGAAGAAAAAGAGATATTTTAATATTATCGACTATTGATGGCCATTCCTATCCTCTGAGGTCCTCCTCGTGTAATATAATAAGATAGTTTTTGCTCATCATCGTCGTAATCCATTCTTTCGAACCGCATTGAGCAGTGTGAGGAGGAAGTTTGTAGAGCCTTCTCCAGATCTGTCGGTCTTCCACAAGACGCCTTCTATCGTTCCATTGAAGACCTCTTCTCTGGAAGTCCCTCTTCACCTCATCTTCCCATTTACTTCTAGGTCGCCTTCTTCCTCTTTTTCCTTCTACTTTAACTCGATAGGCTCCGCTAGCTATCCTGTTCGGTTCCATTCGCAGAAGATGTCCTAGCCATCCTTAATATTGAGATTCGACTTGATGGTGGTGTTGCGTACTCTGTCTCTTCTTATTTTCCTGTCAATATTTTGGAGGAATTACATTTCTGATGCTTGTATCCTTGGAAGAAATGTTGATCTGAAAACAGCCAGCTTTGTTTTCTTTTCCAGCTCTCGCTTGTTTAGAAAACCTTTCATAACTGGTTTAAACATCCTGCTCGTAGCAGCAATTCGCTCAATCACCTCTGAATGGATGTGTCCATTTTCATTGAATTGTGCGCCCAGGTATTGGAAGTTTTCTACTTGCTCGAGGATTTTGTCTTGGACTCTGAAGGCGCGTATATTTCTCCTAGGCTTCTTCCCAAACCTCATTACTTTTGTTTTTACAGGGTTAATAATCACGTTAATCTTCCACAATTCTTCCTTTAATATATTAATATTGTACTGAAAATTTCTGTCACTGTCCGATAAAACAACAACGTCATAAGCGAATGCAAGTTATGATTTTTTTATTTTCCATAAATAAAGAAAACAGCCAAGTATGGGTTCTATATTCCCAGAAATAGACTTCTATAATTTTAGTTAGTGAGGGAACCACAAACCAAGATTGCACTCTTCTGCAGAAACAAAAAAATAAGTCTTGAGCGAGTATAAATATATAAGATATATAAGCTATTTATTATCCAAATAATAATAATTATATATATACACACATATATATATATATATATATATATATATATATATATATATAATATATATATATATATATATATATATATATATATATATATATATATATATATATATATATATATATAGCAAGATAATGGACTATCTTAATAATATTATGTTATGTCTTCAAATATACCTAATGTCACTTGCCGTGACATTAGGGAAAATGACGCCTATCTAATGTGCGAATTTCTCACTGCGGTATACTATTATTATATAAATGTTTAAAAAATATGAAGCATTATAGTTCAAATAACTTCAAAATTAGATTATTTATTTGAGATCAGATTTGATGTTTATGATTTTTTCACTGCTCCGTATTATTTTGATTTCCTTGACTAAACACTCGCGGTGTCGATAAATTAATTCGTCATACCTTCCAGAACAGGACACATGTAGAATGTCGGAGAGCAGCCAAATCTTTTTCACGGCGTAAGTGCCATAAAGGACATTCTACAACTCTTATTTCCTTGTCGCGAACCGGGCTGCGAGTAAGATTATCCACGGATCCAACATGGATTACAGTTGACGGGTGGATTAAGACAGATTAAACCAGATATGTTATCTGATAAGGTCGTATAGTACGAGATAAATTTGTCTGATTTATATATTTTAAAAAAATAATTTAATTTACAAAAAGAAAAACGAAAATAATCCAATTTATTCAGAGGTAACAAACTTGCATATTGAACGTTCGAAAACGTTTTCCTTCTACCATCAAACAAAATTATTTCCGAACACTCGTGGGATCTTGCATAATAATTTGAACCTACTAACTTAAAAACCGTTCCAGCCTTTCGCTCTAAAAATCGTTATATACTTTTTTGGATTGATTAGATTAATACGTTTTATAGAGTAATTTGATTTGAGCTCAAATTGCTTAAAAAAACTAATAGGAACATATCGAATAATTTAATAATTATAATCGAATAAACTCGTTAAATACCTGCTTATCTGCTTTCCAAACAAAAATAAGAAGGATAATAAGAGATCGTGATGTGATAGAATATAGTGATGGATATATGTCACTTACGATTTGTTTTTATTTAATTTGCGAGGAGCCTACAGCCTTCCAGATTGATTGATGTTTATATACTATACATGTACTGTTACCTCCTGAAGTAATTCCTGGACTTATTGAGGATAAAGGCTTCACATGACTTGAACAGCTTGTAGCTTTGCTGTAATAGTCTCCCTTTCGAATTTTAGGCGGTTGAATAAAATCTGACATAGTTGAATATTGATGATATACACTAAGTGATTGGCTATATGAATTATTATTTGTAATGATAAGGTAGGCACTGCTTGGCCCAGTTGTACGGCCTCCTTGGGCAGCCCTGGCACACTCAGATAAATCTTTATCAGGTCAACTTCGCAAATAAAAAGTCCTGCTCTAGTTTTGTCAAGATACAGGGTCAAAGCATCCCGATCAAACGGGCTATCTAAACCAAAGCGAATTAACACAGTTGCCCAGAAGGAGTTTTCATGGAGCAAGTTATCAAAGTTTTCGACAAGGGCATGTTTTGAAGGGTTTATGAAATTTTGAGGGGGGTAAATTTCGATGAGGTTATGAATTTTCGAACTAAGGGACAAGTTTAAAACATAGAACAGGCCGCAGCAAGTGTAATTGTATATTATCTACGATTTTTCTTATCTACCTGAGCTTGCTCTGTTTTTAAGAAAAAGCAATAAAATATCTTGTGAGGAGGGAGTGGAAAGAGTCTTACGCCATCGACCTTGTGGAGATGGGCAGCTCTGCGAACTAACTTTGGCGACTAACCAATGATGATAAGTAGAATTATTGACATAATTTCCATGAACACAAATATACCAAGGAAGGTTATAGAAACCACCTCGTGATTAAATGAAAAAACTTTGTATTTACTTACTCAATCTACCATCGTTATACGTTTACGAAAATATCTTCTGCTACCTGGTTTTAGGTAGAATGTCTAAAAAACATGAAATAAGAATCAAAGACTTAAGAGTTTATATTTATATATAATCACCCTCCCTCCCAGTTGACGGTACCCATTGCAGTTGTTTAAAAATATTAAACGTTGATGATGATCTAGAGATGGTGAATGGCGCTCATTGGAAGTTTGAATTCCTCCTACATTCGTATGTTCTAGCATCTTCCACTATTTATTTAGATTTATAGGTCGAAACAGTCGCTGAAGATTAGAAACACGTCAGATATCGTCCTGGATAGACTCAGGCACGTATTTTGGCAAGAAACACACTTTTTTTTACACATTGAGACCAAGAACAAGACTGACCCTGCAAGATTAGAGCAAGAACAAGACTCAAGACAAAATAGTTAACACGACAATTTTAAACTATTGTCAAGTTAATTTTGTTAATGCGATTTGACGTTACTAGTATTGCCCAAGACCAGGACTGGTAAAAAAAAAAACGATTTTTTAAATAAAAATTAATGAAAAATAGTTACTAATACCTCATTTTATTTATTTATATTTTATGCAATTTGCACCAGCGCGGCTGCGCATCTAGCAAATTTGTTGTGTTTGTACTGTTGGTGTATTTGCTTGATATGGTTTTTATTGATATAGTACGTCTCTTCTTCTTAATCTGCGTTGTTCAGGTAACAGGGAGCAGGAGATAGAAAGAACCAGAGGATTAGAGTGATTTTGGGGTGAAGAATGAAATGTAGTGTATTTGTCGTGGATGTAGGATTTTACTGTTGGGGTATTTAAGTCGTTATGTATAGTAGTATTTGAAATGAACCTGAAGTTTACATGAAATGAAATGTATTTGAAGGTGCGTAAGCAATTTTTCGTAAAATTATTGATTGTGCTGTTAGTATTTTGTTTTGCTGAAACCCAAAGTTCTGCTCCATATGTCCATATTGGTCTCAGTAAGGCGTTGTAGATCAGTCGCTTGTTTCGTAAGTTAAGTGAAGATATGTAGTCCAGAAGATGTGAAAGTTGGCTATATCTTCTAGTAAGTTCTTGTCTTTTTAATTTCGTATGTATGTTCCAAGTAAGTCTTTTGTCTAAGTAGAGTCCAAGGTACCGTAAATAGTTCTTTGAAGGCACTGGATTATTGTCAATCGTTATGGGTGGACATGAGGCTTTCCTAAGAAAGAAACTAACGTGGGTGGATTTATTACTATTTATTTTGAATTTTCAGTTTTCAAACCTATCTTAGTTACAATATGTTAATAATTGGTATAACCAATATACTTCTGCATTTAAATTCTCTAATTTTTCATTCGGGCTTAGTTAGGTTTCTCCTATCTAAAAAAACAGTAATATATCTATAGTTTAAAGCTAATAAGTAAATGCGAGACTCTTGCGCAAGACCAAGACTGAGTTTGCAAGACCAAGACTCGTCTCGGTCTCGCATTTGGGCAAAACTAGACGTTGCTATGCCCAAATAAACTCAAAATTAATCAGATCTACTGCATTTTTCTAAGATCTATACTAAATTTTAGTAAATAGCAATAGGCTAGTAGATGATTACAAGTCGGTAATGTTGCCTTGAACGTGCAAAGGCTTGCCGAAGATCAAGACTTAGTGTGCGATACCAAGACCAAGACTGCCTAAGTCTCTTCTTGGACTAGTATTTTGGCAAAACTATATTAGGACATTCTAAAAACGGTCTTATTGAAAAGTAACCAAACTGACGATTGCATGCCAAGCCCATCCTCCACACCAAAGTTCCCAAGATATCCAATGCTCTTACCAGGTTTCCGGACGTGGCTCAACATCCCTGAGAGCTCCTACGCAGAGCCAAGAGGTCCGACGCAGTGGACCCCCGAGGCGGTACTAAAGATTCCTTTATCGGGTACCGATTGCCTTATCGATGACAGGTGCACTGAACAGCTGTAGCCGCCCCTTAGCTTAGGATGCCTTTCTTATCACAGGCTGAAACTCCATCCACTCCTTTCTACTCGTTTCCGTAAACAATTTTTAAACCGATAGTGGATTGTTATGGAACGAAGGTGATCTCATTGACAATTTAATCGCTATTCATTCATACTTCATTCAGGACTGAAGATTAACGAGCGTTTATTTTGCCAACTTATGACAGTTAAGTAGAAATAAAAAATAAACTTTATTCTGGGACGATGTCTCCTTAGAATAATGTAAAGTTACAAAAGAAAAAAAAATAGACATCTGGCCACAAACTAACTCAATAAAGATTCAAACAATGTATAAAACAACTTAAATAATAGTATGTAAATTATTGAAAAAATAAAATCAAATCTTCTCAACTATATTTATAATTTTACTGAAAAAATAACAAAAAGAAAAGGAAAAAAGAATTACATGTATAGAAAAAAAAACAATAGAAAGATATATATGTATACAAATTGAGGAATGTAAGAAATGAAATATACACATTCTTGTGAATAGAAAAAAGAAAAATGGATAAAAACAACAATCTCTTTTTCATTATGCATCACCTCACAGTGCTATGCCAAAAGTGATACTGAATGTTTCCAGTTTACAAAAAATAATATAAAATGGTGGTGTATGAAAAAAAAAATTATCCTTGTTGCATGATACATAATTAACCAGCAAACTTGGTTGACGCAATATATGTCAAAGGATGTGTTTATTTTTATGATGTTTTTTTTTTATCATTGTGTTGTCAAAGGGACTTTTTTGTAAAAAAATATTAATTTTTCTACCCCCTTTTTATCAAATTATCAATATTCGACAAAAAAAAAAACTTCGTGATAGATCCATTTTATCGTAACTTTAACTTTTTTATTTACTAAAATTCTCTGAATTTGAGCGTTTTCAATATGGAGATCAGAAAATGTTATCAATTTTATTAGGTATTAAAAACTCATGTATACCCATTTACTTTCGAATCGTAAGATAATTATATCACAAAATCGAGAATAAAAGTGGCCTAGAAAAATACTCAGCACTTTGACGTGGCATATACCCCCCAAAAGTCAAAATAACGTGGTTGTATAGTCCAAACAGCCTAATATTTTGTAGGTCACCTTTTTTTTCGACTTTATGTCCAAATTATCTTACGATTCAAGTGGAACTCAATTCATGATGTACAACATCAAATTAAACAATTGAATGAGAAAACGTATTTTCGTAGACAAAATTTGTAGCTTACTCTAAAGTAGTCATTCGCGACGTTTTAGAGTAATTTTAATAATTTGACAGAAAAAGGGATCACTACCACAGACTATTTTTGTTGTACTAAGAATCTAAAGTTTCCACTTACTGCGCTTATATATCAAAGAACGAATTAACTACACAGTTTCTGTCGGTCTGTTTTAGTTCAATTTTTATTATTACTTCCTACGTCACCATTTCAGGCCTACGAGAAACTGGGAGGAATGGCTTTAGAGAAATAGCTTGACCTATTCTAACCAGAGTGGACTAGTCGATTAATTCCATGGGTCCACCACAAATTGCATTTCATCCCAAAGTTTACGCCTTAACACGCTCGGCCGTCACGAACTCCATGCGTAGAAGAGCACACCACGCACTACTGCTATTTCGATGATCATAAATTTTCAGAAAATGAGCATCCACTATTTTCACTTATGCAAAAGTAAGCGTATTTTCATCGGCACTCCTTTTCATCCTAAACAGCTGGGTTAATTGGGCTGGAACTTGGAAGAAAGGAAAGCATTGTTTAAAAAAAATTATGCTGTATCGATTTTATTGTATTCCGTCAACTACGTTCTCTTAAATATGCGCAAACGTTTAGCTTTCGGGATTGTATACATTCAAATCCAACTGTTGTTCAAGATTTAATTGTCTAATGAATTTATTCAATTTAAAACAAATAATTAACCTTGAAATATAGGTGCATGTACCTATAGAAATGGTGGAGAAGCTACAGTCATCCTATTTGGCAGACGTTTGTTAAATTCATATGTCGCTATCATTTTTTATATTTTTCTAAAATTAATCACACATTTTCCAAGATATTATAACAATTACAACCGGATATTCGGTCAAATGAGATAGCAGCTATCAAAATGATAAGGCGTTAAAAGACATTCGATTGAAGTATGCAACAAATCCACATTGTTGATGATGCTACTTTTATCTTTATTTTGATTTTCTATATTGATTTTTATTAGGATTAATGAAATATTTACAAATTTATTTATTCTTCAAATGTTTTTATAAAGTATAGCTTGTTTTATAAGCACTTATATTATCTCTAGAATACTTATTTTCTGGCCGACAAAGATCCAATGGTTGATAAGAAGTACTCGATAGGTAGGTCAAGGACCCGTTATTGGTTTGTTTATTTTTTTATAACCTTGTTTATTTTTAAAATCATTTAATAACGCCCTATAGATTTGCTGTGCGTAAGATGACAGTTTTCGTCGTTTTCGACTGCCTCTAAGACCAAAACCGGGCAACTCGTCCACTAGTGTTGTTTCTTTGCTTATATATGCAGAAATGCAAAATTTCTTTCTTCCTCTTTCATCTACAGAAGAATAGACTTAGTACGTTATTAGTAAGATACACATTAAGTATTTCTACACAGGTTGAGGAGGAGATCCGGAGTCGGTTATTGGCTCTTACATTTTTGAAAGGGTAAAGGAGTTCACATACCTTGGATCCCACGCGAAAGCTTCGAATGATATGTCAGAGGAAATACAGAAAAATTATCAGCCGGGAATCGTTGCCTCTTTGGACAACTGAAGACCTTTCAAAGAAAACTCTGAAATATACTCAAAGGAGGCTGACGTCTACTAAACTAAGTCTTAAATCTACTACACTCAAATCTGCAAGGAGGCTAATTCATTAAGCTTGAGAGACTCAGTTGGGCTGGTCACGCGACTAGGATGAGTGAAGAGGAAATGTCGAGAAAGGTACCTGAAGAAATTCTTCATAGGAAGCAAAGAGCTGGAAGATCAAGGTTAAGGTTAAGGGCTGACGAAGTGGCTGCGGACGCAAGAAACCTCCTATGGATTACCAACTGGAAGGTGGCAGCACAAGACAGAGCCGAATAGCGGAGGCTTATTGAGAAGGCCAAGTCTCATTCAGGGTTGTAGTACCACGGAGATAAATAGATTAAGTACTTTACTAAATCTTCTGTGATTTCTGTGACCGAATAATAGTGCTTTAAAGCATAGCACTTCCACTTGTCCTTAACATCAGTAATGCGACGAATGAGAGGCGTAAAGATCTCCTAGACTGTCCACTGATAGCACTCAAATAATAAATTTACACAACAAGATCACGAGGCCACCTTCTTTTCAGACGCCTCGGAGGGTTATCATCTTCTTTTCCTTTCTTTCCACGAATAGAGGGAAAGACTTGGCTCGGTGTTTTCCTGAGTAAGTGAATTTTGTAAATATATGTTTGTACCTAAGTTGTTATTTTGTTTAATTTAGTTGTTTTTTTTTTTTGTATATATACATTGAGTTTTAGTTATATCATTTTTCTGTTTAATTTATTACCTAAAAGATAAGCCCCAGGTTATGACTTAATAACTGCCGAGGCTCTCCAGCAAATGCTCAGGAAAGCAGTAGTGTTCCTTACAACAATATACAACTGTATGCTAAGGACAACTAAATTCTCTCTAAAATGGAAATATTCACAAATAAAAATGATACACAAAAGAGACAAAGACATTTTCAATCCTACATCCTACCGACCTATCAGCCTCCTTCCAATATGTTCTAAAGTAAATAATATACAAAAGATTGGTCGACATACTAACGGACCAAAACATAATTCCTGACAAAAACTACAGACATTTCAATCCAAAATTTTACGACTTATAAAGGGAGCTCCTTGGTACGTCAACAACAAAACTTTACATAACGACTTACGACAACCAACTATCGACCAACACATACGTGATCTCTACTCCAGAGATCATCTTAAGCAACACGGACATCACAACGGACTTATAAACGACATGGCCGCAGCTGACATGCCTATCAGAAGACGAGGAGCTGGATGAGAGATATCCTTTTCTGGATCAAAGAAATAAATCAAGGCCAGGAAGAAGTGCTGCTGGGCACTATTTTTTTCCTCAAGCCTAAAATGTCAATTTTTCTTATTAGTTACAGCACATATGTCAAGCTCATGACAGGTGTGGATGGAAATATCAAGACAAAAGAAAAAAAAATTTATTTTTATTTATTGTGCATAGAATGTGAATCTCTTAACACTATTATAAATGTGTACTTAATTGTGACAGATTGCAATATATCTCAATAAAAAAAAAATAATGTATAAAAAAAACGCACAGGGTGAACGTACCAATCATGGACAGAGGACTCGACTCAGTTTTGGACAGGTTGGACTTTAAATGTAAATAATAAGTTTCCTTGTTGATTTAAAAGTTCCAGTTTTTCCTGTATTGAAGAAAAATGTCCTCTATTGACTACTGTATGAACGAAGTTCCCAAAAGAAAATTTTATAATGCCTATCATTGTTGTTTCGATAGTACTCTTGAGATTAGTGTGTTTTATCATATCTTCCTACTAACAGTTTTGCTAAGCGTCAGTTGAACATTTACGTTATTTTATCCTTATCGTTATCTTTATACTTAAATAAAGATTTATAATTTTTCTAGGTATGTGCATTACTAGTACCAACCCTCTGTCAATTACTAGAACAGGGTTGTCCTTCATTAGTGCAAAAAGGTGTTTTTTTATGTTTATTACATCTACATTAATGAATATTTTTTAAATTTTAGAGTGTTAAATAGAAAAAGGGGACCTAGAGATTCTAAATGTCCAACGGATAAGTTTATAAATAAAATAATTACGGCGGCATAAGCCAAAAAATACAAAAAATTCCCTAGTTGTGTCCATCACTGGTGCGCTTACCCTAGTTTTCCAGCAAATATAAAGTGCTATATAAGTAACGTCAATGTTTAGAGCAATTACAAATTTTGAGTTCACTTCTTTCGAAAAATTCAAAACTAAAACTTAGACAGAAATTGAACACATACAATTACTTACTAAAACCTATTTGGACTTACGCATCACAGATATTTGGAACTGCTAAAAAGACTCACTTAAACAAACTTAAAATCTTTCAAGCAAAAACATTCAGGACAATTACAAAAGCACCTTGGTACGTTAGCAACATAACCTTACATACTGACCTCCATATGCCGACTGTTAACGAACACATACCAACTCATTACAAACGATTCCATCACAACTTACAGGGACATCCTAATACACTTATAAATGACATGGCCACTACGAATATACCAGGTAACGTCTGTAGGAGACTGAAGAGGAGCTGGATGAGGGACCTTCTCGCCTAATGTAGATATCACGCCGAGTGAGGTGCCGCTGGGCACTGATCACCGTAATGCCTTTCATGACATTATTATTTCCAACGACCTCACATTCACTGGTTGTCATTACCGCTATGACAGGTGTGAATAAAAAAATTAAACCAAAAAAAAAAAAAATAACCTTAAGACTTTATAACTAGCTTATGTGTATTTAATCCGGTCTAATGTTCCACTGGAGGAAACCAACAAATTACTGAGACGCCAGTAGAATAACCTGACATTTGGAACTAGTATACCGTGAATTAAGTAGCTTTAAAAGGAGGTGCGTTCCATCCGTGAAAAATTGCTTGAGTATTCTTAAGTCTTATTCCTAATGACGTCCGTGAGGTGTATTTGAAGTTATACATAGAGTAGACCTAGGTATTTTTGTCTATTAGTGATAATTATGGACTATTGTTTAGAAATAATTGGAGTTTTTTAATGAAAATATAGCTAGTAAAGTTAAGGATAGGACAGGTGATTATCAGTCAGGGCGGGTCTTAATTCTTATTGGTAAACAATTAATTTATTTCTGGAAGGTATTTATGCTCAAGAAGAGGATGTTTAGATCAAAGGAAAAAATGTGTAAAATCTGATGATGATAAACAGGAACTTCCGGTTAGTCGATTTCAAGGGGGAAAGTTACTGTAAACCTTGAATTCTTTCTTACGAATTTTCTTTTTTGAATAGGCTGTTCACATACACGCAGACACACCATTTTTTGGGACTGAATTATTTGGGCTCGGGTTATTTTTCACGATAACAATACTTTCCCTTACTATATATTTCATATAAAGGTAAGTGAAAGTAAAAATGGTTTTGAGATATCATTATTTAATTTACACAAAGCGTACCAAATTGTAAGATGTATTCTTATTAATCTTATCTTTTTTATTGAACAATAATACAATATGTTTCTTTTTGGAGACCAGTTTGTATTAAGCCTTCGCGTGTTCATTCATACTGTATACACACATAATAGAAAAATAAATTTGAATAAAAAAATAAAAATAATAAGATAAATGAGTAAAAATAAAGTAAATCATTATCAATCTAGAGTTTAAAATAGTTATATCAATCAAAATATATTCAGTTCTGCGGTTGTCCCAATTCCAAGGACCCATCAATCTGATTTGAAATTAACAAGTACACTTTTAACGGATAGTTCAGATGATCATGAACAGTTTTTATGAATTTTGAACCCAAAAAGAATTATTAGTCAATCAAATACCATATAATCATGACCGAGGAAACTTAACGTTTTCATTTATTTTCGTACGTGAAGAACTGTATAATTTCTGTTACATATATGAGCCTTCCAGTTGACAAAATGATTCAATTTCAACATTTTATAGTAAGGTCATTGGTTTGGAAAAATTATAATAGTACAGACAGTGAGTAAGTTTATTCTATAGTAGATGATTGCAATGTTGAATTATAGAACTGTCAATAATAAAGTTGTAAATTTTCTCACTAGAAATATCACTACAATTAATAATCAAAAATGTTGAAATCGGAAATAGTCATTCTGTCAACTGAAAGGCTCATATAATAGATATTTGTTTTACAGAGTTTATGTCCCCAAATAAACAGTATTCACCGTTTCTAGGTATTTCTTCTTTCATGTACAGATCACATCAAAACTATCATTTTTATTAATAATATTTGTATTCCACCTTTATTTTGTTCAATATATTCTTTACATAAAAAAATAAATAAATAAATAAAAGAAACATGTACAACCACTACAATCCATGAAGGATTTTGGATTCAGTACTTTATTAGGGGCTACTGTTTCAAGGCCACGGTATGAAGGGAGATGATCAGGGCAGGATCACGCTCAAACACCAGGGTTTTCTCATTAATTAATAATTTAATTAATATTACCCACATCACAGAAGCAGGGTATACCCCCCCAAAAGGGTCTTCCACCCCAGGGTCGATTCAAGGCTGATGAAAAATTACTTGACATCAGCCATACTTGAACCCGGCACCTTGCTTACCTTATTTTTTACACATTAATTAATAATATAATTACTTTTATTTACTATTTCTTATTTTTACAGTTATTAAAACAACTATCAATTTGTATTATACACTAGTACATTTAAGTTTGTGATAATAAAAGTAAAAAGTTTACTATTTAAACTCCATGTTATCGCTTTTATTTACCACATCTAAATGCCTTTGAAGAGTAATTATTAAAAAAATCAGGTGCACACCTGAGAAATTTCGTTGTATTTAAGAAAAAAAATTAAAATTTTGCCAACTTCTTAATTTATGCTCAATATTATGAAAACTACCTATCAATAAAAATTATGCGTACCTTCTTTAAAATAGAACAAATTTTCTAAAATTTGCCGAAATAAAAAATATTGATATGATCCTAAAAGAGCTTTTCAAATTCAATAGTTTTAGAGGAAAAGTTTTTAAAAAATACAAAATCATAATTTTTAAAAATTTATTACACCTAATATCATGGTATAATTTTTTCCTCTGCAAAACACAATATTTAACCATCTTTAAATTTGAATCCTAAGTATCTTTTACCGATAAACAAACTTTCAAAAAACAATTGTTTAATATTTTTTTTTTAAATTTTTATCACCAAGTTTGGATTTTATTTTAGCTACAATCATCGTAACTATTATCATACGATGGCAGTTATCATAATCTATTTTTTAAAGCATTTTTATCACCTTCGATTTGAGCCATAATAAAGCTCTTAACGTTTAATAGTTTCCGAGAAACATAATAAAATTGAAAATCTATCATAATTGAGTTTCTTCATTTTTTTTGGCTATTATATAGTTCTAGAGTTTACGTTTATTAACTGTATTAGTAATTATATCTCTTTTGTTACCTTTAACATTATTTATAATTTTAATTTCATTATTTTGTTTTGTGTTTTGATATTTTTTATACCTTATATCTCTCGTCAGGACAGAATATCATTCTTAATGTTTTCATATTATATTCACCCTATTGTATCTTGTTGTTTGTAGCAAAAATTGCTGTAGTTTGGGTCGAAACTTCGGCATCATATAAATTTAAAATATTTTTTTAAGTGAAAACTTCTTTAGGTGCGTTTTACACTTTATTTGTGGAAGGTAAATTAGATTGAGTCGTGAGATTTCAAGCAAAGTCCGCTGCAGTCGACTAATAGAAGTGCTTTGGCACATGTATTAAAATATCTCAGATACAAACGGACGTTCATACCGTAAGCGAGGGCTATGTTAAAAAGCATTGCATCTTCTTTATAATGAGCTATTGTTTTTAATTTGTATTTTATATTATTAATCTTGCCTTATTGATGTTTTCCCTTCTATCGTGAGGTCTAGAGCACACACATTTTTTATATTTTTGGCATTATTTTTGAGCTTCA
Source organism: Nezara viridula (assembly GCA_928085145.1). Lineage (NCBI taxonomy): Eukaryota > Metazoa > Arthropoda > Insecta > Hemiptera > Pentatomidae > Nezara > Nezara viridula. The sequence continues at coordinate 69,603,818 of OV725083.1, read as the reverse complement.
AGGATCTTTTTTTTATTTATTTTTTCTTATAACGTCTTACATCACAGAGTATATTTTGTTGTTTCTGCCTAAGAAATTCCTAGTTTCTGAAACTACATTAAGAAACAGAAAGCAATCTGTTAGATGAAGTAGAGTTTAAAAGTTGGAATGATGTGTCCAAATCGTATTGTGGTGCCTCTAAACAGAAAACATTAAAACTAGGTAATCATACAGAAGTTAATGAATCTCATTATATGTGGTTTTTGTCGAGGAGATCTAGTGGTTTTCCAATTTCTGGGGATATATCAGCTGAAAAGTCAAAGATTTTCTTTTAAAATTATTTTTCCTCAAGGTAGTATCCTAGGTCCTATCCTATAGTATCCAACACTGTCATCACCACCTATGCCGATGACACATGTATCCTATCATTTATTAAAGATCCATCAATTGCATCCCAAACTCTTCAATCACACATCACAAGTCTTGAAAAATAGTGTCAAAACTGGAGGAATAAAATAAATTCCAATAAATCCCATCAGATTACCTTCACTCTTCGTTGCAAACCTATGACTTCCTGTCCTTCAGTATCCTTCAACAATAGCTCTCTTATCCCTTCCGAACAAATCCGATACTTAGGACTCCACCTTGACAATTGACACACTTGGAACCCCCATACCAGACTGAAACGACTAGAAACCGCCCGACGTTTTCGACTACTGCAGCACTTACTAGACAAACGCCCTAAGCTTTCAATCAATTACAAATGACTCATATATATGACAATAATAAGACCTATTTGGACTAACGGAATTGAGCTTTGGGGCTCCACTAAACCATCGAATTCCTCTCGTATCCAATCCTTACAATCCAAAATCCATCGTAAAATCCTCAATGTTCCTTACTTTGTGACAAATAAAATCATCCATAAAGACTTTAATGTTCCATATGTTTCCGATTTGGCCCAATCCAGATACCTATCTTTCCATAACAAACTGTAGAACCATCCGAACCCTCTCGTTTCAAACCTTGCTTCCTCCTCGATCCCTGATAACCCTCCGAGGCGTCTGAAAAGAAGATGGTCTTGGGACCTTCTAATATAGAACTTTAATTTGAGTTCTAACAATGGGTAGTTTCTCTTCATGTTGTACATGTCATGTTACCAATGTCACATTTACTTGTTGTATTTTCCATGTAATACAGTTGTAAATTTCATTAAAATAAAAAAAATATTTTCAGAAGGATTATAAAGCAGGTGTGGAATATGTTTTCATATTATTTTTTATTTCAGTGGAAAATTTCTTTATGCCATTTTTATTTTCCATTATAGATAAATCATAGATACGCGATAAGGTCATTTAATACTTTCTTGGATATGGAGAATGGATAAAATGTCGACTACCCAAGCCTGGTACTTTTAAGTAATTAAAAGTTTAAATAACTCGACTTATAATATATAATCATTTTTAGAAATGCATTTTTTTTCGCAATGTGTTTTTATTTAACTGATAGAACATATATTTTCGTTACCTTGTGGAATTTTCCTATCATTTTAAATTTAACCTTTGATAATCCGAACAGTCATAAAATCTACTTGTTCGAATTATGAAGACCTTTCTGAATTTTATTTTCATGGGAATATAAGCATGCGCGTTCCATTTGTTGAAACAGTTGTTGACCTGATGGCATTGCAATTGTTGGTGAAGAACTGTAATGATAGGTGAGATGAAGGCGACCTCAAGTCTAAGCCTAACTTTAAGCGCAAACCAGTTCCTGTTAAAGATGGACCGGTCTCGGACTTGCAGCGCATCCTAGCGGTGACCGAGGGAATGAGGATTATTCTGATGGGTTGAGGAGGGAAGTTCTCGTTTAGCGACTTAAGCAATGTCCCATCTTTGATGACAAAACGCAGGTATGATAATATTTGATATTGATGATAATATGATAATATAATATTTCCATTTTGTTTTAGTGAATTATAAAGTCAAATAATAATAATCGGCTATCTTCCGATAGCTGGAAATTGGTAAAGAAAGTACCTGTGATTTTTAATATTTCCACATTATAGGTGTCTATTCTACAGAGTCTTGTTCAGAGTACGTTGCATACAGTATAGGAATCTTTTCCACCTTTCAGTAGCAAGGAAGCAAGGATTTCGAGAAAAACTAAATCCTAAGAAACCTAATTTCTTGCATTGATCATAAATCTAAATCCCGTTTTGAGAGGTATAATTGACCTTCAATAAAACCGTTGGTACTCAGTGAACGCAGGCGCTCTACAAGGTTTTTTCTCTTAAGATACTCATTTCTAAGTTGCAGGACTATTTATACTAATTTATCTCAGTTTTTCACAAGTTTGGTTAAAACAGTGTTCGACCAAAATATTAGAGTCAGGTACTGGTTCGACCCACAATTTAACGTTCTTCAATATCTTAAATAAAACGTTTTACCCTTTGATGCACAGTTTAGGAGCTATATGTGAAAAAAAAAATATTACGTCTTTTGCATGTTTAACCCATATATATACAAGTTAAAAAATAAAAACTTTTTCTACATTTTTACAATAAATTTCCCGTTTTGATCCTCAAGTTACTGGCCAGTTCTTTAAACCTGTCGCCATTTTTTCAGGTAGCAAGATCTGCACGGGCTTTCGGACAGTTATTAAAACAGTGCGGAATGCAGATAGTTTAAGTAGTTCGTAATCGCGTTATTAGAACTTAATATACCTAAAGAAATTTACTTAGGCATAGCTTTATAAACAGGGTACTTTTAAAATGATCGTTTACTACTGAATTTTTCGTTTATTATTTATTTATTCATTTATATAACATTCTGTCACACGGACAATAATTATAGTGAGGTAACAAAACATTCACACCGCATATGCAGAGAAAATAAAATAAACAAAAGCAAAATGACAACTAAATAATAATCAAAAAGTATATACGATAAAAATAATAACAATTTTGGGTTGATGGTTGACTATAGTGAATTATTGAAGAGAATGATGGTTGGGGTGATCAGTCAAAATAAAAATTGTAAAAATAAATATCATATTATTAAATTAAATGTAAATTAATTCAATAAGTGATTAAATGTAAAAATAAATATTTAATATCTAATAGTTGACCGTTGCATTATAAAGGAAGGAGATCGTCCGGGGTGGCGGTCATAAATAGTCTAAATAGTGGCAAAACTATTTTATTAAAAGCCAACTTTTCAGGTATTCTTCAGAGATGTGTGTTCGGCTAGGATTTTGAAGTTCTAAGTTCTGAGTGAAACTCCTAGCTGAACACATCCCTGAAGAAGACATGCAAAGTCGGGTTTAAACGTTATCGTTTAATAAAAATAAATAATATTATTTATTTTTTCTATTTTTATTTTGACTGACAACTATCCTCTTCAAAAATAATAATAAGTATACATATTGTTTCAGTTCTTAATGGCAAAACTCTAGAGGGTGATTTTAGACAAAATTTCTAACGAAACGGTTCATTTAATGCTTGGGGCGATTCCGAACGGAAAAACAGCTAAGACCAATTTTCTATTTTTCTTAAGGTGATCACGTTTTTATTGAATAAAAAGGAATTGCTTAAAAATTGTTCAAGATAATTATATTCTAAGTACACCATCGTTAAGTACATACAATTTTTTTTGAGAATTTAGAGATTAAATTTACTTAGGTCAATGATAAAAGAGACTTAGAGGAAGTTAAATACGGCCGCGATATAGATATATGCTCCTCGTTCATGGATACTGTAACTGCAGTAGTACAGTAGCCATATTAGACCTCCTAAATGTCCCTTTTATCATTGATCTTACTATATTTAATCACTGTGTTATCCAAAAAATATTGTCTACTTTACGATGGTGTAGTTCAAATTTAATTATATTGAACAGTCTTTGAATAATTTCTTCTTAATAAATAAAAAACATGACCACCTTAAATAAAATATAAAATAGGTCTTAACTCCTTTTACGTTCGTAATTGGTCCATGCATCAAATGAACTTTATTGTTGGAAATTTTGTCTTGAATCACCCATCTACCCTCCTCTAGAGATTGGCTATTAACAACTGAGATACCCAGTGAACTTATTTTAAAGACACACTAATATTTAGAACGAAACCGGTTCTATCCATAAAAAAATCAATCAATATTTTAACATTCTAAACATGGGGTATAAAACTTTTTAATTCGCGATCCACGGCTTGTAATAAATAAAATAAAAATGCAAAAATGAAATGTGCAGTTTAGTAAGTAACTTGGAATGCATGCCCAAACAAAAAATAAATAAATAAAATCATTTCATTTCAGACCTAATGCGTAAATATAATTATCTCCATTTCAAGCTATTGCTGAATCATATTTTGTTGAAGTTTGTTCCCTCAGCCATTTATTGTGTGATAAGTAAATGACAGAGGATATTTTTTTTCTCTAAGGAATGTAATGATATTATTTTTTTTTATGAATTAAAAAAAAATTATTCATCAGAAGTTTAATTATTTTTAAAAGCGACAGGTCATAGTTAAGTGTCAAAGTATTTAATTATTATTAAAATAATAATTTTCAAAAATATGTCCTGTAAATAAAGAATTCATTAAATTTTATTTGATACAGGAAATACAATTTTCCACTTTATCCTTAAAATTCGTGAATGACGATTACTGCTTACTTTGTAAATAAACGATTCATATGTTTATGTTTTATTTCATATATGACTAAAATTATTATTGTCACTCGTACAATAAATGATTATTATTTACAAAGGGAAAGGAGATAAATTGAATATCAAAAAAACTATTGCTATATTATGGAATTACTGTCACAAAGGGGTTGTAACAGTTCTCACGGCTCTCAACAGATAGCGCCACTATTCACTTTTCATTTTCTCCAAACTCAGAGCCAGTTTAAATCATATATACATTATATAATATTTATAATATATATTTTGGTAAATTGCATAAATAACAATTTATTTTCATATATAATCTCATCAGTGACACAGATAAGACATTTAATTAAGAAAAAAAGTTCAATTGCTATACTGTCACAGTATATGGTGTGGGGAAAGTAACTAATAGAGTTTCTCATTATTATTTTAAAGTTGAATTATCAACTCTTCAATCAATGATCAATTTGTTATTGTTGATGTTTGATGTTTAATTGATGTTTAAATAATAATAAAAATATATTCTATACAATTTAACGTATGCTAAGAACCACTGAAGAAAAATTCAAATCTGAGAGTATTACCGGATAAGCAAATCAAACTTACTCTGCTAGTCCAGATTTCAATAAAAACATCTAAATATGTATACTAATATATTTAAAACAATTAAAAAATACATTAGCAATAAAAAAACTCATTATATCCAACGTTTATTTATTATTGAATTCCTTGTGGAGGAACAAAAACTATTTACAACATAATTTAAAAATAAAAATAATTTATAAGTGCATAATAATTTAAATAGTTTTTATTCGTCCAACACGAATTTAATATCATGAAAACATGTGTAAGAATCAGTTTAGAATTAAGAAATTAACATTACACATAAATATCAATGATTTTAGAAAAATATTTTCCTGCCCAATCACAATTAAATGATTTTTCGTCACACCCCCTTAGAAGGATGATAAGAGGCTATCATCATATATCATTTTAGCGTTTTAAAAGTATAATAACGAAAAGAGAATCACATTTGATTTTTTTCGTGAATAATTTCATCAATATAGTATCTGCTAAAGAAATTCCAATTTTAAAAACATTATCCTTTTTTAACTAAAAAATTCTAAAAAATTATCATTTTCTTTCTATGCTCATGGCGATTTTTAAAGTTCGATAGCACAAAAGGGACTGAGTGAAAAATTAAGGAAAAAAAGTTGAGTCAATACAAATTGTTTAAAAAAATTATGTGATTTTAATCCTACCACATAAAAGTACCCGTGTTTTCACCAAACGTGACTATAATAAATTTGTTTGATCGAATTAAGACTGAAAGTTGATGACCCGGTAAGAGAGAAAAGATTTTAATTTTTTTTTTAACTGCTTATTACCAATACTAAATAAATAATATTAATAAAAAATTAACAGATATCACCGGACTTGACGCGACATCCCCGCAAGCGCCACAAGACGGACAGATTGCGCCAGTTAAAAAAGTGAAAGCACACTTTATATCACTAACCACAACATTAGCTATTCCGATTTCCTGGCAGGACGCTCTCATCGCGATTAAGGGAGCTAGAGTTTTAATGGTAGTCTCCCAAAGCGATTAAAGTTATTATTATTATTGTTAATATAAATACAAACACAAATTAAATTATTTAGATTTAGATTGGTATAAACCTCGCGCGGGCTCATTACCGAGTATGGGGAGCGTCCCACGGGTGGCGGATGTGGGGATGGTCGGTGGAAATTCCTTGGAAGTTCCTCCCGGCTAAGTCCGATGGACTCGCTGACCAACAATGAGAGGGGCCCTCCAGACTTGCTGGAGGGAGGGGACCTCCAGACTTGCTGGAGGTAGGGGCCCACCAGACTTGCTGGAGGGTGTGACGTAGGATTGAACGCCCTACTCACATATCTTTAGTTCACCAAACACCACAAAAAGTCATGGATCTCCCTAAGGTAAAACGCTCATTATCCGGAGGTAAACTAGTCCCCCGTTCGGGTCTCCGGGTGGGGACTGCTTTAGGGGATTCATGGTGCAAGTTGAAATATAGGGATTTAAATATTGGTACGTGGAACGTAAGGAGTTTAAACACAGCAGGGGGGCTAAAATCGGTCGCGAATGAGGTAAATGGGTACAATTTGGATGTCGTGGCTCTGCAAGAGGTTCGCTGGCCAGGGGAGGGCTCGATGAGGGAAGGGAAGTACACTATTTGGTACGGAGGAAGCGGGAATCATTGTTTAGGTACCGGGTTTCTAATTAGGAGTAGATTACTATCCGCTTTGAGGGACGTACAATTCTTTAGTGATAGAATTTCGGTAGCTACATTTCAGGGACGTTGGTTTAAAATCGCATTAATAAACATACATTGTCCGACCGAAGACAGTGACGATGAAGTCAAAAGTGAATTTTACGATAAACTCGAATGGGTTTATGATAAACTACCGCGAAACTACATGAAAATAATTGTAGGTGATGCGAACGCAAAGGTAGGAAGGGAAGAAGTTTATATTCCGACGATTGGTAAAGAAAGTTTGCACGAATATAGTAATGATAATGGGATCCGTCTGATAAACTTTGCCATCTCGAAAAACCTGATAATTAAAAGTACGACGTTTAAACATAAGGATATTCATAAATATACTTGGACATCACCGGATTCGCAAACACGAAATCAAATCGATCATGTCTTGATACAACATAGCTGGCAAAGCAGTATAATTAATGTACGGTCTTATCGCGGAGCAGAATGTGGGTCGGATCATGAATTAGTAATCGCGAAACTTCGACAAAAACTTAATATAAAAAAGAGAAAAGAAAACCGTTTCGATTTTGAGAATTTTAATTTGGAAAAATTAAAAAATCCATCAATTAGAAACCAATTCGAGCTAGATGTTAAGAATAGGTTTGAAGCTTTAGAGCTTCCTGACGATGACCACGAGGATATTGACAAGTTATGGATAGAGATCAGGGATAATATTAAAGCGGTCGGTAACTCGTGTCTAGGAAAAAAGGAAAATAAGAATAACAAACCGTGGTTTGATGAAGATTGCTTAAACATGTGTGAAAAAAGAAAAGCCGCTAAATTAAAAGCTCTAAATAATCCTAGCGAAGACAATCTGGAATACTTCCGAATCTCAAAGAACGAAACGACAAAATTGTTCAAAAATAAAAAAAGGGAGTATCTTAAAAACAAAATAATTGAAATAGAAACTAATAGAATCGAAAATAACGTAAGAGACATGTACAAAGGTATAAACAGATCACGTAAATATGTAGGGCCCGTAACGTCTGGAATTAGGGATGATAATAACAATATTCTGACCGATCCGGTTGACATATTGAATAAGTTTAAGGACCACTTTGACAATATTTTAAATACGAGAAATTATGATCTGTGTCCTCCTTCTGAGTACCAGAGTGCTGAACCGTTAATAGAAGGACCAAGTAAAGAGGAAGTTGAAGTAGCTATCGGAAAATTAAAATCATATAAAGCAGCGGGAATCGATAATATTCCTACTGAACTAATTAAGGCATGCGGGGAAGCTGGAGTTTCTAAAATACATCGGTTGGTTAAAAAGATCTGGGTGAACGAGAAATTACCTGAAGAATGGAAAGAATCTATTCTTATTCCGATTCACAAAAAGGGTCCGAGGACGGATTGTAATAACTATCGAGGAATTTCACTCCTTCCGGTATGTTATAAAATATTCACTTTAATCTTAACCAGTCGAATCACGGAATACGCCGAGGAAATTATCGGAGACTACCAATGCGGATTTAGACGGAATCGTTCGACGATTGATCAAATATTTTCTTTACGGCAAATATTAGAGAAAAAATTGGAGTATAACGGTATTGTTCACCAGCTGTATATAGATTTTAAAAAGGCTTACGATTCTATTGACCGCCAGAAACTGTATAATATTCTAATCGAGCAGGGGATTCCAAAAAAACTAGTAAATCTAGTCAGGATGTGCTTGACGGAGACACTCAATAAAGTTAGAATCGGTAATAATTTGTCCGAAAAATTTGAGGTTCGTTCGGGCTTAAAACAGGGGGATTCTCTTTCGCCTGTCCTGTTCAATTTGGCATTAGAACATGCCATTAGGGAGGTAATGCGAACCGAGAAAGGGTTGGATCTGGGCGGGACAACATCCGTGCTGGGCTATGCTGATGATCTGGTACTGTTAAGCGAAGACGTTGAAACTATAAAACTAAATACGACAACGTTAATGAAAGCCGGTAAAGAACTAGGACTCGAAATAAACGTGGATAAAACAAAATATATGGTTAGCTGCAAAAATGGCGATACTACTGGTGATATCGATATAGATGGTAATATGTTTGAACAGGTAGATAAATTTAGGTATCTAGGTTCTACGATAACTAGAAAAAACGAAATTGAAGAAGAGATTAAGGTTAGACTGAAGGCGGGGAATGCTTGTTATTTTTCTGTGACAAAACTACTTAGTTCGCGCCTCTTGTCCCGGGCCTTAAAAATTAGAATCTATAAAACGATTATCTTGCCTACAGTTCTTTATGGATGCGAAACTTGGCCGCTTACATTAAGGGATGAGCAGCGTCTTAAGGTTTTTGAAAATAAAGTATTGCGTAGAATATTCGGACCGAAGAAGGATGAGTTAACCGGAGAGTTCAGACGGTTACACAACGCTGAATTGCGTGAGCTGTATCCGGGTAATATAATTGAGGTAATTTCATCGCGGCGAATCAAATGGGCTTGTAAAGTTGTTGGGCTTAGTAACGAGAGAATTCCTAAAAGGTTAATATTTGCTGTGCCGAATGGTAAGCGTCCGAGGGGTAGACCGAAGCGAAGGTGGGAAGATAGCATTAAAGCAGATCTGAAGGGACTGGGTTTGGACGGCGAACGGTGGAGGGAGGTGTGTAACAAGCGATTGGTGGTGTCGGCATCGAACCTTCTGGTTCGCTAAGCCTTATTATTATTATTATTATAGATTGGTATAAAACTGGTATACGCTTGTGGGCTGAGCAGCCAAGAAGAAAAAAAAAAACCTTAAATAGTATAGATGAGGTCCATACTTGTGCAGTAAATAAAATAAAATATATTTTTCTTAATTTGCGTTTTTCACTAAGACCTTAGTCTCCAAACTAAAAGACGATATATTTGAATACGCAGAGAAATCAAGTATATGTAATATACAAGAAAAAATAAAACAGTTGCAAAAATGCTTATTTCGCACCTTGTTTCATGGTTTACAAAACTGTTATACTTTTTACCACTATTTAAGGATGCAAAACGTGGCCACTAATACTGAGGGAAGAACAAAGCTTAGAGGTTTTTGAAAATAAAATACTGCAGAGTAGTAGCGTATTCAGGATTTACTTTTGTTTTCCTTAACCCCTCGTCGTAAACCTATGACTGACTTCTTGTCCTACAGTATCTTTTAATAACACCCCACTTATCCCTGATGAACAAATCCGATATCTAGGTCTCCACCTGGACAAACGTCTCACTTGGAATCCTCATAAAAGACTGAAACGACAAAAAACTGCTCGACGTTTCCACTTACTCCAACACTTACTAGACCAACGCTCTAAACTTTCAATTGATTACTAGACTAATTTACATGACTATAATAAGACCTATTTGGACTTACGGAGTTGAGCTATGGTACTCCACTAAACCATCAAATTCCTCTCGTATCCAATCCTTATAATCCAAAATCCTTCGTAAAATCCTCAATGCTCCTTCCTTTGTCACAAATAAAATAATCCATAAAGACCTTAATGTTCCACATGTTTCCGATTTGGCCCAATCCAGATACCTATCCTTCCACAATAAACTTCATAACCACCCGAATCCTCTGGTCCTTGCTTCCTCTTCGATTCCTGATAACCCTCCGAGGCGTCTGAAAAGAAGATGCCTCGTGATCTCCTTATATAGACATATTATTAGAGTGCTACCAGTGGGTAGTTTCTCAACAAGCGTTTTCATGTGATTATATTCCTATGTACACATTTACTTGATGTATTTATATTGTAATACAGTTGTAAATATCTTGAATAAAAAAAAAAAAATCTTTTTTTTTTGTTCATAGTACCATGAACCATAGTACCATGTAGTAATTACCATTACTCTAGAAGAAAAAGTAAAAACATCTTGTATGAACAGATGTGTAAATGGTCATTAAAGCCAAAGTCATTGCTTACTTGAAACGAAGAACTCATTTCAGGAGGTTACGCAAACTAAAACAACAATGTTTACTTGTCCGCACATATCATTTTATCAAATTATTTACATCAGGCTAAAACTTCATGAACTTGATCTTATCGTAAGCTACAAATTTTTTATCTAATTCTCAGAAATGGGGCGTTTCCTCATTAAAATAAATAATATAATTAAGTACTAAAAACTCATAAATACCCATCGTAAGATAATTTTATCACAAAATCGTAAACAAAGGAGGTCTACAAAAATTTAGATATTTTTTGCCTATATAATCTCGTTCTTTTGACATGTTGAGGATGGAGGTCACGCGGAACGGTAAAACGTTTTTATACTTTTTTTTTCTCGATTTTGTGATCAAATATCTTACGTCAAGTGGAAACCAAATGGGTATTAAATAGACAAATTTTGTCAATCTTCGGATTGTAAACGCACCGATTTCGAGAATTTTCATGCATAAAAAAGTTATAGCTTACGATGAACTATTCACAAAGTTTTGACGAATGTTAATAATTGGATTAAAAGGGATCTGTACTATGTGTCATACCCTTTTAATACGTAATAATATCGCAAGGTTTGAATTGGGTACTGTGAAATATAGGCGGAAGAATAGTAGTGATGATTTGACTTTTCGTATTTGAGTGCATTTGATTGTAAAATTGAGGATCTGAACTCACCTTTAGAGAAGACTAGCTGCAAACGACAAATCTCCTCTTCCTCCTATTCCACACCCCGATCGGTTCCGAACTGAGCCTCTGTCCGGGACGACAATAGGACACAGAATAGGGAAGAGAGAATGGCAATGAATCCGCCAGGAAGCGAAAACAGAACAGTTAGCAGATCTCAATAACAACCGAAAGTTGGCGTTATTGAATTTAGAAATGTCCCATAAAGAATTAGAAAGGAACTGGACAACGTTTCCTAGATCCATACGCGGCAGATTATTTAAAAAAGGATTGTCTTTTATCCAATAATATGACGTTTCCTCTTTGGATTTTTATTCGGTTATTTCCTTAGTGATGCTAGCACTACGAGGGCATTGTAGCAAGCATTCCTATTTTGAAAAAACAAATTACTGTGCGTTTGGATCAGGAGATGAAGACCTCCTTACGATCCGTTTCAGTCGATTACTAAGAGAATCCAAAACGGTAAATAACCATTCTCAGGAGTACCTATGCTCCCAAGGCTCTATACCATGCAATTTTATTTCTTTTCTCTTCTTAAAATAGCAAGCGAATGTGGAATTGGAAAAATTTGCAAATAATATAGTTAAACTTTGTATGTGCCTGTTTCATGTTTTTCCTTCTGTTGCCTGTTTTGATAGTTACTTATAATCGATCCACATAAAAAAAAAAATAGTTTCTTCCGAAAGGTCATAATCCCATAACATGTGTTCTAAAAAATGTTGATGGCGCACCCCTGACCAAGGCGATATCATGAGTTGTCAAACGTTGGTAACAGTGCTAGATCTCGTTTTGAAAAAAAAAATAAAAAATTTAAACTATTCAAAAATAAATTTATCTAGGTACACACCGGCAAGTAACCTCTCTTCTAAAATATCTAGTTAATTACTCCGTCTGTCCAATAAATATAGTAATGAGGAAGGTAGAAAAAATAGCTCGATCAATTATTTCATGCGATTCATCTTCAAGATTCAAAACATCACCACCACTTTCTAGTTTCGTGTTGAAGTAGCTTCATATTTCTAAACGTCATTGCTTCCTTATGTCTTCCTTCCTCTATCTACTCCATCCATTATTTACGAACTTGTTCTCTTTAAAGGTTTAAATCGTGTTATCTTCCGTCACATCCATTTATCAGACAGATATTCCGGCTCATAGTGGGTTCTCGAGTGGTTTATCCAATCTTCATTCCTTTGTAATTCCATTCCCTTCTTTAACTGCTGTCGAGGCAACCTTTCTAATTTTAAATCTAGCCTGTTAAACCATCAATTATCTATAATCATACACTACCTAGTTCTTTGACGATTATGATTAGTTTCCATCCATCGTCTATATTTAGACCTAAAACTTCTAGGCTATACAGGAAACAGATTCCCTGTTGAATCTCAAAAGAATTTTTTTTCTAGTTGATTAGTTGATGCCAATGATGCTTTCCTCGAACATATTCGACGAGAGCAGGTCCTTAACTTCAGTTTGCGAATGGGCACAACAGGCTCAAAGTCAAACTGTTCGGAAAGTTCCACTTTGACGCCAGTCATCTCTGAGAGTTCGAAAAGGGAAACAGAATACCGAGCATATACTGCAAAGTAAGCTTTACGGAAGATCTTAGAAGGGCTACTGAATTCTCAGTTTTAGTCCCTTATCTGACCGTCTAAGGGAAGAGCACGAAGAAGCAGTATTACTAAACGAGATATATCCAATTTAATAAGCGACCACCAAGCTGGAGAAGAGGAAGGCTCACGCTAGACCAAATCTTCATTTTAGAACAAGTACTCAAAAAAACGATAGAAAGTAGCTCAAGATGCGCAAACCATATTTGTCAATTTGATAATCTACGATTCCGTGGACAAAAATAGTCTTTGGAAAATCATGACTGAATTGGAATTTCTGGGAAGTTTCTGGGACTGCCTTAGGCGTGCACAAATACAAATGTATCTGAAGTCTTTAAAGTTCGAACTGGCTTGTTGAAAGGAGATAAACTCTCACGAATGTTCAACTTAGCACTATAGAAGGTGATGAGGAACGTGATAGTGATGGGTGCATTCCGTAACGAATTATAAAATCCATGGATATACAGATGATATAGCTTCTGTATGCTCCTTGGAATTAATTAAGAGGGCGTTGAAAGACTTCCTAAAACTCTGATAAGAGAGCAGATCGGCCTATAAGTAAATGAAAATAAAATGTTGATTAAAAAAAAAAAAAATAGTATTTATATAGCAGTGACATTACCATTTACAATTCCCAATTGGAGACTACCTCACTGAATGGGGTATAGTGTATACTTCCCTCTCCCCCGCCTTTTCTCAATACACTACTGGTTACATGATATCAGAAATGAAATAAACTAATAATAGAACGGAGTTGTTGCGTATAAATAGGGAAAATGGGCTAACATTCGTAGATGATTTGAACTTATTAAAGTTATCTATTTATTTTCTGCATTTAACTTTATCGTATTCTCAACAGCCTAGTGCCTTGTTCAGCTGAACTTTTAGAATAGAAATAGAATAGAAAATTAAACTTTATTCTGGGACTAAGTCCCTTTAGAATAACAATGATGAGTTAATACAAAGTAAAGTACAAATCTGGCCAAAAACTAACTTCTAAAAATTTTAATATTATATACATTATTTAAAAAGTATTTAACCAGTAAAACATAAAAAATAAAATATATACAAATGAACATAAAATCTTCTCAAAATTACTTAATTGTGATGGAAAAAAAAAAAGAAGAAGAGAAATTACATATTTATATATACATAACTACACAATTTATAAACAATAGGCTATCCAATAGAAAACTAACTTAATACAAAATGAAATAATATCTACAGTGGTTTATATAATAATATGCAGACAATAAGATAAAATAAAGTCTTACGATACTTGTGGTGTAACGGAAAAAAAAAATAACTAAAAGGAACTATTTATATGTACATTCTCATATTGGCACACATAAAGACAAAGATATAAAATATGAACATATAAACCCGAAAAAAAAGCACAACCTGAGGAGAAGAGAAAAATAAATAAATAGTAAAAATAATAGGTGACAAAGATCATTGCTGTTTTATGTTAAAACTTGAACAGTAGGCACCACTATTTACTTCACGCAAATTCAGTTCATAAACTGAAATTTATGGTGGTAAATCTTCTGTTTGGGATGTAAGGAGATATTGGAAAAGGAGGTATTTGAAAATTGACAGGGAAGAGGCATGACGGATGTTATGTGGCGAAGAATTCCAATAGGAGAAGGAGCGGGCTAAGAAGGAACGTTCATAGGTTTTTGTCCTGTGGAATGGAATATAGAGGTCAGAAACATGGGATCTCGTTTTTATTGAGTGGACTAAGGGTTTAGGCTGGAGGGGACAACAGATATAGGAAGGGTGCTGGGAGTTGATCGTTTGGTATAAGAAATCTCCAAGGAAGTATAGGCGGCGGGAAGATGGGAAGAGCCACTTTTAGATCTGCTTTACTCCTTGTTATAAGTAGGACGATGAAAACGATAGAAACACATAGAAATATACAGTAAATTTCAGGTTGGGGGATGTTTTCAAGTGTTTAAGTAGAGAGTGTTATTCAAGGCATATGAAGCTCTGGAGTAGTTCGGTGCGTTCTGGAGGATTTGGAGAGTTAAATAGAAGATAATAATAAATAATATATCCATTATATTATATGCTTACATATTATATAAACATCGTACCTTGGACATGATGTTCATGGTGCGCTCTGTGGTCTTGGAGTCGACTCTGAACGTGCTCATGCTCGTGCCTGTGCAGCAGACAGAGGACGTCCGTGCAGTTGAGCATGTCGAAGTGCCATTAACCTGAAAAGCCAATATTATTTTTATTATTTTATTAATATAATTGCAATATATACTATATATAATGTATATACATATATATAGTAATAATATAGTAATAATAATATATACTAAGTTAATGAAATAAACAATTACATTAATCATAATAATAATTAGCATGTTCTTTTGATAATTACAATATCGATCAAATGATATTTTTAACTAAATGGATAGTTTAAAAAAAATAAACATAATATATATCCAAAAATTTCTATGTCAGATGATACTATATTTGTACACAAATTGTATATTCCTTTGGTGAGTTTTTCTGGTTGGGTATCGCTCGAAGGGATTCATGGTACATATAAAAACTTAGAACTTTAAAAAACCTTTAAGGAGTTTGCAAAAATTGAAGCTTTAAGACAAAGGTGGATTAAAACCAATCACAAACGATGTTATTTCGAAATGTATAGATGTCGCAACTCCAGAAGTTCGCGGGTAAGTACAAGATACATTTACTATTGCCATGCAAAACGCTAGTTGAAAATGAGTTATATATTTTTAAAAAAAATTATTTATTGAATAATATAATAATCTGTCACATGGACATTGGTTATAGCGAGGTTAGATCACATTCACACAATATGTACAAAAAAACAAAAATAATAATAAAAAGAAGAGAAATAACTAAATAATAATCAAAAAGTATATACAATAAATAAAATAATATACCTTAAAGATTACCAAATAAAAACAAAACTTACATACATGTATACTTTATTTTTACCTATATACTTTTATTTATACATGATTTGTTGTCTTACTATTTTTGTTATAAATGTTTTAATTCTTACGAAAATAGAATATATTAATCTTAATTTCTTTGAATTTTAATTTACGTTAGTTATTCTTACTTGGTGCTTATTTACTAGAGGAATTATTTTTTTATTTATTGCTTTTGTTCTTATCTTTTTTTATTATTTTTATTCTTTATTTTTTTGTAAGTGATTATTTTGTTTTATTTCTTATTTTTATTGCATACAGTTTCATCAGTTTTCTTTGTATATTTTGTTAGTTCACATAAGATATTTTATTAATTTAATGCCAGAACTATTCTTTTGTTCTGTTACATTTTGTTAATCTTAAGGGACTAGAATAAAGTTATTTCCCTACCTATCTATCTATACACTATTTATTTTAGTAGGCGAGAGAACTCCTAGACAGGCTTGTCCCTACAGCTATGGAGGAAAAAGCAGGTATCTAGGAGATCCCTCCGCGCGACTCTCTCAACCACATCACTGGTACTAAAGCCATTGGAGATTGATTGAGAGAGCTTTAGCATCAAACTAGTTACATATGAACTTCAACTTATGCTTTTATTTTTATCAGGTAGCATTTGCAGCCATAGATGGAGCGAGCAATGATTTAAAATTGAACGTGGAAAAGACCTAAGTCATTCTCATTGGTTCCAAGCATCTAATCAATTTCATCCCTTACTATCTCCTACTCTACCTTAAGGGACTACCTATTCATTTCCATAATTCCGTAAGAAATCTTAAAGTAGTAATTTTTGATAAACACCTTTAAGAACTGTCACCTCATTTAATTGTTATACATACTTATTTATCTATCTATAATTCAAATGTTAACTTGTTCCTTTTTTTATTTTAATTTTTTAAAAATTAAGCAAAAAGCAATGTAATTTAATTAATTAATTAATTAAGATGATTAACTGTGTATGCCAGACGAATGTCACTAAATTGCTCATTATAATTATTCTTAGGGGGCTGAATACCCCAGAATAAAATTTACTTATTTTCTTTTATTTTTTATACTGATTAATATTAAAGAAGCGCCCTAAAAAACGGTGCTAGTGATGGAAATATTATAAAAATTGTAGTTTATTCAGTTATTATACTTATTGTGGTCTATTCAATATATTCCGATGATGAGAGTTCCTCCTAATTCAAACTTCACTCCCACCAAAAATTAAAAATCCAGTTAAAATCTGCCCCCCTCAAAAAGTTTGGTAAGCAATCTGCGACAAACAACTCCATTCTGGACACCCCTTGGAAGCCTCAATGTTTATTCCCAATTATTGTTAATAAATTAATTTTTAGTAATATATAGATAGACTTCTAATATATAGATACACACAATGCTCTTGTAAAAGAAGCGAAGTGATTGCTTGCGTTGGTCTGGCATCGCCAAGAACTGGGACGGAGCACACCCAGAATACATGAGCACCCGAAGGCTCTAGCTGGACTACTGATGTAATGCCGTCACATGCATTGCTATCTGCCGCACCAACCGCTGCCAGGATCTTCTTCGGGTTAATGACCGAACGATATTGTTGCATACAAATATTGTTCCTTACATTAAATATGATCCCCAGGACAATCACGAGAAGATTATCTAAAGTTTTCGAATCATTGTACGATTCTGCCAGATAGCAACCTGTTTCGAAATCATCTTTACAACCAAACAGTCTATTGCTCTGAAAGTCGATGGTCTATGGGCTCCCTTCCAAGTAATTCTATCGTTCTTCTTTTCTTAACGGTACAAACGAGTCTTAAATTTTTAAAATTGAAACTCTTATTCAATCATACTTGCTGTGGTTTGTTCCATGCTTTCTCCTTGTTTGCAGGAAAATAAGGCGTCACGGGGTCATCGCGTGAGTTTTTGGCGCCCGGAGCGAAATTATATCAGGCGTCAATCCCCTCAAATCCCTCGAGCTCGGCCAGTAATTTGGTTTTTAATGGTAAGGAAGCATATGGTCCGGGGTGGCGGTCATAAATAGCCTAAATAGTGACAAAACTATTTTATTAAATGCCAATGTTTCGACCCGACTTTGCAGGTCTTCTTCAGATATAGAAAGGGCAAGATACAAAAAGATAGAGAATTGTGGAAGTTACATAATATTTAGACAAAAAATTATAAACAATGTCAATAAGCTTATTAAAATTATAAACAGAAAGTAATTTAAAATATAAACAGAGTAAGCTAAGTAACAAGATCCTAAACTGAAGTAAATAGATGGTAACAATTGTAGTGTAATATATATTACACGCAAATGTGAATATACTTCTACACATCTACCGGAGAGATTGAAAGAAAATGAAAAAGGAAATAATAGACGTAAAGGAATGTGGAGAAAGAAAAGAAAAAGAAACCAAAAAATAAGTAAATAAAATTAGAAGAATAAAATAGTGACTTACAGGTGTGTTCAGATAGGAGTTTCATTTAAAACTGGAAAACCAGGGTAAGGGAGGTATAGGGGAATTTACTGACTTGTTTGGGTAATGCTGGAAAACCTAGAAAATTACAGTATCTAAAATTTAATGATTACAAGGGAATACAATTTTTTTTCCCTATTATCCAAGCAACTCAGCAAATTCCCCTATGCAGTAAGGTTTTAAGTTTTGCAATTGACATCTATAACTTTTCTATGTAATTTCCTATGGTTTATAACTCATTTAAGTCGGTATACTGAGTGGAAGTGGCTCTATACAGATTCCTGACGGCAATATGTATATTAGATTTATTTATTTTTCAAACCTTTAAAACTGAAAAAACCTATTTACCTTCATGATTTGATTAGTCCTTCCCCGTATGTTCATTCTCTGAAACAACTTCTTTACTTGCTCCGTATGTAGATTTTACTTTATTTGACTTTACTGGGACTTTTTTTTACCTGGGACTTATTTTACATTATAAGAGCTAGGATGCTTCCACTAGCTTTCAGGAGTGGCAATACCTCCTACCATGACGGAATCAAGAGGATTTCACAACTGCCTCAGTTGACAGTGTGACAGTGTGAATCCTGCCACTCCCAATGATCCGCCCAGGGCGTACGGTACATGGCACATGTTACATGATGGTGCATATTGCCGTAACAGTTCCCACTCAGGACAGAAGAGCCCTCCGAGAGATGACAATCGCTATTGTTTGTTGCGGAGGCAATCAGCAGGTGGTTGCTTAACCCATTGCCAACTTATTGTCATGTTACTTATGAGCAATAATTTGCACGATTCAATAATATTATAACAATATAATAACGTCGGAACTGTACCTTTGCGACCATGGTCTCTGTTCTATCTAGGACACAACTAGCGTTGAATTATACAAGGAATCCTTTCGGACATGAGAAATTAATTTATTGCAATGTGACATTTCTATAGAGACCTATAAACTTAGAAAATATAATTATAATTTATGGAATAAATAAAAGGTGTCTGAATGTTTATCTGTAAGGTTAATAAATTCGACCATTTCAGAACTAGTCCAAGGAAAACATGTTATAGATCGCTGAATATAGGTCTCGCAATGGTACCTTATTAGATTATTATACCGTATTCTAATATGTGGAATATTTAAATATAGAAGCGTGAGCGAGAAAGATATAGATGACAAGGAATCTGGAGTGAAGAAAGAAGAGTTAAAATGATAAAGAATGATAAGCAGGAACGGTATTAAACATAAATAACAAAATGATTAAGTACTACTTTGATTCCAATATGATTTCAAACGAGGAAGTAAAATGAACAGTGTTTAAGACCAAAGAAAGTAAGTTTTCAATTGTGAAAATAAAAATTTCCATTGTAGGATAGGATGGAGGTTATTGCCAACGTTTCAATCCAATCTAGTGGATCATCATCAGAATATGTTACCAACACTGAAAGTGTACAAGCAAACTTGAACAACTTGTTGCGCAGTACTTGAACACCTTAAGTCTGCTAACATGCTCTAATGATGAACCACAACTATGAACCAAACTTGGGTTGAAACGTTGGCAAAAAAATAACAAACTAAGGTATGTGCTTTAAACCAAAGGTAAAATGAAAACATCAACAAGGCGAGATTAATAATATGAAATATAAATTATAAATAATAGCTCATTTTAAAGAGGATGAAATGCTGAACATTTTCCTCTGTTACAGTACGTAGGCCCGATCTGTAGTTTCTGATATATTTTAATCTATATTTTCCATAAAACTCCTCATAATTTGTTTTCGATAATTATTATTCTCTTTTCGCCTCTATAACAGGGCGTCTCGTTGAGATAACCCAATAAAGAGAGGATGAAATGCTGAACAATACCCTTGCTTGCAGAATGCAGCTCCGATTTGTAGTTTCTGATATATTTTTATCTATGTGCAAAAACACTCAATTAAGACACCAGCCGACTTTACCTGAGCGTTACGCATCGGAAATCTGACGACTTCATCTAACTCCTTGTCGACAAAAAAAGTGCATAACGCGCCTGAAGAGATTTTTACTTCAAATACACTTAAAAACTTACTCCGTCCTTCCTGTCTATTACACATGATATGTATAACAGTTGACTAACTTCCCTAAACAATTTTTATTTTAGCGTAAGGTTGGAAAAAGATTTATAGCACTATCGACTAGTCATCGTTATCAAAAAGCTTATTGATAAAGATATCGATGACGAAGCTCTGACATTCTTTTTTCCTCCAAAGTTAAGAAAAATAATTTGGAATAGTTAAAAATTATTTAAAAAACGCTGCAAATGATTCCACAATGATTTATTATCTCCAAACAATTATAAATATAAAGTAATATTACCTTCCGAGTTACAAAGAAAAAAAAACAAAAGGTGATTCCAATTATTGAACTAAACTGTTATTCTTTAATCATTAGTAATATGCTTAAAAAAATAGCATTATTTCAGTAACACATTTAAAACTTAAAAACCAAACCAAGGATATAACATTTAAAGTAGAACACATAAAAAAAAAACCAGAGACCATATCTTTGCTCCTAATTGTCCGATTTAAAAAATTTGTTAAAAAATTATATACAATATCAACAAAAAAGTAAAAACTTTTCGAGTTATTCGGAATTTAATTTTACCATCCCTCGTAACTTTTTTTCCAGCTTCTTTTCGTTGAAGAATGTTATATAGATAAATTTAAAGGGCGTCGAGAAAATGACTTTAGCGAATTTTCATTGAAATCTGTACATTCGTTTAGGAGCTACACTCTATAGCAACGCAGGTTTTTCGGACGCCATTTTGAAAGTTAAAGGCGGAGAGAAATGTCAATGAAGGAGGATCATCCTCGAGTGACCACTGATTTTATATCTTAATTTCAAAAAAAAATCGGGCCAGTAGTTTCGGAGAAAATGCGCGTATGGCGGACGGACAAAAAAATTTGTATTCGTTTTTCGAATTCTACGCATCTTGAAACGTGAAACCTCACATTTTGAGGGGGGTTATGTTTTTGAATTTTTTGGTCGATTACAAAGTTTCATTATTGAAAATAATAAACCAAAATTAGAAATATGGGAGTATAAATTCTTATTTGGCTCTTAGAAGCGATAGCTTTTGATGAATTAAGAAAAAGAACATTAAATTATATTCTGGAACATTAGGCCCTGTGTTAACAACACTTAATTACGAAAATTTAAATCTTACATATATTCGGAAGATTGATTGCTGAGGAGATGGATAAATAACTGTTGTTTAAAAAAATTTAAAGATGAGGTTTTGCGTATAGAGTACTTAGAGAGGAATTTCAAAACAAGGTAGCACGCACTATAAAAGATTTTTTTTTTCTCAAAATAGTTTTTCATAACTATAGAGACATCCTGGATAATTAAGTCCAATAATAAGTCTTAAAAAGCAAATGAGTATTCATCAATATTTATAACCTGATTAAGTTAAATAATTTTATGAAAAAAACGCCTCACTTCCAACGCACAATTTTTCTTTACAATAATTAAAATATATAAATGATTATCCCTCCAATGTCATCATGGGATGAAACCGACTTCACTACTCCGTTGTGGTTTAGTCAGGTTCAATTGCACCATCGCGACAGTGCCAATTGGGTAATAGTGGAGCAGTCGGTAATGGGAGGAAGTGACGGCGAATACGAAGTAGTTTAGGAAATGGATACCAGAACATACCAGTTTACGGCTACCTGCCACAGTCCATCCTCCGTCTACCTAGATATGGAGGATGCTACCGATCAATTACCAACTATGAATTCTGTCATAATGGTAGCGGAAGTGGAAGAATGGATGAGGTAAAATCAAATTTTTTGTCAGAATTTACATTTATGTTATTATTATATAAACAAATTGTTTCGCCGACAAAGTGTCAAACCAGTTTCAATATTTTTATATTCCCAGACTGAAACGATAAGAAATTGCTCGACGTTTCCGATTACTTCAGCACTTACTAGACAAACACTCTAAACTTCCAATTAATTACAAAAGAATCATATACATGCCTGTAATAGGCTCTATTTGAAGTTTCGGAATAGAGCAGTGGGACTCCACTATATCTACATAACTATAATAAGACCTATATGGACATACGGAGTTGAGCTTTGGGGCTCCACCAAACCATCGAATTCCTGTCGTATCCAATCCTTACAATCCAAAATCCTTCTTCAAATCCTCAATGCTCCCTACTTTGTTACAAACAAAACCATCCATAATGAGCTTAATGTTTCTTATGTTTCAGATCTGGCCATATCCAGATACCTATCCTTCCATAATAAACTTCAGAATCATCCCAACCCTCTCGTTTCTAGCCTTGCTTCCTCTTCAATTCCTGACAACCCTCTGAGGCGTGCTGAACAAACGATCGCTCCGAAATCTCCTCATGTAGACATATTATTAGAGTTCTCCCATTGGGTAGTTTCTCAACAAGTGTTAACACTTCATTATATTCATATGTTCAAATTTACTACATGTATTACTTTAATATAGTTGTAAATATCATTAAGAAAAAAAATATATTTTTATATAAATACCAAAACTTCAGCAAAAACCGAGGTAGGATATTTTTACTATACAAAATATGGTTGTTGTAAAAATTTCAAAAGATTTATAAAGTGCAACAAGGGCTGCACAAATATTTATCTCGCTCAGTAGTAAACATAAAGACCATAACAGTGATATATAAAACTACTTTCCTCTTTACCTATAATAGTTTTGCTGCTGTAAAAAAAAACAGTTATTTAGATAACTTAAATAAAATAAGAGCTATAATTTTATTATAGTTCAAAATTTCACTATTAAAACTTAATTTAAAAACTTTTTCTTTTAAAAATTTCCAATTTAACCTAAAGTTTTTCCAGCTACTAAATGGAACTTTATATATTTATTAAATAACCGGAAAAATAAATTTAATCTTTTAAATATTAACGAAGAAATCATTACGTTCTTTTAAGGAGTACCTAGCCTTAATAAATGAACTCTTAAAGTATTTTTTAGGAAAATCAAAACATATAATATTATTCATTAAAAAGCAGTTTAATATAACGGTATAAATAAGTATATACAATAAAGATTAAATGTTTGTCCATAAAATCATTTAATTATTACTATATTTAATTTTTTTTATTTTATAATCATGCCTGATTTATAATAAATAAAACTTTAAATCGATCTTTGATGTTTATTGATTCAATTTGAAATAATCACCATGTACTGTTTGATAAGCTTTTACATGAATAATAATGATTAAATAGTGATCAAAATTAAATATTAATATGTGTGCGTTAATGCGTTCATGCACACATTTTTTAAATGTTATATTTCTGAAATCGCTTTAATTCTGAACGCGGTACATGCCAAAAATATATTTCTTTTCTTTTTTTTTAAGCCGAAATTTCTAATGAATTTCGGAAATAAATACGTTCTGTTGTTAATAGTTGGGAAAAGTCTCCATCTACCAACCCAAAAAGATACAAAAGATAAAGATCACAAAAAAATAAAGTTTCTGATTTGAAAACATATTATTCAAGAATTACTATTATTGTTAGTTGTAAAAATTTTGTTCAAAAATAATGATCAGGATATGATAAATGTCACTTATGATTAAAAATAAAAATATCTCTTAATAAAAATCATAAAATGATTTTTTAAATTTCCTGTTAAACATTTAGATCAGATTTGATTTTTTTAATTAACGATTTCAAATCCTGAGTTCAATACAAGTGGTATTGGACAATATAAAATTCAATCGATGAAAATAATTTCCCCCATGTTCTGAAATAAATTGTTCTAATGATAAGCAAAACAATTAATTACACGTCAGTTGTTTTAATTCTGATTTCAAAGTATTAAATAAAATATTTAAAAAAAAAACACTTTGATAGGAAGCGTCTTTAATATGATAGTTTATTTTTTCTATTTTTATTCTTCTCCTCTTTTCCTCAAACTGAAAGACTAATTAACATAAGAGGAAGTAGAGCTGTAAATGCTTCTCATAACTTTATTCTATTTTTTCTCTTTTTTCCTATTGGATATTATTTTCAAGGTCATTTCTTGTCAGTGCACCATATCTCTCTTCACACTTCACTAAATTCAATGAACAAGCCATATTACATGAAAATCATGTTCATTATTAACAGCGAAAAATCAAGATAAAATTAATTGTTCCTTGATCATTCGACTTCACGACACTACATGACACTTCTTCTAACTCTCTAACGGATCCAGAATTTTTTTTTTTTTTTTGGGGGGGGGGTCATCCAGAAAGCTTTTTTTATATATATATATTTTATTTTAATTTTAAATTTTAACTCATTTCTCTTTTTAACTCCACACAACCTCACTCTCCAAGCAACATTTCGCAAGTCCGTAGATTCAATTATATTCGTGTTTATGTTAAATATGCGTACCTAAGCCATGGAGTTGAAGCTTTATAGCAATATTCTCACCTTTGCGTCGCTCTACCCCTCAGACGTTTCCCTGTCGGCATACCGCATATTAAACTTTCAGGGGATCTTTAATTCCTAAGCCTAACAAATTTACACACCCATTTCATTCACGGCAATATAATAATTATAATTATATTCACCAGGTAATGCTCACGCAATTCGGCGTTGTGTAATCGTATAAATTTTCCGGTTGATTCATCCTTCATCGATCCGAATATTTAGCGAAATACTTTATTTTCAAAAACCTTTAATCTGCTGCCCATCCCTTAATGCAAGCGTCTACTTTCAGAATCCATTAAAAACAGCTAAAAGGACAATATTATAATTTTTTTTATTCATTTATTTGCATTGCTTTTATAAAGTTTTAGATCTTAAGGGAGTTGGCCTGATGCATTTATATATATATGTATATATATATATATATATATATATATATATATATATATATATATATATATATATATATATATATATATTATAACATTATATATAAAAATACATTATTCATTTCAACCATACCCCCATAGTATATCTTAAATATAAACAGAAATATCAACAATAGCAAGAGTCATTAATATTAAAAACATCAATTTTGCAAGAGTATATATACAGTACATATAAGACTACATATACAGGGTATCAATAATTAACTACATAAAAATAAACAACAAGGACTAACTACACTACATAAAACATGTAAAACATTTATTTCTACTGAAAATTCGAAATTTTCCATAACTACACCACTTTCCCTATCAATATATTTTATATATAGGTAACTGATAGTAAAAAACAAAACAAAAAAATATCTTCTAGAAGAGAGAAAAACTTTTCATTCCCTCAATATATTAACCACACCTGTCTGAGCGTATTCTGCAAACTGACTGAAAAACAAACAAAACAAAAACCGGCATATTTTCTGAAATTCATTGGAAACGGAAAAGCAGAGACGAAAACAGATATTTTTTTCATATCTTCTCTTTTATCTTTTTCTGTTCACTTTACGATCCTTTTACTATTAAAAGCACTGAAGGTATATTTTTTAGGTTCATGTTGTTTCATATAAATCTGATGTATATCGGTGATGGAAATCACCTCTTACTTGAAACAACAGTTGTTTTTTTTTCTTAAATTTTATGAAATTGGGATAAAATATCACGACGGTTAGAATTATTACGAGTTAGAACATTAAAATATTTTAGTTTTGTAAATTCTAATTCAAGAGAGGAGGGACAAATGGGTAGTTTTATAGGAACTGGGTAGTTTTGCAACAACAGGAAATTGACAAGCATTTCAACAAAAGCTTATTGTTCGTCATAATGACTTTTAAAACGTGATTGATATTTATTAATATGTTATTTTTTTATTTTATTTTTTTTTTAGAATCATAATAATCTTTCACGTGGACAGTAATTATTTTGAATATATATGTATATGAACACCATATATGCAGAAAATATAAAATTAAGAAAAGTAAAATAATAACTAAATAATAATCAAAAACTAAGTTACAATAAAAAATAAAATAACCTGAAAAAAGTAAATTTCATTATTAAATAGGTCCATTTATTAATTCGTTTCCTCCTTACATCACCATCCCGTGATTGATCCATATAACATGCGAATTAATCCCATGAGTCCAATATTTTCTTTTGTTAATCTTTTATATGAGTCACATTATATATATATATATATATATATTTTTTTTTAAACAAAATTTATCAATGCTTATAAATATAGGGGTCGCTAAGAAATAAAAACATTGTAAGATCAATCCATAAATATATTTATAAATTTTTAATAATTAAATATATACCAATATGGCTATAGAAATATTTCGACAAATGTTAGTCAAGTTTCACAGCGCCAACTTCTCCCTGAATGTAACGGGAGGGGAAAGGAGTGAAACTCTTTCACGAAGTATCTGAAGAATGTCTTGTTGTAAATATAATACCCAAAATAGTTTCATCGTATCTAACCTTATTCACTTAGAGGTTGACTATCCTCTCAGTTATAAAAACATTTTTCATAGTGTGGTTGTTGCAGACCTTGACGTAGCTCAAAGAGAAACTGGTAGGTCTATGAAGTCGAAGCACACTAATAAGTAGGACTTATTGGGGAAAGGAATTAGTATTTATATGAGTGCTTAGGTTACGAACCACTTTGCAGATTATTGTCTGTCACTTTATTGATATTTCAATAGTTAGGAGGCAACTATGGACAGCCCTGATGAACACATGGAAATTGGGCCAGAAAGTAAAGATAAATTAATTTCCAATGATTAGTGTGTTTCGACATAAAACATTTTATTTAAAAATAAATTATACAGTTAATTTCAAGACGAATTCAAGGCAGTCAGGTCAACATTATGCAGACATAATGAGTAAAATTAATTTGTATACATATGTATGAATATTCAAAGATAATACATTTTTTACCGTGTTAGATATATTTTAAATAAATTACGTTGAATTGTTAATGTAAAAAAAATTATTCAATTTTGAAACTAAATTTGAGAAACACAAATAAAAATTATGATTTTTTATAATAAAATTTAAAAATAGACCTAATCAATAATATAGCTATGAATAAAATAGATATTATTTATAATACAATATTTTAAAATTAATTTAGCAATGCATAATGATAAATTAATAATTTAATTTTCATTTTGAAAATAAATAGTTTGAAATAAAATGACCAAAATAAATAAAATGAAGTAAAATGACATGTAAACAGGTTTAAATAAACATTGCCTTACAAGTTGAGGTTTTAGTAATGGACTATTGTTATATAAACTTCCATAAATTATAACGAGTTTTATAGAAGATTGGAGAAAAATATCTCGAAAACTAAATATTGAACCTGCATAGCATACTGTGAGCAAGGAAAATGTTCATCGTTTCATACTCTCTATAATGAACTATTATTCAAAATTGTATATTAACGCGACGCAGTGTTTGAGAGAAGAGTAGGGAAAAATAGTATCGAAAACGAAATGATAACAAATTTTATTGAAGATGAGGATTAAAATATCTCAGAAACTAAAAATCAGACCTGCATACTGTAAGCGAGGGAAATGTTCAGCATTTCATCCTCTCTGTAATAAGTTATTATTCAAAATTGTTTCTCAACGCGACTACTCTCGCTAGAGAGACGAAAAAGGAAAAAAATATTGTCGAAATACAAATTATAACGAGCTTTATGGAAGATGTAGATTAAAATACCTCGGAAACTAAAAATCGAACCTGCATACTCTAAGTGAAATGTTCAGCACTTCATCTTCTTTATAATGAGCTATTATTTATAATTTATAGTTCATATTATTAATCTAGCTTTGTTGCTGTTTTCAACTCTATCCTGTGGTCCGAAGCACCCAACTTATTTTGGTAACTTTTCAGTGTTTATATTTGAAATAGAATCTGAACTGTGACATTGACTATCACCGTCGTGAATCACTTACTGATGTAGGAAGCGAATACACTGGCACGACAGAAGGATGTGCCAAGATCACCGC
Organism: Nezara viridula; assembly: GCA_928085145.1. Lineage (NCBI taxonomy): Eukaryota > Metazoa > Arthropoda > Insecta > Hemiptera > Pentatomidae > Nezara > Nezara viridula. The sequence continues at coordinate 69,575,257 of OV725083.1, read as the reverse complement.
CCTCTAACCAGCTTAACATGCAGCACGTTCAAAGTGCACTTCCTGTCAGAATATATTAATATGCATTCAATGGAAGAGCGAAAGGATATCGATTATTCGCGAAGATAACAAAATGAACTTCACTAATATAATGCTAAAATCAGTGAACGTTAATAACTGATATTTCACATTTTGTATTTAGGTATACCTGACGTAAGCGTAATAGTTTTATCTACTACTGATAACACAAACTAATCCAGCCAATTAACATTCCATTCTATTTACCTCAATCACACATATTTGAGAGAGAGGTAAATATGTGAAAACCATTACTACCATCGTGCAATGTAGACAAAATACTAATATCTGAAGTTTATCATTTTTGTGCTTGGTAAGGTGCTGATATATTCATGCTGCGTGGGATTGTTTCCTACAATGGAATAGTAGTAAGCTCAGAAAAAAAAATGGATCTATAGAGATATTAAGGTATTAAGACAATTATGAGCAGCATAGGACTTCAGAAAGAAAAAAAAATTAAAGACAATTGAAGAATTCTAGCCACGAACGAATATCTTATAAGAAGACATATAAGTCAACTGATTGAAATCTTATATTAAAGAAGTGGATATGAGAACATAGAATGAGGATTTCTGCAAAAGTTGTCAGGATTTGTTTTTTGTTCTAAGGTAGAAAAAAATATATAAAGAGCTATTCTGTCCAGGAATGCCCATAAGGAGGTCTCATGGCGCAACTTATGCCATCAAAATCAAGGGGAGCTTATTTTGACGGATTTTTGAATTTTTGAGGGGGGCGAATTTCGAAGGATTTATGGATTTTTAGAGTAAGGGACAATGGGAAAAACGTGGAACATACCATAGCAAGTGTAATTGTATATGATCTACGATTTTTCTAATTCTACCTTAGCTTGCTCTGTTTTTAGGAAAAGTGAGCAATAAAATATCTTGGGAGGATGGGAGAGGGGAGGGTAAAGTTCTTGCGTCATCGATCTTGGGGGAATGGGCACTCCTGGTTCCGTCACACATTAGCATAAATCAACTTTGATTCGGTGAACCAAAAAGAAACACGATAAAGCCTAGAAATATGAAGATGAATCCTATAAAATTGTTTTTAAATCTCTTTACAGTCTAGCATTATGTCAGTACTTTTGTTTATATATATTTTGTTTTACTAGTCCTGTATAAATAAATATTCCAATTTATTAAACTCCTTGAAGTTCCGCATTTTGGTGTCGAATTCTTTCAAAATTTGAAGCCGAATTAAATATCTTTGAGGTATACTGGCTAAGTTTGAACCAATTTCCGATAGAACTATTATATTTTTTATTTTATATTCCACTAAGAAGTGATATAAAATAAAGATAATATTGATATTATATACTAGCTTCGTTAGGATTATTCTTCAGGTGTTGTTCCATCAACTATCACGTCGAATATACCTGCTGTGCAGAAGAGGAGGTTTTGAAGCGCAGCCTTCATATACGATGCGCAGAGGCGCATCCAAGGTTTGATTTTATTGTATTCCATTGATGTCACTGATCGCATATACGCTAAACTATTATGAATAACCCACATCATGGTAAGAGTAATAAGTAGTGCTGCCCAAAATCGGTCTCGGTCTTGCACTTTGCAAGACCAAGACCAGCACCGTCTATCTGTTGCAAGACCAAGATCAAGACTGGTAAAACAAATTTTTGATTGAGACTTAGTTAGGTTTCTAAAAAATTACAGTGATATCTATCTTGTAATTAACTTATAGATAACTGAAAGACTGTAACGAGAGTCTGGCGCAAGACCAAGACCTAGACCACGACTGAGTTTGCACGACCAAGATTCGTCTCGGTCTCGCATTTGGGCAACACTAGTAATAAGAAATAATAATAATCCTAAACCTATAGATAAAAAATTCTTTTATAATACTCAAGTGGAAATTCTAATAAAGAAACATAAATATTATATATAAATATAAATATTAATATTAAATAAATATATATAAATATCGCACTTCTAGTAAAAAATAGAGCTGGTAACTTAAAATGAATCTTGCTTTCCAGATTAGATATATTAAAGCCATTAAACGATTCCACACAATATTTCCTTTTAGAAGAAACAGATAAAATTTATGTTCACGAGTGACATCAGTCTGTCAATATTATTTTTAACAAGAGATCATGCCATATAGTAGAGTATGCACTTAATTATTGGTGAGGTGTCATACTTTGTCAAATACGAGTTATGATGTCATCCATATGCCTTTTTTTTTCATGATTCTAAAATTATATTAAGATAACCAATAGTTTTACATACAGCGAACAACTCCTACACGTCCAACTTATGATGTCCGTTCCTTTCACGAGGAAAAAACAAACGCTTCATCTGCCGCAATTATATGCCGTATTAAGGAAATCTCGCCATTGTGGTGATGAAATTGCTAAGACAGATGTTAAACAGGAAGTTGCATTGTTACTTAACCTTTTTAGCTGGTCTAACTTGTAAGATACTATGGCAATCAAAGAGACTAAATGTACTAGTTCTTAATATACTAACAAATTTACATTTATATTACACGTAAATTATACTCTCATACGTATTATCAGTAAGATCAATTATGTTTTTTAATGAGTGGTAAATCTGGAAGAAAACTGTTATGAAAATTTCAAACAGATTTTATTTATGAAACAACCTTCTCTAACTCTACTTAGGGCCGGTGTTTTCAAGTTTGTTACACGCACGTCAGCATTTAATATAACTATTGTAATGAATATTTCATTAAAAATTATTTCTTTCATCGTAATAAATGTAATGATTAATTAAAAATATCTATTTTATTAGAAGTGAACAGTAACGCCTACTGTTTAAGTGTTAACATAAAACACTTAAAATAATACTTCTTTTTGACTTTCTTTTGTTATTTTTTTGTTTCGCAAGGTTCAGTTTTTTCTTTCTGTATACATACAATATATATATTTATATTACTCACATTACAACTACAACTATTCTCGAGAATATTATATTTTTATTTTTTACTATTTACGAATTTTTTTTTAAGACTGTATATATTAATATAATTTTATTAAGTTAAGTATTAATAAGTTAGCATATTGTTTACGTTTTTAACATTTAAAATCAATAAATCCAGTCAAATCACCTTTACCCTTCATCGTAAACATATGAATTCCTGTCCTACAGTATCCTTTAATAATACCCTGCTTATCCCTGTTGAACAAATCCGGTACCTTGGACTCCACCTGGACAAACGTCTAACATGGAATCCTCATACCAGACTTAAACGACAAGAAACTTCTCGACGTTTCCGACTACTCAAGCACTTACTAGACAAATTTTCTAAGCTTTCAGTTAATTATACATGACTACGACATATACATGACTACGATAAGACCTATTTGGACCTATCTACTTGAGATTTGGAGGTCCACAAAACCATCGAATTTCTCACGAATCCAATCCTTACAATCCAAAATCATTCGTAAAATCCTCAATGCTGCTTAATTTGTCCCTAATAAAATCATCCATAACGACCTTAATGTTTCTTATGTTTCCAAATTGGCCCATTCCAGATACCTATCCTTCCATAATAAACTTCCGAACCATCCGAACCCTCTCGTTTCTAACCTTGCTTCCTCCTCGATCCCTGATATCTCCTACGAGGCGTCTGAAAAGAAGAAAGCCTCGAGATCTCTTTTGTAAATACTTTTTTTTTTAGAGTGATTTTTAGAGTGACCCATCTAGCAATGGGTAGATTCTCAACAAGTGTTTTCATGTTTTTATTTTCTGTTATCACATTTACTGAATTTTTTTCTTAGTACATTTGTAAATATCATAAATAAATTAAAAAATACATTTAAAATCGATGCTTTTTCTTTACTTACTTTTGTTATTATTTCTTTTTTTTTCAGATTTTGATTTTTCTTTATACATTTTATTAATTATTTATTATTGAAATTACTGCATATATTGTCAGAATTATTATTAACTTAGTTTTTGGGCCAGATAGATATGTTTTTTTTGGTTCATCATTGTTATTCTGAGTGGACTTTGTCCCCAAATAAAGTTTCTTTTCTCATAAGTTTCTGGTATCAATTGAGCTAATGATTTTAATTGATATTTTTTAAGAAAAGTATATTCAGTGAGTTAGGCACTGGACTGCTAAGCTCAACGTCTCAGGTTCTAATCCAGTTGTTATTAAAACTTCTATAATGTTGGTACTATTCATTAAATAATTAATTAACGGGGAAAATCTGGCAGTTGAGCGTGATTCTGGCTCTTTGCACAACCGTTGCCCTTAAACAAACTGCTGAACCCAAAACCCTTCATGGTTTGTCATAGTACAGGTTTTTTTTACTTCACGTTTTTAATTAGCTCAAAGTAACTATTTTCTCAAAAATTGCTCATGAAATCAGAAGGTATCATTAACAGATAAAACAATCAATTTAACAGATTTCGGTCATTGATTTTCTCGTGACCCTCATTTGGTGGGTGTTAGTGAGTCCGATATTTCAAGGGCGATCATAATTACTTAAGCATCTATTTTTAGTTCTCCGTTCATCATTTTTAAAATTGGAATCCATCTGTGGAGTTTCTATCTAATGTAGTAAACGCAAAAATTAATATTCTGGTCAGTAGTTTGTCACACTTCTGACCGTTACGCCGCAGGTCCTAAAAGGTAAATATTGTATCAGCAAAAAAAAAAAAAAAAAAATATATATATATATATATATATATATCAAGAAATATATAACGGTACAGACAGGTTTTACAAACCCAACTCATGACTAACAATATTATTGGTTATGAAATATATTTGCGTATCCGCGCCATTAGAATGTTTTGTAATATTCAGCAGCATAAATGAAGATTGCCATCTTTTTCTTCACCGGCCTAGATTTTTCTTTCAATGGGCTAGAGAAATCGAAAGACAGAAATCTGATTGGTTGGATAGCATTATCTTTATCCAATACGAACTACGAGCGGAAATTGCCTTTATCTTATTGGCCAGCTGCTGTTGATTATTCAAAGCTGGATTCTCGGATTATAGTTATTAGTACATAAAGGAGGTCGCTGACCATCATTCCACTCTAAACTCTAAACCCCTACTGGAATTGATTGATTTGGATTGATGTCAGAAGGAGGAATTCTAACCCATCACGGCAATGTCCAATCATTCCAATCCAATACAACGAGAGTGTGAAGAACTGATGCAGGAATACACATTGTTTTTTAGGCAGTGCTATAACAATATCATAACCAATAATTGATATTATTGGTTGTTTATAATACATTAAATATACGAATAAATAAAAATGCTGTATATTTTTTGCTTTCTTGCTACCAAAGATAGGGAAGCTTTGTATTCGTAAGGAGAAGTTAAAAAAATGTTCGTGCTCAGAATCTAAAATAATTTTCACTTGCGTATTAGAGACGAGACTAGAAACATAAAGGATTCGTTAAACTATTTTTTAACGTAATAAGAAAACACTGTCAAATAATTCAATAATTTATTTCTTAGAAAGCTCCTATTTTAGAGTGTAACTCCTAAAATTCCAAAGTTGGATTTTAATACATTCTTTTGTTTTAAAAAATGTATGTAATAATTCATATTTCTTCCGTTTATTTAAAAAAAGTCATAAAGTATATTTTTGATGGAGCTAAATTTTTGAGAATTTTTTAATCTTTTTTATATCAAATATAGTTAAAACAAGCGCAAAATTTTCTGATCTCGCAAAAAGAAAATTTATCAATTTCTTTTCATGAGTTTTTTCCATAAACCGAAGGTTTTTTTACAGGTTTCCAATTTTAAAAGTATTCTTTCTTTAATTAAGATTTTTCTTAATTTTTATTTAATATCCACTTTGTCTATTCGATAATGAGGACTACTGATATTACAATCCAAACAACGCCAACCGTAATGTGTACGGTACCAATTTCTAACTTTTGGATACGGATTTATTAATTATTTTTTTATATTATTTATTACCTGAAAACTCTTTTTATTTATTTAAAAGATAAATATATGTTTGCTGAGATGAATTTTTAATCTACCAGTGTATTAACTCAATATGAAATAAAAAAAAAACCTGTACCACTACAACCCATGAATCGTCTTGAGATTCAGGGAAAGCACTGTTTCTTGGTCTACGGTTGTGCAAGGAGGTGATTTGCCCGAGATCACGCTCAACAGCCAGTTTTTCCCTCTTAATTAATTTTAATTAATACCTTCATTAAAATTTAGGGGAACCCACTTCATAGAGGCTGGGTGTGCCCCAGGATTGTCTACCTACCCAGGGTCGCCCCACGGCCAATGAAACAGAATAAATAATTTTTCTGCCATGAGCCGGAATTGGAACCTGGGACCTATAGCATTGGAAGGTCAGTACCATGAGTAAATTTAAAAAAACCAAGCAAAAAAGAATATGAATAATACAGAACAAAGAGAAGAAAACAGAAATTCAAAACTAATGAAAATTAAACAAAAATATAATAATAATAAAATAACATAATAAAGCAAATGTATCAGATAACACAGCTAAATTTAGTAAGGCTATTATCCTCAGAAGTCTTCTGGGCGCATCATACGGATTTGTGGCAGTAGATAGAGCTTGAGTAAGATGATTTGAATTTAGAGCTAGACTGCCATGAAAATTATTGAAACGTTCTGTGGCATTTGCTGTGATAAACGTAATGTCAAGGTGAGATTGTAACGCAGGTTTAAAAACATAAAAGGGGCGTTTACAATTTTCCGGAGAACCTTTGACTGGAAAGATTGAATTATTTATATATTTGATGTCTTTGCTGTTCCCCATAACTGGATATTATATGTCCAAAGTGGTTTAAAAAGCACTTTGTAAATAGTTAATTCATTAATCATTAATAATTGAGGGGCTACTACGTCTGTCAAGTAGCCTAGAAAGAAGTCCGTAACGCTGATTGAGTTCTTTTCTTTTTCTTTTATGTGGCATATCCACTTTAGTCGTTTGTCTAAGTAGATACCCAAATATCGTACTGTTTTTGATTTTGGTACAGCGATATTGTTAAAAAAAAATACGACAAGATTCATGTCGAACTGTAAATGAAACGAATTGGCTCTTGGCCCATTGACTAATAGCCCAATAAGCTCTGTCGTCTATGTGTTCTTGGAGTACCTTAAAAGCCTTACCTAAAAACAAAACGACTACCTCAACAATAATAGGGATTGTTAGAAAGGCCTAAGGTTGATCCAAAATGGCGTGGTCGTAATACATTCAGTCGCTCATTGCACACTGGAGCCGCCAGATATTCGAGATTAAGGTCGATGATCCAACTGCCGTAATGACCCATTGGTTGATTACCTGTTAGTTCATTGAATGGGATATAGGGAGCGCCTCCAATCAATGCTTCTAAATAGGACAAGGACAGCGCGACCTTTCCTCACACTCTTGGCTCGACGAGTATTTCGGAGTAATCGACAATCAAATTTCACTTTCATCGTTTTTAGATGGAATTAAATTCCTGTGGATAGAATAAAATAAGACCAATATAAGAATAGATTTATGAACTGATTGGTAATATGTTTTTGACAAATTACAAATTTGTCATTCAAACGAACTTCAAACGTTCTAATAATAAAAAAAGGACTAACACATCCCAAAAGAAAATGCTTCTTACAGGATATTTAAATAAACTTTGTGACCATCAAATAGATAGCCTATAAAAAGTATTCGTATTTTAAAAAAACCTGACAGAAATCAGGAAATACACATCATAAGGTATTGTTCATCCAAATCTACCTTTGTATATTGTTATGAAAAGTAACTACTAAGAACATTTAAAATTACTTTAATAGAATAATTTAAAATAGTGCCCGAACGAAACCCAATGAAAGATTATAGATATTAACATAAACCGATAAATAGAGCGAAATCGACTGGAGCTGTAACGTGTAGTGAATGGCAACCGAATACAAAACAATAGTTAATTATTCATTAATGCCAATTTTTAAATTAAATTCAAGAAAAAAAATAAATTGTTAAGAACTTTTTAATCTTTACGTATTCCTACGTACTATGTTTGGTGATTTTCTTCAAGCTTTAAAAATTAATAATAATAAGACTTAACGAACCCGAAGGTTCTATGCCGATAGCACCAATCGATGCCTACATTTTTCCATCCCTGGACGCCATCCAAACCCAACCCCACCAGATCAGCCTTAACGCAATCTTCCCACCTTCACTCTACCCCTCGGATGCTTGTCAGTCGGCACAGCGCAAATAAACCTTATGGGAAATTCGTTCATTTCTAAGCCTAGAAATTTTACATGCCCATTTTATTCGCACCAATGTAATCATGTCAAATATGTTAACCAGGTACGTTGCGTAACCGCCTAAATTCTTCGGTTAACTCATCCTTCTTCAGTCCGAATATATATATCTGGCCCAATCCAGATACCTATCCTTCCATAATAAACTTCAGAATCATCCCAACCCTCTCGTTTCAAATCTTGCTTCCTCTTCAATTCCTGATAACCCTCCGAAGCGTCTGAAAAGAAGATGGCCCCGTGATGTCCTAATGTAGACATATCATTAGAGTTCTTCCATTGGGTAGTTACTCAGCAAGTGTTTTCATGCCATTATATCCATATGTTCAAATTTACTAGATGTATTTATATAATACAGTTGTAAATATCATTAAGAAATAATAAAAAAAAATCTTAAGCAAATTACAAAATATGTTAAACATAAACAAAACGAAAACCATGTAAAGCTCTAGAATAAGGGTAACCAAACTAGGGCCCGCGAACGTTTCTTTGACTACATGGAAATCCAATTTTAAAAACTTAAAAAAAAAAATAAGAAATTTACCAAAATACTCACACAAGAGGGTAATACAACATTTATTGCAACGTTTTTTTCTATTAGAAAGCTCATTTGACAGATGAAATGTCATTTATAAAAAAATATTTTTTTTTTCGTTACAAGCCATGGCTTAGGTGGAGGTCTCAAGATGGCCTCCGGGTCAAAAGGTTTGGAAAACCTTGCTCTAGAAGAACCGTTCGATAAAGAGTGAGGAATGTGATATCAGTCAGGGTACATCATGTGATATCTGTGAATGTGATATCTCTTTAGTTCGGTATCTAACAGAGTCGACTTTCTTCTAGCAACAATACAGTTTACTTAGTTGGGATTCGAACCCAGGCCGTATTGACATATAGACAGGCCATCGAACCAGACAGCAGTCAGCGGGCCAAGGTCAGTGTGTGGATGTGATGGGTCAGCAGCTGTGGTCAAAGGCCTTCAGGTCTCCTATCTTCTTCCTGCTGGTCTTCTTCCTTCCTCAACTTTCTTGCGATTGAGGGCAGGAGAACAGTGGGAGCTATCTCCGCTCCTGAAGGCTCGTCCTTAGAAGGAACACGGACCAATGAGGTCAGGCCATCCTGCCGCTTCTATAGGAATCACCTGTCTCGAAGGAGCTAAGGTCACCCTTGAAGTTTATGTCCTTCGAATACGCAGGACAATAATAACAGTTTTTAACTCTAATATTTTTAATAGTATTCATATATTTTTTAAACCACTTTCTATAGAAAATGAGAAAATAAAACTTTTGTGAGTGAATATTTTCTGTGGAAACGTTTATTTTCAGAGATGTAAAAAAGACTTATACATATTGTTAAAAATAGATAAGAATTTGGCTTTTTCTTATTTTTAGCATTACAGCCATGCTTTAATGGTGATTTTCTTATATAATAAACATGAGAGAACTAATCCACCAATTATTAACATAATTAATTGATAAAAAATAAATAAATAAAAGAAAAAGAAAAAAAAACACCTGTCCGAAAGGTCTTGGGTTCAGCACTATTTAGGGAAAGCACTGTTTCTTGGTCTACGGTTGTGCAAGGAGGTAATTTGACCCATATCACGCTCAACCGCAAAGTTTTTCCCCCTAATTAATTATTTTAATTCAGAGCACCCACTTTATTGAGGCTGAGTGTGCCCCACGAGGGTATACGTACGTAGATAAATAATTGTTCTGTCATGAGCCGGGATTCGAACCTGGGACCTTTAGCATTGAAAGCTCAGTACCCTACCACTAAGCTACCCCACTCCTTAATTAATTGATAAATAATTAGTTAATTAAATCTTGTTGAACTATCACGTGTAAAAGGTTGATATTTGGTGAGGTGGGCACATCACACAACTTTCACGTATTACTCCTAAGTAGAAACCAATTATAATGAATCTAAACTACTTAAATATATATCGTGTCCCTTAAGTAAACGGAAATATTTATAGGAGTAATAACAGAGCCCAAGAACTACAAAAGAGCTTAAACATTGGTTTAAATACATAAACATTGGTCCGAATTTCAGACCTAGAATTAGGAAATTTATATTTTGTGTTTTTTTAGGAAGTCACTTTTTATTAATAGGATGAGGTAACTAAAAAAAATTAAATTTAAGTAATTAACAATTGCTTCATAGTAAACTAAGGAAAATTGACTTCAAATGAAAGCAGAGTTTGTCATTGCTAAAACCATTTAAAAAGGACTTATGAGTGGATAAAGCTAAGGTGTGTTCTTAACATTGACTAAACAAGGCTTACTAAACAAGGAAGTGTTTCTAAAAATGGGTTAATTTGAGGTAATAAAATAAATGGAGGTAATAAAAACGAAATTGAGAATTGTTCATGATTTTTTTTAAATCAAAATATATCGAAATAGTAAAAAATATTGGGTATCAATGAGATTAAAAATTTAATTTAACTTGTCTATTGACAATTATTACAATCGATCTCAATTAAGGACATTTATAATAGAGTTCAGAGATCACATTGACTTCATGATTAATAATCGAAAAAAACATGATTATTAACATTAAATTAAAGTTTTTTCTACAGATTTTTAATACATTTAATAACAAGAATCAAATATTTATGTATTTCTTATCACAAAAAAAAAAGGACAAATATCAATAAATCAATATTAATAAATTGATACGCTGATTTGATAAGTTTTCTTATAAAATTTATTACTAAATCTAAGAAATAAAAAACATAATAATAATAACTAAACAAGTGTTTCAAGTATTTATTTTTAGGAATATTATCATATTTAATCTGCTTATCAGTGAAGTGGTTTTTTTTTTTAAGACGTTGTAAATTATTTCATACTTTTTTTTTTTAACTAACGATTTTCAATAGTCAAATTTTAATACAGATATAATTTTTTTTTTTTTAAATATTAAGATTGTTGTTTGTTGTGTGCATTGTGATCCACACATCTATATGACAATACTATTAACCTAGACCATAACAATCAAGAATGTATGTATACCATGCAAGCTTTAAAAGGGAGACCTCTTTCTACGCGATCTCTCAGCACGACTAAACCTATTGGACATCGTGGAGACTTGAATGGAAGGAGGCGAACCCCCTACCACGACCTGAAGCAATGATGGCAGTCTGCGAGCCAGTTCCGGGCCACCGTATGAAGACATGGGGGGAGGGGAACAGGACTTCTTGCAATTCTTTACCTCCGCACATACTGCGCAATTCCCGCTTCATTGAATATAACTCTCATGATATAATGTAATTGATATTTCTTAAATAATATATGTTTATACCTTAGTCGGTGGTAGAGAACCCTTTTTATTATCCGTATAAATCTTCGTAAATGGTTTCATCATAAAGCAACGTAAAACTTTTTTATTAACAAACAATCTCTCTAAAATGGAGAATTTTCAATCTGAATATTACTAAAATTTGTTGGTTTAATAAGGCACTAAAACCTCATGAATATTTTCTTTCTACTTGAATCGAGAGAAAAAAAAAGTGACCTACAAAAATATTGGGCCATTTTCCATGATCTCCACCCTCGCCACCCTCTATCAGCATAACGAGATTATATTGGCTAAATTGCCCAATATTTTTGTAGGGTTTTTTTTTTCCTTTTGTGATCAAATTATCTTACGATTCGAGTGGAGAGCGAATGGGTATTCTTGAGTTTTTAATACCTTAAGTTAATTAATTTAACGAGAAAACGTCCCATTTCTAATAATTTACGTGAACAAAAAAAAGATTTAGCTTACGACAAGACGAAGCAGTTTACGAACTTTTAGATGGATGTAAATAATTTGAAAAAAAAAAAGGTCTGTACATTGGACTAATTATTTATATCACATGGTTTGTACAGGGTGTCCTCTAAATAGAGGAAAATATTTTAAAATTTGATAATAGGCATCAAGATCTACAAACATTTTCAAATAAAGCATTGCCCAATTTCGAGGAGAAAAGTGGGAAATTTAAGATGTGTGTTTTATTAAGTTTTTTTGTTAAATAGGAAACGATAACTTAAAAAATGTTTGGTTTAAGTCATTAAACATTTTTCTATAGAAAATTTGATTCCAACTGGAGATGAATCTAAATGTTTTTTCTGATCATCCTCAACATAATTAATATGGACTTCATCTTATTAAACGTGGAAGTTTTTTTAAAAGTGGAATAAATGAAGTACAGTTAAAGGGTGATAGAAATAAACAATAAAATAATTTAAGACTTTTTTTTTAAACGGAACTTAGCTGTGTTTGACCTCTTAATAGTCCTTAGTTGTTTTAATGATGAAAAACTCTACTTTCGTATAAAGTAAATTTTGTCTAGTTTGCTATGGAGGAATTTTTATTTATTTAAATCAGATATCTTCAAGTTATTGTTTCCTGTCCAACAAAAAATGTGAGATAAAAAAATACGAACTTAAATTTCCTTCTTTTCAGCTGGAAATTGAGCAATTGTGTGCACTATCATTCCTATAAATATTTATCCTTGTTTACGAGACACCCTGTATATTTATTTCACTTCTAACTAATCGAAACAACCATATGAAAATTATATTTTTTTGCACATTCACTAGCACTGTTGATTAGGTTAGACAAGGTAATTTCCGGCAGTAGGAGTCTATACAGTTAACGTCACTACACTGCAGTTGCTGTCAACTACCAAGTGAAACACTATAGGACAACACTAAAAAGTATCAAGTGCTTCTTATTTTGACGATTAATTGCGTCATGTACAGTAAAAAGTCTGTCGTGAGGTTAAACTGTCAGTGTGTGTACGGGTACTTTTTTAATCTATTTATATTGCATTCAAGAAGCATTTTTTGTAATTTTTCAGTTTTCATATAGTAGTAGGGAACCCGATGAAGCTTAATCGTCAAGAAATTAACCACGATATCCTACTTTTTTTCTGTTTCTTATAGTTACTTTTATATTTTAAACATCGAGCAGGATCTATCCAATTGGTAAAGTTTAAAAATCGATATAGTTTTTGTGTAATTGTATTGATGTAATAAGCGGTCCTAGTTCGGTTTGATACTAGCAGGGGTGTTATCCAACGACAATCTCATTCCAAACAAGTGTTTGGCGAGAGTGTGGACAGTGCCATGACTTGAAGCCCGGAGGATCGAGTGGAGCAGGTCCAAACAGGTTACCTGGAGATCGCCATTCGTGACAAACCCAACAACTGGTCCAGTTTTTTTTCACCTTCGAGATGTGGCAACGAGAAATAGGTCACCTTCTCTTCCAGGGCCCATCGGGTACCTGATCCTTCATTACTTAGGATAATTTGTATAGAAAGGATTCGCATTGTTCGTTAGCCTTCAAGCCATCAAAGATAGATTTTGGCGCCCGAAATACAAGTCCAAGCGAGCTCATAGATGTCACTGCAACTTCTAGCTAGATATGGGAATAGTTCTGAGTAGATATCGAATTTCAAGAATATTTTATTAGATTTTTGATATATTTTAATCGACTCGAACCGACTTTACCCGAATGAGCGTTAGATAGCCGAACGTGACGGCTTAGTCTCATTAATACCCACAAAATAAGTTAAGCGTGCTTAAAGAAGTTTCTACTTCAAAATTAATGCAAACATGTGATATTGAATTCCACTGTTATATTGAAGTTCTTGATAGTGATATTGAAGTTCTTGTTTGCCAAATGTAGGTTAATTTACCAAATAACCACCCGGTTCCAAATAACTTCATATGACGTACCCACGCCTTAGGCTATGCGTAGCTACTGGTACCTGGAACGATAGGCTTGAGGAGTGGGGAGTGATATCAGGTTCGCAAAGTGGTCAGTATCAAGACCGGATTGCACTTTCCCTGACCAATCCATCGGACGTCCTCATCCGCTCCGGGTCCTATCTGAAGAGTTTGTACCCGCCACGGCACCTGTCAACGATACGTATAATTAACGTCAAGCCGTTTCCACGTGGCCTCGTTAAGTCAAAGGGGTCAGTAAGTTGTAGGGGTTGGAGGATTGAATCCCTCAACGAGATCAGGTATTGAACGACCTCTTGATCAGGCTAACTGCTGATGGTTATGGGTTTCCCGGGCAGGTATTGAGTAAACATTACCTAAAAGAGGTTACCTAATTCGAAATTTGGTTGGACATTTACTTAGTTAATTAATTAAGTGAGCTTAATTTTTCATAAAAATAAAATTTAATCTTAATTTTTTGGTCATTTAAATATGAATCGTGAATTAAATTTAACCATTTTTCATAAAAAATAAAAATAAATTCTTACTGTGCGAGCATTAAAATTAAAAGTTTAAATATTTTCATAATAAAATGTAGGAGGGTAGAAGTCATTCTAACAAAAAAAAAGAGAAAAATGAAAATGTTTTTATTGTAGCACTCTTCTTCCAAACGAGAGATGTTCAAAAAATATCTAAAGACTCAGTAAATAAGCTATAGTTCATACTGTAGTATAGAGTCCCTCCATATATATATAGACATAAAATATATTATTTAAGGTTTTTTTTTTTTTTTGAAAGAGAGATATCAAACTTTTAAAGTAAAAATAATACCATGTGTCTCATTGAAGCTCAAACTATTTATCGATATTGAAGGAAGATGAAATAAAAAAAGAAAGAAGATGAAACTAAAAAAAAATTAGATAAACGAGAAAAAAAAAAGAAGAAAATGATAATAACGATAGAAATAATACATGTACATCACAAGCAAAATGTACATGGATTAATAAATTAAATAACAAAAAAATAAGTAAATAACCAATGTAAAGAAAATTAATGAAATAAATCATCTTTAATCCACTCATTATACAAAGTACATACATTATACTTAGCTTAGCGGTTCTCAAAAAATATATGAGCACTCTTGTAAGGTAATAAACAAATTTCGGTATCATCTTCCATCTTTGAAAAATCGCGACACTCCTGTCCGATTAAAAAAAATCTTGCAATAACCTTGTGTTGAAAGTATTATACATGAAAGTATTATTCATCGTTTCACACAGTTTAGAGACGGATCCAATACCATCGATGAGTTCAACGCTTAATATATGAACTTTTATACCTATACTATTTTATTGACAACTGTTACATGAGTCTTGGCAAAATGTAAAGTGAAATTTCTACTGTGTAGGTTACTTATTACGGTGTAGTAATTCATCATGGACATCACATTACATGTCGCATTATAATGCAAGGCAACACACATTACAATGTTACATAATTATGTTAACACTATTTACAATTTCGCTATTTTAAATGATAATTATAGTGATTTCCTATTTATTACTTTTACCTTTTTTGTAGTTATATTATGAATGTGATTGGTTAATCCTATTTATTAATTTAATTCCCAATTCTTTACTTTTTTTTTTTTTAATAAAGTTTTCATATAAAAATAATTTCGAACGATGGTAAATAAAATCAATCGATTTGATATTATAGGATCATATATTTCACGAGCAACTATGTAAATAAAAAATTGCATGAAAAAAAAACTAAGCGCTGAGCTCATTGATGACATTCTTTCTCACAGTTTGGAAATGGGTCCGATTGCATCGATGAGCTCGGCTGCTATTTAATAATACTACTAATATCCATACTATTTCGGTAATTAAACCATTGTCTAATTTTCGACTGAGAAGCAGGAAATTCAAGCTTTGTCATTTTTTGTAAGGTTTTTTGTAGAATATAAGACGGTAACAAAAAAAAATATTTAACTTAGGTAATTGAATTCGTTTGGCCAGAGCCTTGTTTGTCTTTCATTGAAAAATTCCCGGCACGAAATTTTGTAACCAATTGTTACACTGCCTTTCATTCAAGGCTACAGCACCGTACACATCACATAACTTTTGTGTGATTGTAAAGCATTTTTTTCTTTTACGAAGGAAAAACGAGAATTGTCGAAAATGCGCACTTTGAGCTAGGGATATTTCGATCGATGGAATGTTTCATTTAGTTGCGAAGTTTCTTCCGCATTTAGTCACTCATTGAAGAGGTCGTTGTATAATGAATGTATTGTGTACTCCAAGGAAGCGATGAAAGATGTGGTCTTTTGAGATGCAAAGTGGGCGGAACTTGGACGGGGGAGGTTGTACTCAATTGGTTGAGCTAGTGCAATAGAACGCGATAATGTTGGCCTGTTGTGACCTCCTCGTCAAGGCTGCTCTATTCAACCTTATAAGCCCGAACGTCGTAAAAAGTATACATAACATACGATATAATATTATATATTGCGTTGGTAACTAGTGAGGTAATGGGGTAGCTCAGTGGTAGGATATTGATATTCTTAAAACTTTAAACTTTTTTAAGACTATCGGATGTCGATTCAGATCATCCGTTCAGGCGCTACAGTCTATATCAACACAGATTCTTCGGTCGCCATCTGGAAAAGAATGAGCGGATGTTAATGTCGAGGTAGAAAGATCATCGTCGGTTAACTTCTGATTTTGATTCCAAATCTCAATAAAATTAGTCCAATAGTGTCGAAGGAAAATCACGGACGGCGGACGGACATATTTTTTTAAAATTTAATTTCGAGCTCTATGTATTGTGAAACGTAAAATATCATATTTTGAAAGGGGAAGGGTTAACTTTTTGATTTTTTTAGCCGATTATTGAAAATAATCTAAACTAAACTGGAGAGTAGAATAAAAAATATTTTTTTCAGGCAAGTATCTTACAAGTCCGTCCATGATTAAATGATCTCTCTCAAAGCTGAATGAAGATATCCATTCAAATTCCACTTGACTACTACGAGGACTAGCTGCCAAGCCAAAGGATTGCAGACTGCTGGACGAGCCCTCTGGAACTGGAGCTGTTGTCTTCAAGGTCAACAACCCCTGTGCTAGGCCTTCCACCTCTTAGCGAGTTCTGCCAGCGAGGCCTTTATCGCAGGACAAGTGGATTCCGAGTCACTCTTCAACACACAACAAAACACGGCTTCTTATCTTCGACAGATACCACCACTAATACATTCTAACGGTACCGACTTCGAAGGACAGAATAGACAAACACATAATCAACAACTATAATCAACATAGTAAAAATAAATAAATAAAATTCCGAAATACATGCTACTTACAAACTCAAAGTAAGTTATATATTAATAATTATAAGGCGATAAAGTTGATTTTTGAATATATTTAAATATTATAAGGATTGACTATTGAAAACATCGACACTACAAAATAAAAAATAATAAAAAATCACATTTAACATTTCAACTTCGACAAAACATGTTTTTTATTTTCAAAGGCGCGCTATTTTATACCGTGAGAACCAAATTTCTGAAGGACAAAGTACATTACCTTGGACCCACACTTTCAAATGAAAAGAAAGACTGAAAATACTGTAATCTTTTTTTCTCAAATCAAAATTGAAACTCAGACAAAACACAAACCTACTTAAAGTCATATGGACAAAGGCCTCACAGATTAATGGTTAAGTAAAATAAACACATTAACAAAAACTACAATGAAGAGAAGGATGGTTGGGTGATCAGTCAGAAATATAAAGGCAAAATTAATATTAATATTTTAACGTTTGCCGACGTTTCGACCTGAAGTCCAGGCCTTCACCAGGGCTAAGAAAAAAACAAGATAACAATTTGTATGAGAAACATAAACAATGTAGGTAAAAAAATAAAAGTAAAATGAAGTGGGTGGAATAATGACAATAACAAGAACTAAGAAATAAATAATAATAACCGTTACAAAGTGTGAAATAATGAAGTAAACATAATCAAAATAAGGTGACATAAGTACTAAAATGGTAATCTTAGAATAAAATGTAAAACAGAAAAAAGGAATATGAAGTTATATAAGAAATAAAATAAATAGTAAAATTAAGATATTTTAAATAGAATAGTTGGATAGATCATTATTTATTTCTTAGTTCTTGTTATTGTCATTATTCTACCCACTTCATTTTACTTTATTTTTTTAACCTACATTGTTTATGTTTCTCATACCTGTGTTGTCTGTCATTATTCACTACAGTCAACTATCAACCCACAATTACAAAAACTATAATCATTTTAATCTAAAATTTTAACGCTGATAAAAACAGTTCCTTGGTACGTGAACAAAACTTTACACACCGGTATACGAAAACCACCCATTGACCAACGCATGCGTTCTCTTTACTGCTGATTTCATAATAAACTGAGAGAATACAGACTTAGAAGCGATTTGGCCATAGTTGAGATGCCCATCAGAATGTGACTTAAAATAACTTAAAGTATAGTTCTAACCAAAAACCCTCCCTACATCTTAAAGTTCCTCTATCCACTCACTCAACACCAGATCTCAAGATATAGATTTATATATCCCCTCTCATAAAACTTCCTTCAGTAACTCATTCGTCATTCGTGCTAACTTCTTCTGAAACTCCTTACCCATCTCCATACGTCAAACTACGTCCATAAACTAATTCAAACAACTCCTATTCCACCACCTACAACAAATTCAAATTTCCGCAAGATTGTAAAAATTTCTGGGTTATATAATTACGTTGGTCACCAGTAGTTAATTAATAAAAGCCATTTTATTCATATTTTTTTATATCTCAGTATTTCTTGTATATATTTGTGTTTTTAGTAGATGCTTATATTTTCCTTTGTATTTTTTTTACATATTTGTATTTTCCTTAGTATCTTTAAACATATACAATTTCCTTAGTATTTTTTGTATATATTTGTATGATGTCATGCTAATATAGATATTTTTTGAACTGTACTATTATTCTAAGGAGACTTCAGTTCCAGAATAAAATTACTTTTCATTTCATTTTAGTTCTGAGCTTGATTTATGAAAATAAAATAAAATTAAGAAAAAAAAATTATGGAGAAATCATTCCAATAATGCAACTTTTGGCCCAGTCCAAAAATGACTCCCCTCTCTCTTTCTGTGGGCACCCCTTAGGTACACACCTACATATTACAAAACCACAGGGAAATATGCCACCTTGTTATAATATGCAACATGTATTACATAATGATCTCAGTTCGTAAGATCATTCATCACGGATGTAATATTGTTTATACTAAAGAGTTGACAAAAAGTCGTATCATTACAGTCCAAATGTAAGTGCGTCCCCCTAAACGCTCTCTCTCACTCTCTCTTTATATAATATTATATATCTCATTACGGAACTTCTGGTATTTTATGTAAATATTTTCAAATTTATAAATCCTTATAGACTAGATAATTTTTCGTAATGATAAATACTTAACACGCAAAATAAAATTGTTAACTTTTTTTTTATTTTTAGCAGATAATAAAAACAAGAGGAATTTCAGTCATAGACTTCCTACGCTCACCACTTCACTTCAGCTAATGTAATTAAAAGACAACGCCCATTTTTCGTTACCAAAATAATAAAGTAGATGAAAATTTGTTTCAGGATTAAAGTGAAGATAACTAACTACATGTCACACTAATGACAGAGATAGAATCAGCATTATAATAGAAGAATGTAGCATAATAATATGGGTATTACAATTCACGAAAAAAAAAATTACATACATTTGGCAGCCAAAAGTTTTTGGATTTAGCTGATTTTGGAAGACAAAAAAGAAATTGTCAGGATCTGCAGTCAAAATTTTGTTAATGTTTTTGGCATATCAAACAGGTTATTGAAGATAAAACACAATCACATATAATAAAAATTGAAAAATAATTGGAATGAGAAATATGATTTTTCAAACTTTGAAAAACTGAATCTCGTAAATTGTTTGATTTACCGAGCCTATTCTGGTCTTAAATTGTACCATATTTAATCTGGTTTAAAAATGGTGTAGACTGATTTTTTTTTTTTTTTTTTTAACGTGCTGCATCGTGGATAAAATGGGAAAATCCGAAAATAGTACGAAAAAACAGCATTTATTGGAATATTAAAATGTGATCCAGAGGGGAAGGGAGTGAGTTCGAAAACTTTGATTTTGCATCTCAGTCAAATCCCTGAAAGAAAATAAAAAGAAACCTTCTTTTTCGATTCAATGCAACTTAAGATGTACAAGGTTACTGAGCTATCATGGACCTATATCGCCATTTCGTTTCCTCAAAAACAAATTACAATAAAGTACGTTTCAGATATCTTAATGATATTTCGACATAAAATTTTATTAATTTGGTTGATTTAATTTTTGAAACAATTATTGTAATTAAAATTTAATGGAAATAATTTCTATGTTTTTTTTTATTCAATATCCATACCGAAAAATAAATTTAAGCTGGAAAATAAATAATATTTATTGGCCATACCCACCAATGATATGATTAGAAAATGTCTCACTACTATGAAACTTTTTCGAAAAATTTAGAGCCAAGTAGAAGTACAATTGATCTCATAAGTAATATAAAAATCTGACCTGCTAAAACTTTTATATAATTATTACAGTTAATCTATTGAATATGTTCATTAAAGTTGATTAAGAAGCGGGACAGTGAGATAAGGCCCGTGACGGAAGAGCGTGATGGGACTAGCTGCTATTAGGAAGATTAGATCCCGCCCTAGAATAGAATAGCCAACAATAATACCTTCCTCTAAAACTGTAATATAGTAACACTATATCACTGCTTCCTAGATAATATACAACAACATTAATATAAGTGGCTTTAACATTATAACATAGTCACAACATGTCAGCTCACTACATTCAATAGAATAGACATTAACAATAATAATGTATTCCCCCAAGTCAGTTCACTGTTCACAATAGAATATATTACAGAAACATCTTTTTTTTTATTTCTTTATGATATTTACAACTGTATTACATAAATACATCAAGTAAATTTGGACATAATTGATATAATGACATGAATACACTTGCTTAGTAACTACCCAATGGTAGCACTCTAATGACATGACTACATTAGGAGATCACGGGGTCATCTTCTTTTCAGACGTCTCGGACTGTTATCAGGAATTGAAGAGGAAGCAAGGTTAGAAACGAGAGGGTTGGAATGATTCTGAAGTTTATTATGGAAGGATAGGTATCTGGATTGGGCGAGATCTGAAACATAAGGAACATTAAGATCTTTGTGGATAATTTTATAAGTGACAAAGAAAGGAGCATTGAGGATTTTACGAAGGATTTTGGATTGTAAGGATTGGATGCGAGAGGAATTCGATGGTTTAGTGGAGCCCCATAGCTCAACTCCGTAAGTCCAAATAGGTCTTATTATAGTCAAGTATATGAGTCTTTTGTAATCAATGGGAAGTTTAGAGCGTTTGTCTAGTAAGTGCTGAAGTAATCGGAAACGTCGAGCGGTTTCTTGTCGTTTCAGTCTAGAATGAGGATTTCAAGTTAGTCGTTTGTCCAGGTGGAGTCCTAGGTATCGGATTTGCTCAACAGGGATAAGTGGAGTATTGTTAAAGGAAACTGTAGGACAGGAAGTCGTTGGTTTACGACGAAGGGTAAAGGTAATTTGGTGGGATTTATTGGAGTTTATTTTAATTCTCTAGTTTTGACACCATACAGAAACATCTAATAATACGTTTTAGCATTTCTATAATTTTATCCCGTTAAGCCAGCTTATTATTAATTAATTTATTTGTTTTGAGAAGAACCTCTCCCCAATATATTTTAAGTTTAAATCAAATTAATAATACATAAATGAATAATATATGAACAAAACATTAAAAAATATTATTGTTCTCATTTTCCGACCCACGACAATCCTTAAAGCAGATCTAACCATTACAGGACGAAAAAAAAACAAAAAATTATACATAAGTAAAATATAATAATACAAAACGAGTTAAATTAAATAAAATAACAAATTAATATATTCAAAAGAAAAAGTGCGAAGATATAGGTAGGTAGGGTAGGTTTTAGGATGATAAATTGCTAGACTATTGGGCCCGTCGAATATATAAAACATATTGGGTTGGCAAATAAGTCCTTTCGGTTTTCCTGTTTATTTTTATGTCACTATGATACATTTCTTGTCTGATAAATTAATCCCAAAGTTATCCTGTTTGTAATATGTCAACAAATATATATGTTATTTCTTATTGAAACTAGCTTAGTATTGTGTTTGCTATTGCACTGTGAAGATGGAAGAAAATACCATTCATTATGGGCAATTTTTTTTTTGTATTATTTTAAAAAAGATAACCGTGCTGCAGAACCTCATAGAAAAATTTTCAGTGTTTATGGGGATGATATATTAACCGAACGCACCTGTCAAAATTGATTTGCCAAATTTCGTTCAGAAAATGTTGACATAAATGTTGCTCAACGGTCGCCCACATGAAATTGAAACGAGCAATATTAAGGCCATTGTTGATCAAAATATCACCCAATCAGAGATATTGCTATAGCCCTAAATTCTACAAGCGTAGAAAACCATTTGCACAAGTTCGGCTGTTTCCAGGT
Source organism: Nezara viridula (assembly GCA_928085145.1). Classification (NCBI taxonomy): domain Eukaryota; kingdom Metazoa; phylum Arthropoda; class Insecta; order Hemiptera; family Pentatomidae; genus Nezara; species Nezara viridula. The sequence continues at coordinate 69,552,574 of OV725083.1, read as the reverse complement.
TTAATGTTTGGGTCCCTCACCCTCTAAACGAAGTCAACTTGACAACACGCATTCTGTTTGTGATTCATTATGCCTTATTGAGCCTTAGATTGAACCTTTTGCCCCACCCTCCCTATTCACCAGACCTAGCTCTAAGTGACTACCAATTATTCCGGTTTCTGAAGAACTCCATGAATAAAAAAAAATTCTAAAAGGAAGAGGACGTCCAAACCCACTTGGATCAGTTTTTAACAATAAACCCCAGGCGTTCTATCAAAATGGTATTATACACTTAGCGCAAAGTGGGAAAAAGTCATTTTAAATAATGGCCAATATATTGTAGATTAAAATAAGCATTATTTCCATAGTACATTGAGTTTTATTTAACCTCGAAAAACCGAAATAACTTATTTACCAAGCCAATACATTCCCAACAAAACTCAGTCTATATGTAATATTTATTAATTTGTTATTATATTTAATTTAACACGTTTTATATTATTATATTTTAGTTATGTATATATTTTATTCCACCTTGTATTCCTTCTTATCAACTGTTCAATATAACCTTCCTTAGCTGTGTTAATAGAACCTTCTTTTTGCTTCACTGTGTATTTGGATGTCTTCGTGAGATGTCTACAACAATATTTTTTTGTTTTTTTCTTTTTCCTTTTTTTTTTCTTTCTGCATATACGGGATCTTGATTTTTCTGTCCTGATGGTGCATTGGCGAAACTTTGGCAAGTTAACTATTTACCTTTATAATAGGAGACTCATGGCTTTGTTTTTGGATATTTTCATTTATAACATAAATAAATAATAATTACTAACTTATTATTTTAGCAGTCGTAGTAAAGCATGAAGCTTCGTGTGTCTTTATTATACTGTCTTCATGATATTATGTTGTAGGTACGAATAAACAAGTTTCAGTGCTGTAAGAGTTTTAAAGCAGTTCTGCAACAGATAAGGAACACTTCACTTATGATTATTTTCAAATTGAAAAGAAACGAAAGACCCATTATCTTAGACCACTAAAGTGATTTTAAGTTGCACAGAACTGCACAGCAACCACTAAATTCGAAATTAACTTGACTAGAAATTTTATTATAGTCTTCCTTTCCAGGCCAGCTTAAGTGGCTCGGACTTGTGAGGATGAGTACGTGCTGCCTGGAGAGGGTAAAAAGAATATCATCCGCCTCTAACCAGTGGTTGGTACCTCGATGAAAGCGAAGGTGGTACATGCTGCGGTGTACGGTAACATCAACCGCAGCTAGGTCTTCCTCTTCCCAAAGCAAAGACACACAGAATGAGGTTGAGGTTACACAATCGGAAGCCATCGGAAGGTAAAAGGTTCAAGTCCCGCCGACGAAATGCACTCCGCTTTCTCTCGCCTCCGCATCGGGATCAAATTGGAAACTTCTTTCCTCTGCTCCAAGAATTGTGTTGCAATGGCCAACAGTAGCTAACACGTTCAAACAGATACCGATGTTTTATCTTCCAATTACTGTATAAAAATCAAGGAGGGGAGTTTGATGTTGAAAGAGATCTTGACAAATTCTGCATCTGTACGCATCCTTGCTCTTATTTTTTTTTTGAATAAAATTGTTGTTAATATATTATTACTAGTTGGCCCGTCCGAAAAATTCGCAGAAAAGTTAGTTTAGTAAAGAAAGAGCAAAACAATATTGAAATAAGAAGTTCCTATGTACTATGTAAAAAAGGAATTTTTCCTTGGTCAATTACAATATTCCATTAAACATAATAGACAAAAATATTTGTACAAATTGTTTTGCTAGGACCTATTTTTAAATGCTGACTGGAGTCTATAAAAAATAAAAGTAATAAAAACAATCACGGGATATTTTAAATTATTAAAAAAATAAAATGTAAGAACAACGAAATGTCTTTAAGAAATAATAAAGTTAATATATCAGCCAGAAAAAAAAATGTGGTAGACTATCCTATAAGCCTGAATGGAATAATTTTAAACAGGAAAACATTATTAATTATAACAAAACTAAAGGACTGTATCTTTGTTAATAATTGTCCGAAAAATCGGACAATTATTAAGAGGTTTTCAATTTATAACTTGAGTTTTAAATTATTTAGGAAGGTACAGTTTGTGTCATTTCGTGTAGTTTATAAGGTCCTATATCCCTGCAAAATTTCGTATGAATAGGTGGAAGAATATTGATGTTATAAAACTTTTTGTGATTTTCGAAATAAAATCAAATACGGTGTATTATGTCAGATTTGTAGATTATTTTTTGATCGGAATGGAAATTCGTATTCGACGATCTTTAGAGCTGCGAAATACAAATATCAACTCTATTTCTCCTTAAAACAATATTTCAACACACTTTCAATACGAATGTTCTTCCATCATTAAGAATTGTTTAAATTATACATATTTCTAATCGATTTTTACGATTTTTTTTTTGTTTTGTAGGTAATTTAGAAATCTTTCTAATTATCATGGGTACAATCAAGAAAAAAATGCATAAATTTTGAGTTAATAAAATTTCTTTTCATTCATAACTTTTCCTCCAGAAATTTCGGGGAGATGGAACTATTTTTCGCACGTAAAGGAGAAAAATAGCTTCAAAATGAGTGGTCAGTTATTGGATTTGATGAAGAATTGACGAAGTTATGGCGTACCGACAAAAAAACACCTTTCAGAAATAATATAAAGGATTATTATTTATTAATTGAGAAATTTTCAACAACTATATTGACAAGTATATTAACTCATAAAACAAACATGTAAAGTTAAGAGAAAAAATTGAAAATCAGAATATCATCACTAACATAAGGAATTAAAATAGAACTTTAAAATCAACTGCTTATTGTTGACAGGCGCAAATACATATTTTATAGACAAAAAAAATCAACTGAACTCGTGTTTCGTTTTTTATCAGTATTTTAAAAAAAATTCAGGATTTAATTTATCAAAGTGATAAATGAAGAAAAAAGTTAAACTATCTACGAAGTTCAAACGCCGAATGAATTTATAAATACATTTCCTACGCTATCCTAATTGTGGAGGTGTTTTTAAAATCACGTAAAACCGAAAATTTAACTAATTTACCCGATTATCCGTAATTTACCCAAACTTCTTATGGTACTATTCTGAAAACAAAAGCACATATGGATTTTCAATTTATTCGGTCAAAATAGGTCCATTAGAAGAGAACTGAAATTCCACACATATATATACATGTGTGTGTCTCCGTTTTTTCTTTTTTTGTAAAGTATAATGCGACAACAAAACTTTTATTTGATTTAGGGAATCATCAATATCACCTATTTAAAGTAAACAATTAAAAGAGTAGTCAAGCGTATAATAAAAGAGTAGCCATAATAAAAGGTAAAAATGTTCTTAAGATACTGGATTTTATTTGAATTTACAAACGATTGCTGAGCTTTTAATAGCCTTTACAAAGTCAGTTATTTTATTTATTTAATATTTTAACAAAATTAGTTTCATAAATGGAAAGAACATTCAAAATTTCATGAAAGATATAAAAACTTTTTAAGAATATTTTTATTATATTTTTTATTTTCCCTTTGCAACTCTGTTAATCTTCATAACTTTGTCACCATTTAATCACCTCTGATTTTTGAAACTGATAGTCCCAAAAAGCTCAAAGGTCAAGATTTTCTGCCTTAAAAACAGCTTTCTCTTTTGTATGTTAGTGACCTCTTATATTGTATAATTTTATTCTGATGGTAATCGTAAATGCCGAAATCAATCAACTGAGTTGATTAAGCTAAAGAGTAGGTTAAGCGGAGTTCTAGCGTAAACTATTTTCTTGTTTAAATATATTTTTAAACGGATTTCATAGAGTTTATATCAGATTATTTTCTAAATAAGGATCAACTCTTTCTCGCATTCGAAAAATCTGTTTAATTTTTACGAAAAATAAATACGAAATAAAACGAGTGGGCAGAGAGTTACAGACTTGTTGACCTTACCTTGAGTGATTATTGACAAACTCTAGCGATGTTTTGATAAACAATAGTCAACGAACATTGCTTTCGTGGTTCTAACAGGCCGAAGAAGGTATGTGATATTCGGTATAATATCAGTATAGTATTTAATATAATATGAATAGATAAATAGACTAGGATAATTGTTGATAGAGTAAATTTGAATAAATATATTTTATTTTTTCTTGGTATATAAATATATGAGCAGAGCCAAAATAATCAAAACCCATCAAAAAATATCAAGCTGATAAATATAATTTACAATTTATTTTTAGATAATTTAAAAATATTAGATTTTCTCAATCAGTTGTTTTTTCTTCTCTACTGAACGAAATACCAACGTTTTTCTAATCAGATTTATAGCTTCAAGCATCGAAATTTATTGCTTGTGTCCAGCATAAAATATATTCAACCAAGAATGGATTCCAACTGTCTTCGCTTCTTGTATACAAAATTTAAAGAACTATTTTAACCCAAAAGGTTTTTTTTTTCCTTTTAATTTCAATTATTTTATTAATTGTTATCCTACGTGGTTATTATATGTTTCCTTATTCTATAATCTAAAGCAGATTTAAAAAAATATTTAAATACCGGCTCTTCGTGTCAGTGTCAAAATCTTTAAAAAAATGTATTCTTCGACTTTTTGACACCACGTGAATTTTAAAAACCTCCTATTTTTTTCAATTGCTTTGATTGTATCTGTAGTAATGTTTTAATCTATACTATAAAGAAATGAGTCTTTAACATAAAAATGAAGAATTAATGTATAGTCGTGTATTCACTATGTTTTGTAGAACATGTATCTTTTATACACCTTCCATATTTTTTTTTATTCATTAATTTTTTCTTAATTTTTTTAATTTTATTTTATTAAAACATTTTTTGATTTCAATTATAAGTTTATTTTTTTCTGTATCCACTGCTACAACCAGCTGTTTTATATAATCTTCTTCTCCTCTTTCTTTCAGTGTTTTGGATGGCTTAATTATATGTAGATATTTTTTTCCTGCATATATGTGATCCTGTTTTCTCTGCCCTGATAATACCTGAATTGGCTAAAAGTTGGCAAGTTAATTGTTCACTTATATGTTAGAGACTCATTGCTTTATAGTCTGGATTGTTCCATTCATAACGTCTCTTTTCGAGCTATTTGCATATTGTTTTTTTTAAATTAGCATTTCTCATTTCTCTATAAAATTCCCTTTCATTAGACAACTCATTCACCAAAATCCAGCGTTCCTGAGAAAAGAGATTTATACAACCGTTTCTTTATTAATTTTTGTCATAATTGGTCCTTAATTTCTTTATAGTAATAGCCTGCTCTGGATGTCCTATAATATTATATTCTTATTAAACTAATTTCTATTTTTTTTTAATATATTCAATATTTATTTATTTAATTTTTAATTTGTAAGAGAACTATAAGTAATTATAATTTATACACAATGCCGAGGACAAGGTAATTAATTAATAATAAGAGAAGATACTGGGATGTCGCTCAGAGTGAAGAGACAATGGTTTGCCATTGCCTTGTCTTCTAACGGTCAGTATCCGCTATATTATATTAGTCCTATAGATAGGTGTTGTTCCCTTTAATACTAAATACCAAGGATGAGGCGCCGAAAACTTTTAGCGGAAGGGTAGAATTTTAAGACATCGTTAATTCTGAAAAAATCACCCAGTGACAAATACAGTATAGCTGTTCTGTTTTGATTATAATTTTAGATTCATTCCTATTCATTAATACTGTAAGCAGAAGAGAAGAAAATTTGAATAGTAACTTAAACAACAAAAACTTACTGAAAAAATAACAAAATAAGAAGTATTCTGGACAACGTTCGAAATAAAGGAATAATTAATACTAATCACACACAGGTGGTTGCAAATGAAACGTATGGTAAGCGGGATAGAGTTCCAGAGAGACGAAGGTCGATTAAGAAGGACTTGTCAAAAGCCGAAGTTCGGTGGAGAGGAGGGTAGAAGTCAGATAGACGAAACCGGGTTGGACGAGATTTAAATTGGACTCAGTATTATGAAGGCTTTGTAAGTTGGATAAAGCGAATTTTTTTTCAACACCTCCAAAATAGAAAACTTTTCAGTACCAGTAACACGGTTGAGAGAGTAGCACAGGGATCTCCTGAGAGTCCCTCTCACCCCATAGGTGGAGTTCAGAGTTCCCGAGCCTGATTGTAAATAATATATACATTGTTAATGACCTTAATGACCAAATTCTAAGAGGTGATTCCAGACCAAATTTCTAAATAAACATTTCATTTGATGTGTGATGGGCCCATTTCGAATGGAAAAAGCCAATTCTGTATTTTGTTAAGGACGCCAAATTTCCTCTTTCATAGCTATAACACTAAAAAATATTTGATTTAGGTAATTGCTGCATAGTAAACACAACAAAATTTCCTTCAAACGCAAGTAGAGCTTTTCTTTTTTAAAACCATTTAAATGGGACTTTTAAGAGGCCAAAGTATCAAAATGCATAGTTTTTCACCCAGGAGGGTGAATCTCAACTCTACTCTAATATAAAACTGAAATAAATGAATATGTGATCAATGATATTAAACCAGTTCTTATAAAAGTTAGATATCTATAGTATAGTTGTAGGATGATAAAAAAAAAAAAAAAAACCTCCAATGATTCATCCATCATTTAATGAAAAAAAAAAAAACTCTACTTCTATTTGAAGAAAATTTTGTCTAGCTTACTAAGTATTTTTTTAATTACCTGAATCAAATATTTTTTTTTGTTATAGCTTCATATGAAAGAGAAAACGTGACGACATTAAGAAAAGATAAAATTGGACTTAACTCCTTTTTCGTTCAAAATTGGCTCATACATAAATGAAATTTTTTTGGAAATTTTGTCTAGAATCACTTCTCAGAGTTTTTTCATTAAGAACTGAGATACCCTTTATAAACGTGTATGTTTCATTTTACTTTTCTTATTTCAAGCTTATTTATTATATATACTTTTTCATTATTATTTGGTTACTACTTTGTAACAAAATACTTCTGTTTTATTTTATTAATTTAAATTTTCTATAAATGTGGTGAACTATTTCCTCGCTATAACCAATACAGTGACAGAATTTAACTCAATAAAAATAAATAAATTCCTGATCGGTAGTATTCGTTTCTGTGAGTAATCTACTCAAAATACTTAAACGATTAATATACGTACACTTTTTAGATTATTACGCATAAACAGCTACATAAAATATCAAAGCATTTGTCATTCAAATATATCTGTAAAGATTTATTTTTTCTGTAAGTAACATGTTTTTTTTTGTTATTTAATTAGCGTTCATGGACCGCGTAAACATCATTTAATATAGTTAATTTATTTTCCTTTCACAATAATTACAAATAAAAAATAAAAAAATTAAATTCTAAATCCAATACTGTATTCAATCGCTATATTATCGACCGTAATAAGATCCCAAATTTCCTAATATATTGGTTTATCAATTATTGGTGAGCAATCTTCACACTACCCCTCTCATGTAGTGATATAAACAGTAAATATAACGCTACTACACATATATTCACAATGCAACATAATATATTCTATTCACCTCTAATGATGATATTACGACATGTACTAGGGTCGGGCAGGTATGAGATCACTGAGAACTGCATTCCATTTTTCTATATATTTTATTAAAATGTGCCCCAACACAGATAAATAGTAAGATATTGATCATTCTTTTGATAGAACCCAGCAAAGAGGGAAACCAAATGTAATATATATTTTTTTTTATATTAATGACAGGCAATATTATGAACATAATAAAACTTTTATTTAACTTCGAAAAATTACTAAAAAAAATCGCATTAATGAAATTTAATCAAAAATTTAATAAAATAATTGCAGTATTGTTAGCACGAAGTCTATTTATGGAACAAAGTTCCAGGAAACCTGCGTGACTTCGTGAATAAATAATAACAGTTTTATCACGTTTCATATGCCCGATTGATGTAACACCATTACGTACGAAATGTTAACACCATTGAGTATGAAAATATGCACATTTTGAATGAATTCGTTCATGGATGCATTCTCGTAACTATAAACGGCATATTACTTGCATAATTTTAATTCTACAGTAGATTGAAACGATAAAATTATAGCTTACATAATCCTCTATATATTCTATATACTAAGAAAAAGTGCAATACACCATTCCAAAAAAAAGTACACGATGGCCGATTCTTACATGAACATTGTTTGAAGCGTAAACTTCTTCAGGTGCGTTTTGTACCTTTTTGTAGAGACTGACTCAGATTTTCCTGTCAAATTTTCGACGTGTAACGCTCGGGCAAAGTCGGCTGGAGTCGACTAATTGAAATATTTTTGCATATAGATTAAAAGATATATAGATTAAAGCGTCTTAAGCCCAATCCTCTATTCTGTATACACTTCTGATATCCCTGAGCACCCTAATACCACCATTTATTGCTTCGCTGACGACACTGCTATTCTAACTTTACACAAAAATCCTGCTATAGCATCAATTGCCCTACAAAACCATCTTCATGATCTTGAAAAGTGGTTTGGGAGCTGGAAAATAAAAATAAATAGTAATAAATCCACCCACTTTAGTTTCTCTCTTAGAAAAGCCTCATGACCACCCATAACGATTGCCAATAATCCAGTGCCTTCAAAGAACTATGTACGGTACGTTGGATTCTACTTAGACAAAAGACTTACTTGGAACATACAAACGAAATTAAAGACAAGAACTTACTAGACGATATAGCCAACTTTCATATCTTCTGTTCTAAAGATCTTCACATAACTTACGAAACAAGCGACTGATCTACAACACCTTACTGAGACCAATATGGGCATATGGAGCAGAACTTTGGGATTCAGCAAAACAAACACACATAAACAAAATACAAACAGCTAAATCAAAAATTTTACGAAAAATTGTTAACGCACCTTGGTACATTTCAAATACTACTATACATAACGACTTAAAAGTCCCAACAGTAAAATCCTGTATTCACGACAAATACACTACATTTCATTCTTCAACCCGAAATCACTCCAATCCTCTGGTTCTTTCTATCTCCTGCTCCTTGTTACCTGAACAACGCAGATTAAGAAGAAAATGGCCAAGAGACCTACTACATCAATAAAAACCAAATCAAGAAAAAACAACAAGACTGTACAAACACAACAAATTTGCTAGATGCGCAGCCGCGCAGGTGCAAATTGCATAAAATATAAATAATAAATAAATAAGATTAAAATTAAAAATCGGACCATATTGTTACCGAGAGAATTGTTCAGCATTTCATCCTCTTTGTATTGAGCTATCATTTATAACAGCAAACAATAAGCCCTTAAGATTAATGAATGATGAATTTCAGACAGCAATATACTGAAAATTTTATTTTGGGGCAATTTTTTATTGTTGTTTTTTTTTATTATAAGAAGATATTGTTTTTAGTCGATCTAGTCAAATTTTATATTTAGTAGCTGATATACATACGCAACAATTTAAAAAGAGCATATATTACAATTGTTTACGTATTTGGGTATGGATCACTCATAAAAATGAACCAATGAAAAATATTGTTTTTTTTATTTTGGTTGGACGTCCGAAAGCCTCATCCTTCTCCCACTTGAATATGCTAGTCCTATCAGATATGTCAGCTTAAGTTAAAATGCGATGGTAATGCACAAGGCCAAACTCGATTATGTACATCACAGACAATACACTCCTGAAAAGAAAATAATAAATCATGATGTATTTATTAATATGTATATGTGTCCTTTAAATACAGCACAGATATTAATCTGTATTCAGTTGGAAGAGAAGGGGAGGCCATGCAGAGAATGATTCAGTAATTACTAAGCATATGTCTTCTTCGACCAGCGGAAAGACACATCCAGGCTGCTTTCAGAATAAACCAATGACGATAGGAACGTAGGCATAATATAATTGGGAAATGGAGAGAGCTCTTTGGGTACTTAATAAGAAGTTTAGTTTATCACGAAGAAAAAAAATAATACAATCGACTCTCGATAATTCAAACTCTTCAATCGATCAATCGGTAAATCGAAAAAATGCAGTATTTTGATAGCTCGATAACTCGAAATTCTGTTCGTAACAAGAGAGGGAAAGAACGTTCTATTATTCAAAGTAAAAATTATCCTATTAATATATTTTACATGAGGTTCTGCGTATATAATATTTATGTAAGCTCGTACATATTTTCCAAAATATAATAAAAACTCCTAATAATTCGATTTTTTTCTTTCTCTGGATAATTCACACTTATTAACAGTTTGAAGTCTCGTTTCTTAACCCCAATAATATACTACATTGAACAATTTATTTTTGTGTTGAACGCCTTTTACTGTAATTGTGTTACATTTTAAGGCCATATTGAAATTGTGTTTATGTTTCGTTGTGACAATAATTATTAAATGTATCAGTAAAGGTGATGGAGCTCACTCATTTTTGTGTTTATAAGGATCTTATTACTACTTAATAACTAACTGACTAGCTAACTTACTATCTAAGACTGAACTTTGCCACCGAACTGGAACCGGTGCTGGAGTTAGCGTATTGAAAAAAGGATTTGGAAGTGTTTTCAATGTGTCCATAAATTTTAAATATCGTTTTAGAATGAACTGTTCAATCGTTGGAAGTTCAAAGATTTCGTGCAGCTGATCTAACTTTAATTTTTTTAATGAAGCAAGTGGACCAAGCCATTTTTCTTAGTACGTTTTGGTATCGTTGGATGTGAGTGCCTTCAGTGAGATGTGTGTCGATAAGTCTCGATAATTCTAGTGTTTCTTGTAGTCAGTCTCTTGGAATTCGAATTATCGAGAGTCGACTGTAATAATTTATAAAAATGCTGTAATATATATATATATATATATATATATATATATATATATATATATATATATAATATATATATATATATATATATATATATATATATATATATATATATAATATAACCCATGTGTTAGGCTCTGTTCTTTCTAAGGAAGTAATACCTTAATATATTGTTTCACTAAGGCTAGAAATCTGTTTTGTACCAAATATAAGCTCCTTTCATGCTCAAAAATCATAAATGATGATATCGTTGTGTCAAATGTCTTCACCAACTCTTCTGGGATCTTGCCTGAGTACTGTCACACTTAACTGCTGCGATAATTTCCATCGGTGGCAACTTACCCCACTTTGGTCAACAGGAAAATATTTTTGATCTTTCAAGAAAATATTTTCGGAACTACTGACTGTTCGGAACTTTGGCTTATCGTGCGTATACCCTGATAATGCTCAGATCAGATTATGGTTTTCTTAAATCAAAAGCTCATTTATTAAAAGGTCGGATCTTTGATAATTACGATGACGTAATCATTGGATGTGAAGAGTTCTTTGCCTCAAAACCAAAGGTGGTATCGGCATGAGATAAAATTTCTAACATAAAGATGGATGAACGCAATTGAAAACAATGGAATTTACTTGAAAACAGTAATATTTAATAATTTTAAAAATATAGAATATGAAACAAAGATATATTTATGAAAAAGACTTTAGTAACGACCAAGTATTTAACATAAACTACACCTTAGCCCAAATGAAATCAACTGACAGGTTTCCAATAATGAATTTTTCATTTATTTTTTTCCTCTGAAGAAACTTCAATTTTGTTTATTCCATATAATAAACCGTCTCTCATTGTTAGCAGAAATAAAAAAAAATAAATTAAACTATGAAATAAATCGATAATTAACTTAAAGCAGAAAAGAAGAGAAATATTTTTCAAGGTAGAAAACAAATTTACAGAAATAGGAGTAGTAACAAAGAAGAAAAATATACCCTTGAAAAGCTAAATATTTTAGAATGGAAAATAAATGTTTCCATGGAAACTATTAAAATCTATTTTTAGCTTGACAAACAAAGGATTTACAAATCTCAGAGTTATCATACTTTATATTAATTGCATAATGTTTATACTTATAGTTAAATTTAAAATTCACAAGTTTGTTTTATTAATTTATTTAAAATAAAAAAGGAGTAAGTGAATGTTGTATGATGCATCAGATTGGATTTTCTCGTGGAAAAGTACGAATATATTATATTTTTTGTAAATATGTTTACAATGTACTGTGAAAAAAATAACAATAAAATCAATCTATAATAATTTTATATCTATATTGCGGTTATTTAATATTATCATCCTTAAATGGTATCAGTTTAAATAACACCTGTAATCACATCGTTTTGAAGTTCCACGTAATGTGACATTGCGTAACGTCATGGGTCCTCTTACGTTGAAGACTAATTTATGGGATGGCTAGCTAGTTATTTCTAATGAGCTAAACTTTGCTTAAGAGTGCATTTGATAATGAATATATTATCTAAATATCAGGTAATATGTCTAGTATTAATTACAGGATACATTTTATCTGATAAAAAAAAAAAACATTATTTGTCATATTTTTATCGTAACTTATTATATGATATATGAACCACGATAAATTGTTAGGTCAATCAGAGAAAATGTTATCATAAATAGTGATCATGAAAAACACAAAAATTTTGGTAACAAAATATTATTAATTTTGAATGTTTAAATTTCAAATAATTTCTTTTTATAATTATTAAAAAATTAATAATTTAATTGAGTCCATATAAAAATGTTTACAATTTAAAGTTTTAAGTTTGGGATCAATTTTCAAAAGCATAATTTTTTGTTTCTTCATTCTATTGAATTATTATACTGAATTAAATTGGAATATTCTCTTAGAAGACAATAATGTATTGGAATCAAATATTTAATTTTCACATTTTGTTGACTTTGAAAGCGGTGATTGAATGTCCATCCGAAGTCACCAAAATTATAAAATTTCTATTTATTAATATTTTAAAAACAATTAGATTAAAAACCTGAATCAATTTAATGCTAGAAAATGATTGTAATATGAATATCTTAACATAAACCAATATTTTGTAACGATTCAAATTCAAACCCCTGAATATAATTTATCGACATATAATTTAAAATATGATTATACCACTTTCGAAGAAAATAGCTCAATCATTGAATATCAAATGGTATATATAACTTGATTTCACGTACCCTCACGCACGTAATTAATATTGAGAAGTACTTTATAAAACAAAATAAATTTAAAAACGTCAACCTAATGGCCCATAAACAAAAGTGTTTAATGTGATTAATAAATTGAAAATTTATAAGAAATATTAAAGCCAAGAAATTGGTTTGAAAACCAAAGAGGTTAAAACGAGCAAGGGTGCAGATCTAGGACAAGCAACGAAGAAAGCTGTTAGCATGGCGTTTAAAATTAAATATATAGAAAGAACAAACTAAAAGGAGTTACAGGCAGCGGATGGGAAAATATGAACTCAATATAAACGAAATAGCAGACTATTTGGGATTACTGAAGATCTAAACGTTTCTTAAAGTCAACAAGGAAATGAATAAATAAAAAAAAGAGAAAGTGGAAGCAGAAGTTTAGCACATGTAGAAACTGTTATGTGTGTTATAATGTAGTGGTGCTAGGTCTCCAAGGTAGATATTCTTTATACTTTTTTTTTCTTCATACTGACAATGATCTGATTAAAATAATGGAAATGACATGCCAGGCATGAGGAAGCATAATGCCCTGCGGTATCTCTTTTCTGGCTTGATTCGATTACCATTGTTTGTTAAGGAAGATCTCTCATCCAGCGTCTTTTAAGCCTTCTTCTCATATTGATGGGCATGTTAGCTGAAGACATATTTCTTATTAGTATGTTAGCATATCCGTGTAAGATAGTATGGAATCGTTTTTTTAAGATTCTGTTGACAGTTATGTATCCTGTATGGATATTAGAAAAATGACAACAAGAAAGTATAAACTATATTGTTCATAAAAAATAAAATCTGATCACAAAAAAAAAAAACGCTGCAAATTATTCCACAATGGTTTATTATTTCCAGACAATTATACATCTAAAGTAACATTACCTTCATAGTTATAAAGAAAAATAAATAAAAGGTGATTCCAATTATTGGACTAAACTTTTTTTTTTAATCATTGGTAATATGCTAAAAAAAAAAATAGCATTACATCAGTAACACATTCAAAATTTAAAAACCAAACGAAGGATATAACATTTGGAGTAGAACATATTTTAAAAAAACGTAGACCATATCTTTGCTCCTAATTGTCCGATTTTAACAATTTTTGGGGGTTTTTTAGGAAATTTCGTAAACTTTTAAAAAACCATCGACAAAAAGGTGTAAACTTTTTGAGTTATTCGGAATTTAATTTTACCATCCCTTGTAACATTTTTTCCAGCTTCTTTTCTTTGTAGTATGTTATATAGATAAATTTAAAGGGAGTCGAGAAAATGACTTTAACGAAGTTTCATTGAAATCGGCACATTCGTTTAGAGGCTAGAGTCTATAGCAACGCAGGTTTTTCGGCCGCCATTTTGGAAGTAAAAGGCGGATAATAATGTCGATGAAGGAGGATAATCCTCGGGTGACCACTAATTTTATATCCAAATTAGAAAAAAATCGGTCCAGTAATTTTGGATAAAATGCGCGGACGGCGGACGGACAAGAAAATTTTTATTCGTTTTTCGAATTCTACGTATCCTGAAACGTGAAACCTCAAATTTTGAGAGGGGGTTAAGTTTTTGAATTTTCGGGTCGATCACAATGGTTGATTATTGAAAATAATAAACCGAAAAACGAAACAAACCTCTTGTACAAACAAACAAAACTAATATGACTGCTTTTATGAGAAAAATACTTCTGTAAAAAAAATAACATATATCACCGCCACTATGTCTTCTGGACCACCATTCAACTTTCTCCATATCCCACTTATCTCTCTTGAACAAATCCTTTACTTAGGACTCCACTTTGACCAATTTCTGACTTGGAATCCGTGAACAAGACTGAAACAACAAGAAACGTCTCGAAGTTTCCGGCTACCAGACTTCAGCATACACTAGACTCTCGCTCTAAGCTTCCAATTAATTACAAAAGACTCATATATACGGTTATAAGAAGACCAATTTGGATTTACGGCTTCACTAAGCCATCGAATTCTTCTCGCATTTAGAGTGCTACTAGTTGGTACTTTCTTAACAAATATTTTCATGCCATCATATTCATTTGTTCGCATTTACTAGATGTATTTTTATTTTTTAAGACAGTTGTACTAATATTATGAATAAAAAAAATGAGTTTCTATCTCAGGTTTTAAAGTATGATTAGATACTAAAGGATCGATCCGGGTGTTGTTTCGACCAATCGCAACGAGTTGTCAAAGGCATCACTTATGAAGAAAAAATGGGAAATTATTAAAGAAGAAAGGAGTTAAAGAAACAGAGAAAAGTATATCTTGCTATTGATTGCTAATGATACTCAAACTCACGACCGTAACGAAAGGCTAATAAGGTATTGAAAAAACAACACTATTTACTTGCCAAGAGGAAACAGCGATAAAGCTTAGGTACTTTAGCAAGCAAGGTCGTGTACCATATTCTCGCTGGGGACAAATTATCAATAAATAACAAATTTAACACGTAGATAAATCATATTTTATCGAGTATGCTAAAACTTTGACAGGATAAAAAACTATACGAGCGGGATTCGGATCGAGGCGGCAGAGCGCATTAAGGCGGGGCGGTCGTCCTCGCCAGCGGGTCGCCATGACCTCCTTGCGTCTTTGACATCATCCAACATATGACGTCATTTTTCCTTATCTCTGTTATCAGTGCTTCTAAAAGGGCCATTCTGAGGGAAAGGGTTCTCGAAAGGAAGGCTCTTAATCAGGCGGCTTTTACAAAGGGCTATGAGACATCATAGAATATTTATCGATACAGAAATTGGGAAATATCGGTAAGAGTGATGAAGAGAAGGATAGTTGGGGTGATCAGTCAAAAATAAATAATAATATTTATTTTAACAATTGCTGACGTTTCGACAAAAGTTCAGGCCTTCATCAGGGCTGATCACTATTGATCGAAGAGATTGCCGTTGGAGTTAGAAATAAGAGTACTTATTTCTAATCCTATATATAATATAATACATCCTATATAATAGGTTCTCCTATAAAAAAGAAACATTTTTTTTTACTTTAATTCTTCACCCTTACCCAAAGGTGCAGACTTTCAATTTTGAACTTGGTAATGGAATGTTTTTTTTTTTTTTTTCCTTTACACGGGTATTTAATTCAAATCATTAGTCTATATTTTTTCTAATTCATGAAAATATCAGCTCAGTGAGAACTCTAATGTAAGATAGCTATCCTTCTTCCTAATGCAATGAACGTATAAGCAACTTTAGCGACACATGCTTTATAGACATTATATATAATATAACATTATCAAGATAGTGTATTTATAAAGACTGAAACGACAAGAAACTGTTCGACGCTTCCTCTTAATGCAACAATTACTAAACAAACGCTTTAAGCTTCCAATTAATTACAAAAGACTCATATATATGACTGCAATAAGGCCTCTTTGGACTTACGAAGTTGGGGTTTGAGGCTCGACTAAACCATCGAATCCCTCACGTATCCAATCCTTACAATCCAAAATCCTTCGTAAAATACTCAATTCTCCCTACTTTGTTACAAATAAAACCATTCATAATGACTTTAATGTTTCTTATGTTTCAGATTTGGCCCAATTCAGACGTCTATGCTTCCATTATAAACTTCAGAACCATCTCAACCCTCTCGTTTCTGACCTTGCTTCCTCTTCAATTCCTGGTAACTTTCCGAGACGTCTAAAAAAAAGATTCCTCCGTGATCTCCTAATGTAGAGATATTATTAGAGTACTACCAGTGGATAGTTTCTCAACAAGTGTTTTCATGTGATTGTATGACTATTTATCACATGCTAGTGAATATCTGTGTAAATTTCATAAATAAATAAATAAAAATAAAAGACAATTTTTCCCGTCTCGAACCGCCGACTGTCCTGATATGAGTTGTTTTGAAACCTCCTAATCTTTTAAATGATTTTTATTTTACTTTAATGAAGTTTTGAATGTTGGAATAAGGATTCATCACTTCTCTAGGAAATCCCCTTTCGTTTGATACAGCAAACGTCAAATCCCACAACTTCTGAGAGCCGGGATAGGAAATGGTACACCTGTACTCAAGGTAGAGTGCTATGTGAAAGTCATGTGATACGCGCAACAGACTAGATTTTATTTACATATTAACCTGAATAAAGTACCTACTTCTTCAATATAAAGATCGATTACAATAAAGTTCAAACTTAGATGGATCCGACCTTGGACTAGGGCCGTAAGGTGAATACTCAAGATAAGACCGAAGATGAAGGATGTACGTGGCCATCGACTCTATTAGCGAGGTTGACTAGGATCGATAATCTAAAGGCACATCGATAGTACGATGCTCGCCTTTCACAAATGCCAAGGACTTAGCCTGGCCTCATTCCAGAACCTTCTGATGGCCACAGATCCAATTAATACACGCTCGCATATACATACATTATACACAAATACCATTGCATGCGCATGCATTAGGTATATACATTAGCATAAGCATTAATCCGGGTCGACCCCACCATATCCACTTCTGATAAACAACAAAAGCCTTTTTATCACTAGACTTACTGGTCGTACAAGAAACGGAAAAGAACAGACAGCCAACGATTAGAAGACGGAGAGTTTCCGTGTTCATTTCAGAGTTCGGAAGGACAACAAGCTATTTTAGTCTAAAAAAAAATACTTTATTATTATCTTCTCTAAAAATATTGATAAGTATTTTATCTTCTTTTGAGATATTGGAAAATAATTACTTCTACAAAATAATTATAATCATCCTATTTCTCCAAAATAATGCAGGATTAGAAACAAGAAGCATTTTACATAGAGAGGATCCCAGGGGTGTTTCATAAATTTTTATGAATTTTTTGTATCGATTTAATGGGTTTTATTAAATATTTTTTATTTTATCTTAATTGTTTTTAATGATAAAGAGATAGTTGAATTTAGGTAATATAATATACGTCAGCAGGATTGATAGGGTTTTACTCAGTAAGAAACACAAATAAAATAATAAATCGTCTTTATTATATAATATGTGTTATTATATAATACAATTTTTGTTTATTTGTATTTCTCATTGACTGCAACCCCTATTAACTTCTCAGTCATAATCGTATTTAATTTTCATTTATTTTATTTATTATTATTTTTAAATTTATTTATTTTAATTAGTTTAGTTTAGTTTCTTTTTGTTTATATATATTTACTTTTAGTATTATTATTTTTCTGTTTAATTTATTTTTTTCTACATAGAATGGGACTATAATACATAGACAGCAACTCTATCACTATCACTTGTGTCCTTAGGTGTAAAGAATTTAAAAAAACAATGCATTTATTTTATTATTTTTCATTTTATATATGTATCGAATTACCCCAAAGATGCAGAGAAGTTTGGGATTGATAAATAAATGATCATTTTGGTAAGAAATAAAAAGCAGATTCCATGCACAACTGTCAAAAAATACTTTCGCTTTCAGATCTGGATAGCTTTCGTTTTTAATTCGCCCATAGTTCGATTTGATCCAAAGTTGGAGAATGGTGTACGAATTTCCTTGTATGAATATCATTAAATTTCATTGAAAAATTAAAATTAATATAAATAATAGTTAAAAATATAATGGCTGGAGCTTGACATCTCCTACCCTTATTTAGATTTCATATAATTTTCACTGATTGGGAGGGTTGAAACGTTGATGCGCATAGGGGTGCGCACACACAAGCCCTTAAAAAAAAACTGTACTACTCCATGAAGGGTCTTGGGTTCAGTACAATGCGAGAAAGAACTGTTACAAGTCCAACGGTTGTGCAGGGAGTTGATGGGCCAATATCACGCTCAACCGCCAGGTTTTCCTCCCTTTATTAATTATTTAATTAAGGGTACCCACTTTATAGAGGCGGGGTGTGTCCCAAGAGAGTCTCCCGGCCTTAGGGTCCACCCACGGCTGATAAAAAAATATAGTCATCAGCCGAACTCGATCCTGGGACCTTGAGTTCTGGAAGTCAGTTTTCACACACTGAACTACCCCGCTTTCTCACAAGATCTTTTATATATCAAAAATAGTTACATACGACCATCGCAAAAGTTTCTGATGTACATTTCGTGAAGATTACTTTTTGAAAACGGCTTCCTTCGAACATTTTATTATAATACGAAAAAGTATTCATTGAATACTTAATAATTGATCGTTGTATTATTAAGGAAGGAGATGGTCCGGGATGGCGGTCATAAATGGATTAAATCGTGGCAAAGCTATTTTATTAAAAGCCAATGTTTCGACCCGACTTTGCAGACCTTCTTCAAGGAGTTTCACTTAGAACACGTCTCCCTGAAGAAGACCTGCAAAAGTCGGTCGAAACGTTGGCTTTTAGTAAAATAGTTTTGCCACTATTCAGCCTATTTATGAACGCCCTCCTTCCCCCTCCTCCATACCACCTCCTTTGAAAAAATATATACCTTGCAATATAGGTAATTGTGTAAGCAATGAAAGAGATGAGAAAGCTATACTGACCTTACTTGGCATATTTTTTAAAATTTATTTTAAAATATTTTTGCTAGTTCGTAAATATAAACAATACACAATTTTAGGGGTATCTTTTATATGAGTTTATACACCCAACTTACTTGCTATATACTTTCCAAACTGCTAAAAATTTTACTTATTATTGAAATACCTAAGAATTAAGTACCAAGCCGATCTGGAAATAATTTTTTTAAAAAACAAAAACAAATTTGTAAGAAAATAGGGTTTCTTTGTCAATGGCTGTGCCTGGAGGTTATTTTACCGAGATCACTTTCAACCGCCGGGTTTTCTTCTTAATCAATTAACTTAGAGTAACCTAACCTAACTAAGTTTTTTGGAGGCTAAGTGTGTCCCGGGAGAGTCTCTGGAAATCGGAATCGATCCATGGATGATGGAACATTATATATATATATATATTACTGTGAGATAGTGAACACAAGTTATCCAACCAATAAAGGTGAAATACACCTGTCATAGAAGAAGCAATCAGGAGTACAAGAGTTCAGAAGAGGCTATTTTTCAATTCATTACGAGTAGGCACGACAACATTCCTTACCGCGTACACTTTGTCAAGCTACGCTACTTTCTAAATATTGCAACACCGGCGGATCGGCAGTTAGCTCGAAGAAAGCTAAATACAGGCGACTAGTTGTAAACAATAAATCCATCTTGTGACGTGAAGTTAACGGTGTTCAGAATATTATGTAGGAGGAATTAATAAAAATTCAAAATTCAATGACAAGGGGTTTTTAAATAATAATTAAGAAATATAACCAAAAACGAAGTTAAAGTAAATGGTATCCTATTGATTCTACGATAAGTGACCTTTTCTATTCCCGAGCCATTTTGATAGCTTCACATAAAAAAAAATCTTGGGCGCGCATCACACAACTTTCACTTATCTTGAACAGAAGCACTTGTCTGGAAAAAACAAGGCTATTAAAAACAAGTTTTTGAATACAATTTTTTTAGATCCAAACCTCAAAGAATATATTTGTGAATTTTGATCATATTTATCAATAAAACCTTCAAAATAACTCAAATTCTATTTATTATATCGATTAAAGGAAATAAAACCTCATAACTCCATCACTATATTTGAAACACGTAACTCCAGTTTTTGAGATCTATATACAAAAGATTTGAAAGTATATATATTTATGAATAAATAAGGATCGTACAACATGGTAGAAATCAGAAATTATATATATATATATTATTTTTTACATGTATTTGAATTCTTTTACTTTTTAAAATTTACTAAAATACAGTTACGAATTTTTCAATACAGCATCGATAGGTCAAATGTCATCACACTAATAGGAAAATTTCATCAAATTAGTCACTAATTACTTTTCTAAAATTGTATTTTTCATGACCGTCTGTTGCGTTAGTGCCCTCTCTGTTTCCACTGGACTCCTGCCGGTGACGCGGCTGAAAGAGAAGCGCTGGGATCTCTTAGATTCTCGCTTTGTCCTTTACACGTGGGGGAAAGGGCTGGATTCGGAGCTCCCTTGGCTGATTGTAAATTAAGTATGAATGTTTTTCTTTTTTATATATTTATTTGTTTTACTTATGATTTATTTAATTTGCTACCAATTTCTGTATTTTTTTTTATTATTTTGATTTCAAGTTACATTTCTTTGGTTTTATAGTTTTTGCCTTTGTTATATAGATATATATTTTTATTTTTTATTTATTTACTTTTTTTATTGCATTGTATATATAGTATGAATGGGCCTCACTCAGCTTTAGTACTCAGTGCCCTTAAATGTGGCAAAATGTATTATTTCTCAATAAAAAGATTAAAAAAAAAAAAAATTGTATTAAATAATTTTTTATGCCTCATTATTTGAATGTATTACTTATTGGATCTCAAGTCATTAAAGTTCAGTAATTGATTCATTCAGATTTATTTATTCGGTTACTTTTTTATTGTCCTCTTTTTTTGATGCCAGAGTAAAAAGGCCCCTCCCCCCACCCTTCTGAGCAGCGGTACGTGAACTTGCAATTATTGTTTTTGTAAACGCATTAGACCGCTCGGCCACCCCGCCCCCAATATTATTCGGTAAAAAATTCCTATTCGATGGCAAAGGACAATTATCTAATAAAAGAAACTGTCTCTTATCTAATTCCTAATCTTAATCAAAATATATTCCCTACTATTCTATAACAGTACCTACGAAATATATCAACATTAACACATGTCCTTAGATTTTAACTATGAAGAACTCTATTAAAAAAAAGTTCCAGATTTCTTATCGAGACTAAAGGAAGTGTCAACTTTAAAAACACTAAAAGGATCCACTCGAGGCAAAAGATGACATTATTTTTTTAATTTATTTTTCACATTTCTTAACTTACAAACAGACGATTAATTCCTCTTTTGATACTAACAAACACATATATAAATATATTTATAATAATTTTTGAAAAGTTGTTATCCTATATTGTACAAAAACAAATCATTTTATTTTGACTTTTTCGGGTACCATCGCCTTGCGAGCCCTTGACAGAATCAATCGAAGGAAAATCTATACACCATCTATTTGTTGAGGTAATTTTTTTTCTTTTTGAAATATGTGTACAAAACAACACTTAACAATTTAATGAGCCTTAAGAAAACAAAAGATTGTAAAAATATTATAAATTCATGAGGGAATAAATAATTTCATAAGTCATGAAGAAAAAGCGGCCTTCCCATGACAATAATGTGCTGCTGCAAGTTGCTTTGAAATAAATTAACCTTCCTAATCCTTAGAACATTACTCCAGGCTTTTTTTTAGCAATAAGTGAAGATAAAAAGGTAATTTTATATATATATATATATATATATATATATATATATATATATATATATTTCAAACTATTCAACTAATTAATGAAATAACAGTTCTAGGCCGATTAAACACTTGATCAACCATAACCACATTGAAAATTGATTTATTAAATTTTAATTCACAAGGTTTAAAGAGCTTTTGGCCATATTCAAGTCAAAAAATATACCTCTCAATATATAACAGCTATTTATTAAAACTGATATCAAGAATAAAAATATGTTTGTTTTTTTCATATAAATTTTAACAAATTATCATTGTATAACTTATCATTATTCATCACATAACTATTAAAAAATCATTAACTACAAGTTTCATAATTATTTTCGTCTAAAGTGAAAAAATTAAAATAAGAACTGGCCAAGAACACATCTTTTTTACACATTTTTGTAAACAATTATTTAATTAATTTCTTTATGGTCGTCAATTAAATTTAAAATAAATTAAAATGAAGTTCATTTTCGTTATATATTATGGTTAAGCATATATATAGGATTATTAAGAGTTACTGATGGATCCAAGAGGTGGGGGGGATATAGGGGATTTCGAACTGAATCCCCCCTCATCTCCATCCAAAGTAGAAAAATATCCTATTTACACATTATTTCTAAAAGGCGTTTTTTTTTGTCGGTACGCCATAACTTCGTCGATTCTTCATCAAATGCAATGATTGACCACTCATTTTGAAGATATTCTTCTCCTTCACATGCGAAAAATAGCCCTACCTCGCCCCCCCCCCCCCAGTCCGAAATTTCTGGTAAAAAGTTATGAAACCTGATTGTACCCATAATAATTAAAAATATTACTAAATTACCTACAAAACAAAAATAAAATCGTTCTTTTTGTTGAACTCGTTCAATCGCTTTGGTATACTTAATAATTTCTTCTCTTTAAAGATATTGCATTTAGGAGTAGAATAGTCTACTATACTTTTTTTACTGGCCTATATATTAATTTTATTATTTCTTAAAGGCATATGTTTGTTGTTATTTATTTTTAATAATTTAGAAAATTCCATGATCGGGGCATTATTTTGTCTTTATTACTTTTATTATTTTTCCAGTCAGCGTTTAAAAATATGTAATAACAAAACAATTTGTACACATATTTTGATCTATTATGTTAAATGGAATATTGTAATCGACCAAGGAAAAAATATTAATTCCTACATAATACATAGAAACTACCTATTTGCTATTGCTTCACTAAACAAAAATTTTCTGCGAATTATTCGCACGGTTCAACTAGTTTTTTTTTAGTTTTTTATTTCGTTTCTGTGTGTGCTGTTAGATAAATATTTAAACAATCAATTGTTTTCTTTTTAAATTATAACTTCAGATACTTAAATTATAATTCTTGTAAAGATTTGTCAAGAAAAAAATATTTAAAAAAAACCTAAAAACACATATCTATATGTGTATATTGTAATATGTCTTCATGGATATTCTACGTCATTATATATAGTTGTTTTCCTTTCCTTTCAGAGTTGCTACCATTACGAAAAAATAAATAATATATAAAAAAAAAATCTCCTCTGCAAACTAAATCTGCTACTGATAAGATTATTAAATACATCATTAGGATTATCGTAGGGATCCCAGAGTCCTAATCAATGAAAGAAATAAACTTCCAAAAGAGTTATCGAAAACCCGCCAAAGAATGATCTGGAATCAGCTCTCTTCTATGAAGAACTGCTTTAGTTCATCCGAATGTGAATCGAACCTCCTCAATGACTAGGTTACTATCTGCAGTAAGAGGTGTGCGACTGCAAGGCGATGGTGCGCCGTAAACGAGGTGAAGGCGGTGAAAGCGGGCGTCTTCAATATGTTGAGGCAGGTTAGCCATCGTTGAGGCACTGAAGCACCTTAATGACTTTAGTGCTGAGATAGTACCTAGGAACTGAACACATTAATGATAAGGGTAGTAGAGTAATACGGAAGTACTGAAACATTTTAATGACTACAGTACTGACGTACTGAACAACTCAGCTACTCAGCACCGCAGACATCAAAAATAATGTTCACATTTATTAATTAACATATTGTTATTAGTGACCTATCTGTGTTATGAATCATTTATATAAGCTAACTAATTTTATTTATTTAGTTTTATATTTATATATTAATAATTAAATTAAATGTTTTTTTTTATTCTTGATCGTGAGATGACATTTCCTTTATTCTCTCAAAAAATTGGTTGATTAAATAAGCATTTCTAAAATATTTATTTATTTTCAGTCGACCTTCTTTTTTTTTTTTAATATTATTAAACAAGAGGTTTCTTAGTATGAATGACTACGTTGATAGGTACATGATGTCAAAAAAATATTTATTCTGGAACTTTAATAGCAATATCTCAGTTTTAAGATTAAAGAAAAAATAAAATTGTGCAATGCACATTGCTTCAAAAATCTACCAATTGCGACTATTTCGTCTTTTTTATATTTTTTGATATTATGCAAAACTGGTCTTTATGTAATCTAGCCGATTAAAAGTCACCCATCAAACGTTTTTTTGTTATTAATAAGCTCTTCTCTCACCTGTCTAAATATTTCAGCGTTATTCACGGAACACATTAAGTATATTCCAAGAAATCTAATAAAAAAATTATATAATACATTTATAGGGCCCTGAAGACACATTCTAAGTATAGATAATACTTTTACTTCAGGACAAAAAAGTTTAGATCTTTAAAAATTAAAAATCGTCAAAGGACATTTTTCGGCTATAAAGAAAGTTATCTGTCCATAAACTAATTTTTAATTAATTTCCGCGCATGCTCTTGCATGTATAAGAAAGTTATGCAGATCAAAATTGTGAAGAATTTTCTCTCCTTTATGAACAAACTGAACATGTATTATCTTATGGTTAGCGATTACCGATATTTTTTGAATTTACTAAAAAATGTCGTGGTTTAAACCCACAGAAAATTATCTCGAAAGAAATTTTATTGAGAAATTCGATTTATTAACACTGGTCTCCTTAAATATGGAAAAATAAATCTTTTCCTATTTTTTGCATCGTAAAATTTGTTTGGAATACGTACTGCATTAAGCTAAATATCTCTTCAGATTGATCAAAATGTTTGAGTATAGTCCAACAACTTAAGAGAAAAACTTGTATAGGTGTACGTTTTTGTTATTCCTTGTTATAACGACGAAAGGAAAATATCTATTGCTACTGACACCAGCATAGACTCATTGAAATAGGGGTGGAGGGATAGCAAGAAATCCTCTGTCTCCTAATATTTTCCGAATTGGTCAGTGTTTCGCTAGTTTTATAATATTTTACTGTGATTAACTTAAAATATAAATTGTAGAAGAATTTAATAAACCATATAATTTTTTTTTCAAATGGCATTACAGAGCTAGTCGTTTTTTGCCGTCTTGACCGCCTTCTTCATCTCTACATATCTTGGGTTATTTCTTTCCAGTTATTAGCATGCAACTCTATCGCTCTTGATTCGATTTATCCATCTGGTTTTTGGTATTCCACATACTCTCTTATTGTGTAGAAGGTTCCCGATGGATTGCTACGGGCTACAAGCCACGCCTATCTTAACTCCCTTGCTTCCATGTCATAATATATTGATTAACCAGTTTCTGTAAGTAGTTTTTTTTTATGGTGTTTCTCCTCCATGCCTTAGTAATCTCATCCCTGATCACTCCGGTTATCGTGTGGAGGATATTTCTCACAAATCTTTCAATACTCATTTCTAGGGTAATGATTTGTGTCCAGGTCTTGCTAGCGTATAAGGGAAATTCTGTGCTGGTATATTTCAGACATTTATTTTATGTCGTTGTAATTTCTACCATTAAATAACTATAATATTGTTATTCTAATTTTTTAAGGGTATCCTGCAAGTTTATATTCCTCAATTTTATCCACCTTAGCTAAAGAAAGGTAATTATTATAATTAATTTACGAAATTTTTTTTCAACGAGAAATAAGTGTTTATATTACAGCATATATCTGGAGAGTAAAAATTAACAAATAAACAACGTATTTTTCGAGAAAAAAAATTGTTTGGTAAAATAAATGCAATATGAATAAAACGAGTTTTTTCCAAATAAAAAAAATAGGTTAGGCGTTTTGTAAAACTTATAATAGGTATAATAGAGATAATTAAGTTTGAAAAGTAGCGGTACGTTGCAGTAGTGGAGGGGGACCTTGTGGGGGGAGGGGATAGAAAGTGGTAGTTGTGACGTGAAGGAGAAATTGCCTGTGCCCGGCCTCTGCCCGGCTATATACTCTACTTAGTGATAGTAAAATATAACAGTAATATATATATATATATATATATATATATATATATATATATATATATATATATATATATATATATATATATACACCTACATACATATATAATAAATTAATCGTTATTTTCTCTGATCAAGATCTTAATTAGTAAAAAATTCCAAAATGGATCAAAAACAATTCAAAAAAGTCCACCAGCTAAAAGTGTAACATACTTTTACAATAACAAATGATTACTACATGATAAAATACACGTAATCCATTGAAGAACAGCTATTATTTTATATGGAAAACCAAAAGTATCAGCCTCTTAAAAAAAAAAAAAAAACACAATTAAAAAACTGCCGAATTTTTTTTTTCAATTTAACGATTTTATAATATTTTTTTATAAATACGGTATTTTGTAAACTACTGTCTACAATTTATATAAAATGATTTTCCTAAAAATTCGATTAAATTTTCGATTTTTTTCCGATTCATAAAATGTGTGATGTGCTTATTAGAACCATTTTATTTTATTCCTTTTTTTTTGTTTCAGACAAAACGTACGATCATAGGAGCTAGGACAGGAGAAGCAAGTTATTATCTGCCCTTCTCCCTCCCACTCCTCCCTCCCCCTTCGAATATTTTATTCAAAGGGCCTGAGTTTCAATTTCTTTCCAATATTTCACAGTAATTTACTTAAATAATACCCACAAAATAGTTCAATAAAACATACAAGTAATAATTAATTACTTTACTATTACTATTACTATTATACTAAAAAACTGTCTTTTTTTTATGGACATTTATGTATGGCGTTTTAATCGTGCCCCGTGCCATTTAATGTTTTTTTTTAAATATTTTTCGTGGCAATAGGAATGACAACTATAAATTTGTTATTATTCGAATAAATATTTATTTGACTAAATTTGTATTCGAATAATTGAAATTTTACCCGTAAATAAACTACAAAAAAGTTATTCATATTTTTAATGGTATTTTTATTTTGATAAAATTTTAATCAATTTAATAAGCGTTTATTCGCGGTGAAAAATTTATTCGTTTTCTTTTAGCGAATGAATTTTCAATTCAATAAAACACAACTAGTGTTGCCCAAATGCGAGACCGAGACGAGTCTTGGTCTTGCAAACTCAGTCTTGGTCTAGGTATTGATCTGGCAGTTACCCATTAGCTTACTATAGAGGTATTACTATATTTTTTTAGATATTGGAAACCTGATTAAGCCCGAATGAAAAATTAGAAGAGTTAAATGCAAAAGTATATTGGTTATACCAATTATTTACATATAGTAACTAAGATCGTCAATTATTAGTAACTATTTTGCCTTAATTTTTATTCAAAAATTCGATTTTTTTTAACAGTCCTGGTCTTGGTCTTGCAACAGTTAGGCCACCTTGGTCCAGCAGTAGGCAAAGTGCAAGACCAAGACCGATTTTGGGCAACACTAGATATGAAATAGTGTTTTTAACCCAGATCTCTATTAAACGAATTGACCCGTATTTATAAGTGAAAAACTCAATGCTTCTTGCTCTAAAAAAAAAAGTATTTATAAAAATAGTTGGATCAATCAAAACATGTTTATTAATTTTAAACGTATTATAGAGATCTGAGGTTCACAGTTTCTTTACTTAAAAAAAATTTGAAATATCATTATGTTAATTTTTTAAAATAAATTAAAAGTGTATTTATTATTATTATAATGCTTATAAGATCATGGAAAAACATGAAATAAAAGCTTATGTTAGTGTTGCTTATGCTATTCTTGAGAGTTTTTCAGATTAATCGTTATAGAGGTTACAGCCTTCCTTAATCAACATTTTAACAAACACTAAATAGACTAATGATTTCTAAAATTTCTAGAAAAAAAAACTGAAAAAAAAATTTAGTTATGTCAGGTCAGAAAAAAAAAATCCAAGTTAGCATCAACTTCCTCTTAGAGCGTGAAGTGATCTTGAGTTTTTTATATGTTCTGATGATTCCTGAATTGGTGAAATTTATTTATTTACTCGTTGACGGTTTTTTTGTTCTTTATCCGCATTTTAGATAAACAAGCCTGTGTGATTGGATTTTCGTAATTATAACCTATAATTATAATTTATTTTCTGTATCTTAATAAGATTTTACTCGCTGGTATTATAATTAGTATGTAATATAGTAGTATAATAGTAAACCCGTTCTCGGAAGAAAATAAAGTATAGTGGTTACGGTTAATCAATTAAAAATATTACCGATAATTATTTGAAAATGTCATAAATTAAAATGCAACTAATTTCCTGGTGCACTGGTCGTAACCAGTTTCACAAGGAAGGTTACGATTAACCTTCATAAAACATTCACTGCAAATGTTACCTTCATAACATCATAATCTGAAACTTATTTTACTGATTTGCAATATAAAAGATTCAAAAGAGGACTATTTTCCAGAGATAAGAGGTTTTCTGCCATGCAACCATATACGGGAATATTCTCATAAGCAAAAAGTAATTGGGAGGATTTTAACAAGACAACTTTTGCACAATAAGTACTATTCACGAACTGTCTTTCTAATATTCTGTAAAGGTACAGTCCCTTGACACAGTTGCATAAATCATGGCAACATAACAATGACCAAATTAAGTAAACTGAGGTTTAGCTAAGACTTACCTAGTCTAAAAATTAACCGTCTCAATCATATTCTACAAATATTAAATATAAATGATACATTTATAGATTTTTTTTCATTGAAGCTAACCATCAAAAGAAACCCAATATAATTTAAAAACAATATCTATGAAACCAAATAACCAGAGAAATCTATCATCAACCGTATTTTATTTCACACATAACACATGGAAAATCTTTTATAATTTTTTAAGAGATTTTGAAATTTGTGAAAAATTTATAAATCCCCTGTTATGTCAACATACACCTTTTATAGTTTAAGTTTGATGTTACCTTGTAACCTGAATACAAATAATGTATATTACAAATAAAAAATAAATAACCAAAACCGAATAATAATATGTTATTACGTTAAGGACCTTAAAAAAGATGTTGAAAAAGAGATATCTGAATACATGGTGGAGTTCCAGAAGGAGGCAGCAAGGATTAGGAAGGACCTGTCAAAGGCAGCAGTTCAGCGCGGCGAAGGATAGAAGTGAGAAGGACGAAATCGGGTGGGACAGGATTAAAAGGGAGATTTAAATAGCAAACTCCGAAAAATGAGGAAGGTACGTTTCGTGAATTCCTTTGCCTTTAAAAAACTATTCTTCAGAAAAAGAAAAAAAAAATAGCTGAATGAAAAAATACCTAACTGTCTATCATCAAACCAAACTAACGAATGGCTATAATTTATTCTTTTGTAATGAAAAATGATGATTTTTTTTTTAAACTAATACAAAACTTATTTTAAATATACTAATGTTGCGGAGATAATGCCAACCAATGTTCAAGAAAAAAAAATTATAATTATTTAAATAAAACAAGTTTGCCTCAGTGAATAGTTCTCATGATATATTGGAGAGTTACTGACAATACATATAGCTGTCTAGTGAAAAGTCCTTTAGGCGCGTTTTGCAAATTTTTTTTGTGGATAGTGAATTGGATTGAGCCGTCAGATCTGCGATGTGTAACGCTCAAGTAAAGTCGACTAATTGAAGTCTTTTTGCATATGAATTAAATATTTCAAAAACTAAAATTCGGACCTGCATACTTTAAGCGAGGGAAATGTTCAGCATTTCACCCTCTTTATAATGAACTATTATTTATAATTTATATTTCATATTATTAATCTCGCATTGTTAATGTTTTCACTTCTATCGTGTGGTCTAAATCACACAGTTTAGTTGTTGTTTTTTATTTTACTATTTAATCAAACCAACGTTCGCGGGTAGGATTGGAGGTGCTTACGAAAAAATATCATGAAAAACAAAAAAAGCAATATGGTTTACTGTACATCAGGGCATAGCTCATAAATAAATAAAAACAAAGAAATATCCGGAATATAGACAATAGCTAAGAGCGATAACCTAATTAGTAGAAAGTAACGAGTTGGTCTCATTACCTAAAGGTCACCTAACTATCCTCTACCTGTACTCACCTTTTCGAGGTCAGTAGATAACACACTATTAGCAGATGGAAGCCAACTCGCGTTGAGGTTGCGGCAGTCCTACCACTCGGTAGGGAATTGGTAGAGAACATTCAAACAATAACCAACCCACCATTGTCTTACATAACCCCGAAGATGCATTCATTGGGAGGAAAGAATAAGATAGGGCCGATAAGATAGCCCGGGAAGATAATTCTGTGGAAACGAGCCTACAGTAATGACGTAAACCAGTATCAGTCGAATAACAGCATCCGAGTCACATCATAAAAAAACAGTCACCAATAAATGTCTTTCTTTAGTATATTAACTATTAGAAGAAGAAGAAGGAAATTAAATATTACTCTGAAATATTTAGTCATCAAAAGTACCTTTTATTTCTCACTTCCTCAACCGAATTTTTTTGTTTGTTTAGTAGCTATTGACAAGCTTTAGTGTTATCAATAAGTACAATTTGGAAATAATAATAATAATAATTTATTTATTCTGGAAGGAGCCCCTTTAGAATAATACAGAAAGACATAAATATGGGCTAAGGAGCCTTAGAGATACATAAATAAAAATAGAGAGTAATTTAACAGTCATAGTAAAAAAATGGAAAAACATAAGTTACTTTCTAATTTTAATCAGTCAATAATAAAAATACAAAAAATTGAAGTAAAAATAATGAAAACGAACTAATAATTTATATACATATTTACACTAGAATCTATTTACAATTTCATGGAGACTGGATGGATAAGAAGTGATTGAACAGGAGGGATTTAAAGGTAGGAAGGATATTTATTGACGAATGTGAGAGGGGATGGAGTTCCGAAGGGATGAGGATCGGATAATGAAAGGTCTGTCAAAAGCACCGATTCGGTGGGCCCTTATGTATACATCAGAAGACTGGGAACGAGTATTGCGGGAACGAACAGAGGATTTGAATTGAAGGAGCTCAGAGGTGTACGAAGAACGGTGGGACTGGATGACTTAAAAGAGGAAGGATGCCAAGAAATACTTACGAAGAAAGGAAGGATAAAGCCACTTCAACTCTGCATAAAAATTGGAAACAGAGGCATACCTTGGTATCCCGAAGATGAATCGTACAAAGCAATTTATCAAACATTTTATTTTCGCCTCGAGATCCCCAGAGACGCCCCCATATAAAGAACAGCAATAGTCAATGTGCGGGAAAATTAAGGAGGTGACTAGGAGCCTATGGGTTTCAAATGGAAATAGATGAAGATAATAATTTAGACGAAATAGTGTATATCAATATGAATATAAATATCAGTTCGTTCAAAACAACTAACCTCCGAACACTATTCACTGATTGCTTTGAAATTTTGATAAAACGTATAAACCAAATTTAGGGATGTTTGTATATACATTTCATTACCATCCGACATTTCATTTCGGAATAGCGACCGAAAAACGTTATTCCCTTTAGACTGTAGCACCCTTGAAGCCTTGATAATTCATGTATATAACATAATTCCCCGAAAACAAGCTGTATAAATTGTCGTGATGAATTTAGAATTTTATTTACGAGAATGCTTCCTGGATTCCCTACAAAATGAAAAAGATTCCATCGAAATCGGACTATTTGGTGTAGAGATATAGTGTTTTAAATCTATGAGTACTTAAAAGCTTCCTGATTTCCTCACTAAATAAAAAAAAAAATCTAAATCGAAAAGGATGATGTCCGATAACATATTTTGTTGTACTTTTTTTTTTATATACTTTTCTTCGATTTTTTTTTTTTTTTAGGACAGCTCTTTGTGACTAATTTATGTTTGAAGTACAGCTATAATATGCTGAAGAAGCAAAGTGTTTCCAAATATTTTTTGAAGGAGAAACAAAAACGAGGTTGGAATTTCGTACCTGGAAAACCTTCAAATAAGAATTTTTTTTAGTAATCGAAAAATATATTTTTTTTTTTTGCATAAATATTCGCTGAGTGAGGAAAGTGGGTTCAAATATATATATTTTTTAAAAAGTAAAGACTTAACACTTGTCATTTAGTTTATTGAAGAATTGATATTTGTTTGAGTCAACGAAAACTAGATATCCATCGGAAAGGCCAAGTAAGGGTAAAAGTTCGGCGAACCGTTGACACTTCCGATAATATAAAAAGAAACTCTAATATTTAATAAAATCTAAAATATTATAAAATCTATCTAATATTAGTGAAAATAAACACGTTTTACTGTCATACTTTATTTATATGTTATTTTTATAACTTAATAATAATCCGTGGTACAGACCCCGTTTTATCTACCTATTAACATCCGTCTGAAACTTCGCAAATCATCTCATTGTAACCTACAAATATTTTATTTGCTAAAATTCTCGGAATTGAGGCGTTTTCAATCTGGAGGTCGGCAAACTTTGTCTATTTAATTAAGTACTAAAAAATCGTAAATACCCAGTTACTTTCTACTTTAATCATAAGATCACTTGAGCAAAAAGTCGAAAAAAAAATGTGGCCTTCAAATATATTGATCTAGTTAGCCTATATAACCTCGTTATTTTGAAAATTTGGGGGTGTAGATCTTGCCAAACGGCGTGATATAAGTTATTCATATGCTTCATTCAACTTGCACAACTTCAATTCTATCTCCTAAACCATCCTAGTTAACAGTTTGTTACAATAATTACTTTTTAATTTAAAATAACAAAGTGAGATTATTCAAATATTAGTTTCCCGCCGATCCAATTAGGCCGCCCCTTCAGTATGACCGCACTGTATTATTAAGCCACTGTATGGCTAGGATATTCCACTCTTTCTCTCGCCATAAGTCACAGAACTAGAAACCAAGCATCCTGTTCTTCTGCATCAACCCAAAAGATTGCAATGAGTACAATACTCGTAGTTTACTGAAAGCTGATGCGTATAGATAAAATAAAAAGAAATCTTCCTGAAGAGTAAGCTAATTACTTATTAAGTAAAATTCAAGTACTTTATAACTTTGGTACTTCAAATATTGAGAATGTTTCATGACAATAATACATTCTTTATGGAAATAAAAATATTTTCCAAATAATTGTTATACTTCACAAAAACATTCGGTAAAAGGATTCATGTGTAATGCAAGATTTTTTTTATTTTTTTTAAATTTCTTTATGACATTTACAACTGTATTACATAAATACATCAAGTAAATTTGGACATAATTGATATAATGACATGAATACACTTGCTGAGTAACTATCCAATGGTAGCACTCTAATGATATGATTACATTAGGAGATCACTGGGCCATCTTCTTTACATACGCCTCGGAGGGTTATCAGGAATTGAAGAGGAAGCAAGGTTAGAAACGAGAGGGCTGGGATGATTCTGAATTTTATTATGGAAGGATAGGTATCTGGATTGGGCCAGATCTGAAACATAAGGAACATTAAGATCTTTATGGATAATTTTATTAGTGACAAAGTAAGGAGCATTGAGGATTTTACGAAGGATTTTGGATTGTAAGTATTGGATGCGAGAGGAATTCGATGGTTTAGTGGAGCCCCATAGCTCAACTCCGTAAGTCCAAATAGGTCTTATTATAGTCAAGTATATGAGTCTTTTGTAATTAATGGGAAGTTTAGAGCGTTTGTCTAGTAAGTGCTGAAGTAATCGGAAACGTCGAGCGGTTTCTTGTCGTTTCAGTCTAGTATGAGGATAATGCAAGAATTAAAAACATTTCAAGCAACTCATTAAAATGTTATAACGTACTAAAGAACGTATTCTAATATACATGACTGAATCGTCACTTATATCTCTCAGCTTTTCGGCCTCCAAATCTTCCATATATATATATATATATATATATTGGAATTTAAATTTTGTGCTTCCCAATCATTATAATCATCTACTGGTTGATGTAGTCGTTCCAATATCGTCATCATGTTAAAAATCGGTCTCACCGATGGCTAGAATATTTTATTTACTAGTTTGCTATCAGCTGGCCCTGAGCAACGTTCTTGAGATATGTATTTACGCTATCACTAGAGCTTCATTGTTTATTTCATGTTCATTACCTTCTCATTTTGAATTATTGTCCTTAAATAGTACTATTTTAATATTCGACGAGAGCATAAAAAGTATACAACAAAAATCGTAACATCATATCGCCTGTTAAAGCAGATAAAATAATCTCTTGATAGCAGATGTAAGTGCAGTCACCGGGATATTGGTAACTAAAGATAGAAATGTTCTCAGCTCCATCGAAAGAAATTTTATTAATTAAATTAGGAAGTTCAGGCCTTCATCAGGGGTTATAAAATAACCAGATAACAATAGGTATGAGAAAATATAAACATTGAGTAATAATGAATTAAAATTTAAAAAGGTGATAGGCATAGACTAAAAAATGTAGGTAGAAAAAACTTAATGTTAAAGGAAGTAGATAGAGTGAACATTAAAGTAAAATAAAGTAGTTAGAATAATAACAGTAACAGATTTTTTTTTTTTTTGTTTATTTAATGGAATTTACAACTGTATACAAATACAACTAGTAAATATGCGCAAATATAAATAATGGCATGTACAGGCTTGAAGAGTTAATACCCAGTGGTAGCACTCTCTAAATAATTTTAAGTAAGAAGATCACGAGGCCATCTTCTTTTCAGACGCCTAGGAGGATTATCAGGAATCGAGGAAGAAGCAAGAGTGGAAACAAGCGGATTTGGATGGGACTGAAGTTTATCATGAAAGGATAGATATCTGGCTCGAGCTAAATCAGCGACATATGGTACATTGAGGTCTTTATGAATGGTTTTATTTGTGACAAAGTATGGAGCATTAAGGATTTTACGGAGGATTTTGGATTGTAAGGATTGGATACGATAGGAATTCGATGGTTTGGTGGAGCCCCAAAGCTCAACTCCGAATGTCCATATAGGTCTTATTATAGTTATGTAGATAAGTCTTTTGTAATTAATAGAAAGTTTGGAGCGTTTGTCTAGTAAGTGTTGGAGCAGTCGGAAATAACAGTAACAGAGAACTGAGAAATGAATA
The DNA here is from genome assembly GCA_928085145.1 of Nezara viridula. Lineage (NCBI taxonomy): Eukaryota > Metazoa > Arthropoda > Insecta > Hemiptera > Pentatomidae > Nezara > Nezara viridula. Next base: position 69,516,808 of record OV725083.1, on the reverse strand, counting down.
ATAATAAAAGTAACAAAGCACGGACTAATGAAATAAATATAATCAAAATAAGGTAACATAAGAAATGAAAAATGATAAACTTAAAATAAAATGTAAAACAGAGAAAAGGAATATGAAGTAATATAAAGAAATGATAGATATAGAAATATTTTGACTGATCCTCCCAACCAACCTTCTCTTCAATTATTCTTTACAGTCAATCATTAACCCACAATTGTGTTGCACTCTAGGTTGACGGTCCTGTTAAATAGCAAACGTAAAACAAGCGATATCGAAATACATCTGTTCTGAAGGAAAATCGTATGTCGCCAAAAAAAGAGATGATATTGGAAGGCGAATCAAAAAAGCAAACGATGCGTTTGTTTAAACAAATCCTATGCAGAACAAGAAACTCTCCAAGAAGAGAAAATTAGAGCTGTTTAATACCACCGCAAAACCCGTGAAACTTAGAGCTGATTAAATCCCGGCTTGAAGCCTTCGTCATCCATTGTTTGCGAATGATATGGGGTTTCGAAATAGCGAAGAAGAAATGGAAGGGACTATTGCCGGAACTAGACGGAGAATGAACAGGGGGCGCTTCTCCCAGAAGTCGAAATTTAAAGTTCCACCGGAATGTTAGTTTTATAATAATAATAATAATAATAAGGCTTAGCGAACCCGAAGGTTCGATGCCGACACCACCAACCGCTTGTTACACACCTCCCTCCACCGTTCGCCGTCCAAACCCAGTCCCTTCAGATCGGCTTTAATGCAATCTTCCCACCTTCGCTTCGGTCTACCCCTCGGACGCTTACCATTCGGCACAGCAAATATTATCCTTTTAGGAATTCTCTCGTTACTAAGCCCAACAACTTTACAAGCCCATTTGATTCGCCGCGATGAAATTACCTCAATTATATTACCCGGATACAGCTCACGCAATTCGGCGTTGTGTAACCGTCTGAACTCTCCGGTTAACTCATCCTTCTTCGGTCCGAATATTCTACGCAATACTTTATTTTCAAAAACCTTAAGACGCTGCTCATCCCTTAATGTAAGCGGCCAAGTTTCGCATCCATAAAGAACTGTAGGCAAGATAATTGTTTTATAGATTCTAATTTTTAAGTTCCGGGACAAGAGCCGCGAACTAAGTAGTTTTGTCACAGAAAAATAACAAGCATTCCCCGCCTTCAGTCTAGCCTTAATCTCTTCTTCAATTTCGTTTTTTCTAGTTATCGTAGAACCTAGATACCTAAATTTATCTACCTGTTCAAACATATTACCATCTATATCGATATCACCAGTAGTATCGCCATTTTTGCAGCTAACCATATATTTTGTTTTATCCACGTTTATTTCGAGTCCTAGTTAGTTTTAGTTTAGTAAAAAACTAGTTAATGTTAGTTTTAAGCTAAGTAAAAATATTTCTAGTTTTGATTGTTTTTGTCATTGATTCGGTTAATAAAAGAAGTTAATATTATGACAATGTTTATTTCTAAATATCAATCATCGTTATACTCCTACAACTGTTGACTTTTATTGGGAGCGTGAAAGATCGTACGACATAACTAAGTTTGGTTCTCTTGCCGAAATCGATTAAAGATGACATCGAAAAAGAGGCATTAAATTGGAAGCTCCATAGAGAAAGAACCTACAGAGACATGGTTCAAATCAGCAAAACTGTACCTGGGCTGTGTTGCCAAAACGTGGCAGGAAGCAACAAGGATCTCTGTTGAATGGAGCTGCACTATACCCTCAATATAATATACAAATGAAGTCTTATACACCAGACAAGACTACACAGTTTCTTGATCAACGTATTGGAGGAAGACATAACATATAATGAACAATCCGCAGTGTTGCCCAAAAGCGAGACCGAGGCGAGTCTTGGTCTTGCAAACTCAGTCTTGGTCCATGGTCTTGGTGTTGCGCATGAGTCTCGCAGTTACTTATTAGCTTATTACTATAGAGATACTACTGTAATTTTTTAGATAGGATAAACATAACTAAGCCCGAATGAAAAATTATAGAAATTAAATGCAAAAGTATATTGGTTATACCAATTATTAACGTATAGTAACTAAGATTGTCAAGTATTAGTAACTATTTTGCTTTAAGTTTTACTTAAAAAATCGAATTTTTTTACTAGTCCCTGGCCTTGGTCTTGCAACAGTTAGGCGGGTTTGCACTTTGCAAAACCAAGACCGATTCTTGGCAACAATAACGATCCGGTACCCACATTATAAATGCCGTATGTTTTTTTTAAAATGTTCTTAACAACCAATGGACTATCTAACATTTTTTTTTTTTAATTCTTGAATAAAAGAATATTAGAATTTACAAATATATACGCTAAAAGTCATAGAGAAACCTGTCTTTGAATATCTTGGCTCGATAACAGATATAGACGACTCTTGTGGCAAGCGGATATTCATACTTAAAAAATCTTTATCAAGTAATCATTTCATTTGATAAACTAAAATAAATACATTTGATGCCAATGTATTGAATTAAATGGATTGGGAAGCAGATACCATTACTTTTCAACAATAAAATATAATAACTGGAGACAAGTGGCAAAAAAATCCAAAAGAGTATATTGAAAATAAAAACAAACGATGTGTTCGTTCAAATAAATCCTATACAGAACAAGAAACAAGAAACTTTCCAAGAAGAGAAAAGTACATCTGTTTCATACCACCGCAAAACCAGAGAAACTTAGAGCTGACTAAATCCCGGCTTCAAACCTTCGTCAACCGTAGTTTGCCAATGATACTGAGATTCGAAATATCGAAGAAGAAATTGAAATGGATAAGAAACATTTTAAGAAAATTTGACGAAAACCCACAGAGACATGGTTCAGATCAGTAAAATAGTACATATACCGTGTTGCCAAAACTTGGTAGGAAGCAATTGAATGGAACTGCATCATTGCTCCAATACGAATCAACAAGAGTTATTAATCAACACCAGATAAGACAGTTTCTTGGTCAATATTTTTGAGGAAGACATAACCAATATAATGGACAACCAAGTAGCAATTTTTTTTTTAATTAAAGGCTGGAACCACTTGGGTCATTATCACCTTGTTTTCATTAAGAAATAAATTCTGTTGTCAAGTTTTGAATATTTCAGAAAATAAAATAGTTTGTCAACTTCATTCGTATTGTCCTGAAAAGTAGTGAGTAGATAGTTTATTAAGTCACAAGACAGTTTAGGTGTTTAGTAAGTTCGGCATTCTGTTAAAACGTATTTTACTGTCAGTGGTGTCCCACAAGTTTGGCATGTTTGCGAAGAATCATGGGCCATGGGATATCCATGACTGAGGCGTGTGTGACCTATGCGTAAGCGCGTAAGAATTACTTCCTATGTGGGCTTATTTCCCAAGTACCCACTTTATAAATGCTCAGTGGTTCCCAGGAAAAGCTCTAAACATCGAAGAATTATATATAATGGGATATAATACTCCTTTTTTACAAATCATCAAACAAGTCGTTGAATATCTTGGCTCAATAACAGATATAGATGACTCTTGTGGCAAACGGATATTCATACTTGAAAAATCTTCATTGAGTAAATATTTTTGATAAACTAAAATAAATAGGTTTGATGACAATCTATTGAATGGAATGGATTGGCAGGCAGATACCTGCACTTCTCAACAATAAAATAGATAACGGAAGAAAAGTGGCAAAAACCATTAAAAGTGAATGTTGAAAATGAAATAACACTGCAAAATAAAAGGATAAGAGAGAAAGTATGGTATGAAATAGACATAGAAAAATATCGAATGAGACCATATTTATAGTTTTTTTATCGTTTTTCTTGTAATTCAAATTTTTATAAAGGATTGGAAGGTAGTACTTTACACTCAGTGTGTTTGGCGTGTAGGTGTGGCAGGCGTTTTAGTAAAAAAAAAAATATGCATGTAGTATCTATTTTCACACCTAAAGGAACATTCAGAACCAGAAAGGGAAGAGAACACATAAAATTCTTACAAAAACACATACGTAATACTAAGATGACAAAGTTAAAATTGACGCAACTGTTGGTCAACGAACGAAATTTATCTACAGATAAGAGAGAAAAATAACTTTAGCGATCGCCGACATAACAGCTTTGGATTGCGAGCATCTAACACACGATTACGAAACCAAAAGAGAACTTGGATCTACCGATAAGTCACTTAAAGCTGCATCGTTTTGTTCAGACTTGGACTGGAAAAAGTGGTTCTTAAATGGTCTAAAGGTCATCAACTGGGGTAATGTCATCTGATTTGAATTCCAGCTGATCCAGTTCTGTTTGCACAACGACCAAATACCAAGGACAGTTTCTGGTACCTACACCAACACCTTTCCACGTTGTCCCATTTCTGCATCGCCAATACCCGTTTATTACAGTTGCTGTAGAAGGTACTTAAAATAAGTTCAGACCAATCGTTGTCTGGCAATAATATAAATAATAAATTAATGCAGGGCGGTCCCTCCACGCCCAGTGGTATAATAAAAGGCCTCTGGTCACAGATGCAAAGAACGCATACAGCGTGCAGAGCCCTCTTAACTTAAAATGCCCTTGGGCAATAAAAGGAAAGTTGAAAATTTATGTATATATACATTTATATACATACTGAATTTATTCAAGAAATTCCTGGGGGGTAGGAAAAAAAAAAAAAAAAAAAAAAAAAAAAAAAAAAAAAAAAAAAAAAAAGAATCGTTGTCTGATGACATAGCTATCTCAAGTACCAGTATGAATGCCAAAAAAGTTATGCAGCAGGCGGAAATAGCTTGTGAAAAAATTGCAGAACAGTTAAAAATCCAAAACATAGATGTTAATTCTGAAAAGACGAAAGGAATTATATTTTCATACCAAAAAGGAAAAAAGAAAATGCCAAATGAATTAAAAATTAATAACATCAGTATTAAATTATCGACTGACTTAACATATCTCGCTATTTACTTCGACAGACATTTAAAATTTACTAGACATTTTGACAAAAAAACAGTAAGATCTAAGACGTACAGACTCCAAAATTTAATTCGGACAACAAACCTATCTTAACGCCTAAAGCTTCTAGTCTATACAAGTATAATACGGCCGGCTCTGTTGTATGGTGCACCTCTGTTCGATCATGTCAGCAAAATAACTGGGAAAAGATTAAAATATTTTCAAAATAAAATAATTAGAAAAAATGTAAGAGGAACCACTAACTTTATTAACAATAAAAGAATTTCTCACAAAACGAAATAAGTCATTTTTCGAAAAGTCCCAGCAAATGACAAACCCTCTTTTGACAACTTATCACCAACCAAAATTCCAAAACGTTGGCAACAACTCACATGAGATAGATGTTTTATTAATTTAATTGTAAGCTCTAGAGGATAAGGTCAACTCAAGCCTGAGGTGAGCCCCATCACCTTTTATATTACAGATGTGGAACAAAATACACAGAAACGACAAAAAATACAAAAAAAATACACCTTACAATGCTTTTAAGCAGTAAAAGGACTACTATGAAGACAATGAAATGGATCCAAGTGAAAAATAAATAAAAAGGGGATATGAAAAAAAAAAAATCGTTGTCATTAATGACTTCACAACATTTCACCTTGCTGTTAAATATTAAATTGATATAATCACATTACTGCACTAAGGTATAATATAGTTTTGTTTTTAGATCGGGAGGGCCTAATCAAAAAATAAAATGGGCGCACCTTAGTCCATTAAAGATTGGAGGGAAAACAGCCTTACCCCGACTTGAAAAAATAAAGATGAAACTTGTCAAAAATTGTTTATCAGCCTTCCCATAATAACCGGTAAATTGTCCCAAAGAATCCCAGGTTTTGAAGAGGGAGAGGGAGAAGACCAAAAAATTATATATTTTTTTTAGTTTTTTAGGATATCTCAAACACTATGAGATTTTTCGCAAAGGTAGTTTAGTGCAATATTAAAGTAATTTTCAATCTCTATCAAAATTATTCTATATATTTTTTTGATAAACTCAGATGTTACTGAGATATTTTTACTTTAACCAAAATTTGCTACGAACCACAAAATTGATGTTGTTCATAGTTGATGATACCTTTTAAAGTTTAATTAGTTTTTAATATTTTCAATCGTTCAAATTATTATTTAAAGTTTTCTTGTATTAATAATTCTATAAATTAAAACATAAACAAAATTATATTCGATATCAATCAATTGGAAATTTCGTGATAATGATATGAAGTTTCGATTAACAGTAATTTCATATAATATATGATAGAAGACATTAAAACTTATAAAAAGCTATCATAATAAACCATGGTCTGATTACATAAATAGAACCAGAAAACTTAAATTTTGTTATTTTTAAGCCAACCACGTTTTATGTTCAATAAAAAGGAATAACTAAAAAAATATTAAATCAAGGTTACAACTAATTACTTCACAATAAACTGGATTAAATTTACATTAAACGCAAGTGAATCTTGTCTATTTAAAGGAGACATATATATATATATACAAATTAATATAGAAAATATTAAATACAATAGAAAGACAAGTTGAATGTAACTGACATAGTTGACTGACTGAGCCAAGACAACTGATTGAGAGGGGAACTGCTGATGTTGCACCATACCACAATATTGTTTATTCTACAACCGATTATCCTGAAAAGAAAATGGTCTTTAGGTCATAGAACCATCGCTATCAGTTGGGCAGCGAACGGATAGCCGCATCTGTTTTGTCAATATTTGATTACGTAACAACAAATCTTAGCGATAACAAACAAGATGAAACAATGGCTATTGGTGACACAAATTTTTTGTAATTGTTCACAAACTGTACCAATGATGGTTCGAAGGTAATCAAGATTTTAAATCAAACAAATTATCCTTATTTTATCTATCTACCATAAATATAGAATATAAATATATTCACTATATTATATAATATATAAATGAAAATATAGTATACAGTTCCGATATACTGCTACGAAACCTGGACACTAACCAACATCCTAAAAAGAAATATTAAAGGATTAAAGAAAAAAATATCCTCGGCACGATAAACGTGGAGAAGAAGAAGGACCAATAACGAAATTATAATAGAACCTGGTCAATCAATACCTAAAAATATGATGGCAAAGGGGTTAAGGTGGGAACATGTAAATCGGAGCAATCCATCAGCAAGCTTCTATACAAAATGAATGCCTCAATTTTAGGCAAGAGCTCATATCCAAAATCAGATGGAGAAATCGAATCAAAATCGACGTATTAGAACTGCATGCACATAACTAGAAAGAAAAAGCACTTGGTAGACAGATATGGAGAGGAATGGTTAAGCCGACAAAAGATAAAAGACAAAAAAAATTGTACATTATCTAGAGTATATAATATAGAGACGAACAATATATTGTTCAAATTATTTCCACAATCATTCTACACTACCAGGAACCATTTGCACTATCCCAAAATACGAAAAGAAAACTGCAATATGCCGGCAAGATTTAATAATACCTCCTGAATATTAAATAATACTTCAACTCCTAAATAGAAAAAGATGACTCTCAGCTTAAGATGCTCGAGGATTGCCATTGACCTGGCGATGGACAACTTACCCATTATCCAAGCCTCAATGTTACAGTCGACTTGACAGTTATATCCAGCTCCAGCCAACTACTGACCAGTAGGCCTTGATCTACTGACGCTCCGCCGTACTGGCTCAATGGCTTTCTACAGCTGCCGATGGATCGAAGGCATTTTCAGAACATAATGGGCGGGAATCGAAACTGGACAGGCAAGTCGACTTCCACGTTGCAAAAGTCCATAAATTAAAAATATTCGTAAGAAAACTAAATTGCGTATGCCAGGGATATCCAGAAGGGGGTTTCATGGAGCAAGTTGCGCCATCAAAATTTTTGAAGGTGGCATATTTTAACGGGGTTTTGAATTTTTGAGGGGGGAGGGATATTTCGGCGGCGATATGAATTTTCGGAATAAAAAGTTTCATACCAAAGAACAAGAGGGAAACATGGGACAGGTCGCTGCAAGTGTAATTGTATATGATCTGCGCTTATTCTAATTCAACGTTCGCGTGGACTTTTTGAAAAAAAAAATGGACAATAAAAACCTTGGAAGAGGAGGACTAAGTTTTCGGACCATTGATCTGGGGGGGATGGGCACCTCTGGCTTATACTAGATTGTTTTTTCAATTTTAAATAAGACAAAAGTTAAATGTTGCAAGTTTTTTTTTTTTATTTGTATTTGTTTAATATACACCAAGCCAAAGCATGACTAGAACTTATCAAAAACCGTTTTTTCTTATAGCATTGTTCTTAAAAGCCTTCTCATTTTGGCTCTCACAGTATTTATTATTTTATGGATCGTCACATTATCAACAGCTACGTCACAACTACAATAATATCCAGTATAAAGATAATATTTTACCTGGTGTATTGTATACCCTAAACAGTAGTTGTTGGAAGCGGTTTTTATTTTCTAAACATATTGTAGTTCTTTAGGTTGTATTGCGAGCACGTTGGGGTGTGGGTCCCAGTGTCCGGTTCTGAACGTTGTGGGTTCGATTCCCACCTGGGTCGATTAATTTTCATTTCTTGGAGAGAAACGAATCTTGACATTCCCACTCAGATAAGTACGCAGTGGCAACCTCAAGGTAGCCGTCAGAGATTGGAAAAAGGGCCCATTTGCCGGACTAGTTTCCCGCACCAGAACCAGTAGGTTGTAAAGCATACGTTTACGTAGAGTTCTTTTACATTAGAGTTAAACAAATATATATAACAAAATCAAGAGCATTGTCATAGTATTCTTATTGTGTGTATATTAATGTGTAGGCAATCCTTGGAGAAAATATAAATAGAACGAACATTATACTCATTTCAATATAAAATATTAAGAACAATAACAGTAACCCATTGGTACATAAATTACAAAACTCTAAACACTGACTGATTATCTTAATATTCATTATTAACTACACTGACTGATAAGAAGTATATTCAACAAAACTATCAGTAAGAAGGAGAGACTAAAAAGGAGCTGGATGAGAGATAACTTTCTCAAGATGCTCGAATCAAGCCCAGAAAATAATTGCTGTATAACGTATTTTCCCATATCTGAGATGTTAAAAAATCTCATTATCAATTTTGTAAATTACTACAATTTTTGTTTCAGGTGTAAATCAAGATTTAAATATAAAAAAAAAAAATAATAATAATTAAGCATGTGGAGGACATTAAGGCATACAGAGTTAAAATATATTAAAACAAAAAATCTAAAAGTGTAGTATAGTTCTCCAAGTGGGTATTGCCTGGTAAAAAAAAGGTTCCTAGAAAAAAAACATTTAAAGCTACCTATGTTTTAGAGGCTTTCAATTATGTTCCCTGCGTGTTTTACCGACGAGTGCGTGTTGGTTGTCTTGCGAGCAAGGCAAGCCCCAGGAAATGTCTAATATCTCTATAATTTTTACACTGAAATAACCCATGTGTCATTGGTAATGTCTTGCAAACAGGTTTAATTCCAAAAACGACCCCTATTCAATTTAAACAAGCGGAAAAAACTATCTATATGTCTTTAAACATACATTTCTTAGACCTCCCCAACTCGTCTTTTATATTTATATAAAAAAAGATGTCATTGTCATTTTTTCAGTAGAGTGGTGTACCAGTTATGGACAGGTTAGACTTTAAATTTAAATAATAAGCTACCTTATTGATTTAAAGGTTCCAGTTTTTTTCCAGATTGAAGAAGAATCCCCTCTCTTGAAAACGGTATGAACAAAATGCCCAAAAGAAAATTTTAAAATGCCTGTCATTGTTGTTTCTGTACTGCTCTTGAGAGGGTGTGTCATACCCTCCTTTATAGTTAAAAAATGATTTTAGAATTTTTTTTAAGTATGTCCATTAGTGGTACCGGCCCCTTTTCGATTACTAGAACAATTGCATTTCGAGATGCCCATCAATAGTGCAAAGAAAAGTTTTTTTTAAATGGAGACTATACCTGTATAACTAAATATTTTTATCATTTTTAAAGTGTAGAAAAATAGAAAAATGTGATCCTAGAGATTCTAAATGTCCAACGGAGAAGTTTATAATTATAATAATTACGGCAGCATAAGTAATAAATGTCAAAAATTTCCTTAGCTATGTCATTCGCTGCGCGATTGTCACGACAGAAAATAAAATTTTATAAAGAAGAACGTAGGAATCGATTTTAGCTGATGCGCGATCAAAGTACTGAGTAGTAACTATATCTAAATTTATTATACATTTATTATCCTTACAGCTAACCTAAAATAGATAATATACATTAATATAAAAGTGAAAATTGAAAATCGAATCACACATCGATAGACCAATCGACTTAAAAATATCGATACTTACCGAGTTGCCGAGCCGGTCTCGACCAATCAGGAACCAACCAGTCCTGGTCCGGTCACTTCCATTCAGGTAACGCCTATCCTTGTTCAGTCTTCTTGGAGCCGAGTCTGCAACACAGCAAAAAACATCATCAACAATCTATCTAGACCCGTTATACCATGACCTGCATTTAATCATTACAATCTATATAATAGCCCATAATCGAAATAATAATATACTGTAAATCTATTCCTAAATGGCAAAATTTAGAAACCATAGAGATTTTTCTCATTCTTTTGTCTCATTCGTTATTCGGAGCCCCATTCCTGAACTACAGAATTGCATGTTGAACAGCAACGTAACAAGAAGTACTGAGTCCATGGAAAAAATGTTGGAGGACGGTACATCGTAATTAATTTTCCCATATCTCAAGTCAGTATCCATTTCGGCAACAAAACTGATTACCTTAGATTTTATTCTGGATTGATTCTTCCAAACCAATTACCTCAAACTGAGAATCATTGCTCTAAGATTCAATATTAGTACATGGGACTGAAAGTTGTGGGATATAGTAAACTGTTAATCGAAACTCTCCAAACTACAGAATAGTACACTGAAAACTATAACAAAAAACTGTACGGAAGAAAATTTAATAATAGCTAAAAAATTACAACCTGATAAATTCTTTTTTTTTATTTATGATTTTTAAAACTTTATTAAAAATACATCTATTAAATGTCTTCAAATGAATATAATGACATGAAAACACTTCCTGAGAAAACATTCTAATAATTTATTTTATATGTACAAAATAATACTCAAATTTATCCACAATGTTTTATTTAGAAAATTAAATTACAAATGTACAATGTTATTTATTTATTAATATAAGTATTTAATCTGTGATGATAAGTGAATTTGTTATGTAAAACGTGTGTTTTTTTTTCGGGGTGGGATGTACGGGTTCGTGTTGGAATTAAGTGTATGAACAAATGGTTCATGTTGTAAGTCAGTCTCTAGTGGAAGTTTTTATAGTATTATGGATGTCCAAGTCCTTATGTAAATAGTCATTTGTCACATAGAAAGGTGCATCTGCAATTTATCGCAAAACTTTTGATAAAAAAGTTTGAGTTATGTGTTTATTAGACTTTTTCGCTGGGCTCAATCGTTCTATCCGGTAAGCCCATAAACGTAATAAGAACAATTTAATAAACAAAACTGAATAATTTGAATCAACATTTAACGATAGATTCGGGGAACGGACTTTGAACCTAATGGTTCAGTATGGCGAATATCATAATATCGATTAAAAAAAGAACTAAAAAAAAAAAAGTGTAAATTCATATTTTTAAATTCAACATCTGCTAACTCTGTGAATTAATATCAATTTATGCTATGCAATTTTTCTATTTTCCTAGGTTAATAACTAAATTTATTTAAACAAACATGAGTATATTTATAAATACCGGCAATTAGACATATCCATTTTTTAATCATTGTTCTATTTATTATTTAATATTATAAAAAGTTTGTATCTTTTTTTTTTTTTATATTAGTTGGTTATTAGATTAGAATTAGTTTTAGAATCTTAGTTTACTATTTTATATTATTATTATAGTTGTGCATTCCACTGTATTATATTTAGTTAGACTTCATCAATTATTAATTATTTAGTTTCTTTATTCTTATATCACTATGTTAGTCATATACAACTATTCATGTATCATTTGTCCTATTTATTATTTAAAATCTATATATTCTTAAGTCTATTTAATCTTAATTTTATCCTGATCTCATATTCTCGTTTTTATACTATTAATTTATTAGTTATATCTTTTTTTTTTCTTATTATACTTATCTTATTATTTATTTAAATCTATACAATAATATTCAAAACTGTTTAAAACAATTGTAAGCTTCAGTAAAACTCATATATTATTTTGTCATCGACCGATATATGTTGACAATTGGTCAGATCAAATTGTTTTAAATAATAAATATAAATAAACTCAAATTCTAGTAAAAGTGGAGTCAATTGTTCTAGAAAACATTTTGAGCTCTTGATTACGTTGATTTCGACATTTCTAATGTTGGCAATCCAGAAGGTTACGATACGAAGCAGGCGTGATGTATACCAATGAGAATAAACTACAAGTTAATCAAAAGTAGCGGGGGGCAGAAGCTAAATATTCTATTCTATTATATTCTACAAGTTCACATTATTCTATCAATATTTTCATGATTGTAAAATCTCTGAATTGTTGCTTCTTCCTTTTTATACTACACAATTATTGGTATTTATAGTAATTTTTAATTCACATAAAGATTTCTAGGAAAGAAAAATATTTAAAAAAACATCAATTCTAGAATACCGGTACCCCTTGAACTTCACTAACATTAAACGACACTATGGTTTCAACCAAAAGATCTAAACATACATAAAGACTAAATAAACAGATAACAAAATAATAAATGAATAATAAAAATATTATATGAGAAGGATTTGATCAGGGGGGGAGGAGAGAGGGGAGGGAGGGTGCGGTCAAATAAATACTAAATTGTAGAAATAGTATTATTTTATTATAATGCCGACGTTTCGACCCACCTTGCAGGTATTCATCAGGGCTACACAAGATACAAAATATGAAGTATAAAAGGTACAAGGTGAAAATAAAATATATGAATAATAAGTAGATATTAAATAAGAAAAAGTTGTCTGATAAATAAATAATAAGATGATATTCAAACATATATAGTGGGCGACAACGTAGTTAGAATATCAAGTATTTTATATATATAGAAGATACAAACAAAGATATAAAATAAGTTTGAATAAAAAAAGAAAACAAAGGAGGATATAGTATGTAAGTTAAAGGTAAACAGATTGTGATAAAATATAAGAAATACATGAATAACAAACTAATCTCCTTTGTTTTCTTTTTTTATTCAAACTTATTTTCTATCTTTGTTTGTATCTTCTATATATATAATACTTGATATCCTAACTACATTGTCACCCAGTATATCTTTGATATCATCTTATTATTTCTTTATCAGACAACTTTTTCTTATTTAATATCTACTTGTTATTCATTTATTTTATTTTCACCTTGTACCTGTTATACTTTATATTTTTTTATCTTTTGTAGACCTGATAAAGAACTGCAAGGTGGGTCGAAACGTCGGCATAATAATTAAATAATACTATTTCTATAATTTAGTATTTATTTGACCGCACCCTCCTCCCCTCTCCCCACCCCCCCCCCCCCCCCGATCAACTCCTTCTCATATTATATCACGGTCAATCATCTCTACATCATTAAAAATATTATAAATGAAGTACCTTTGCTGATTCGTGGACTTTGCTGTAGGAGCTTCAGATCTGACCTGATTTATAATTCTTAACAAGCTCAAGTTATAAATGGAGTCGAACATTTAATGAAGTGAGCGCTATCAGTTTGATTATTATCGGAATCGATTTTTCAGTTTTAATTCAATTCAATTTGAGCAAACGAAGTCATCGTTAAATATTACAAATACATTTTTCGTAACAAGGATTATAATTCAAAGGATTATCTTTAGGATTACCACCGTATCTTTCTAGCGGAAGATGTATTAATCTGCTATGTATGCAGAAAACCGGAACATTTCGCAGCGAATTGCCCAGAATCAGATGCAGTTGATGAAGTACAAATCCCACTTACAGCACAACCCATAGATTCAGACGGTGTAATCGAAAGACAAAACCCACTAGCTATTCAGTCCATAACACCTCTTCCTATTCCTGAAGATCAAAACTCAAATAATAGTCAAATCATTTCTTCAGACGCTATAGCTGAAGAACAGAACCCTCTCATCACTGAACACATTACTTCAATCGCTGCTGATAAAATTCAAAGCACACCCAACACTGAATTCATAACTTCAAGCAGAAAAAGCAACGATCCGATGGTCACAGAGACGTTAGAAAATAATAAAATTTGTGAAAACAGTAATAGATCAGATACTACAGACAGTAATAGATCAGATACTATCAAAGAAATTATTAAAAAACCTACCAAAAAAAAAAGAATCTTCATCAGGATGCTCTAAAGAAAGTAAAATTAACACTAAATATTTTAAAGTACCTAAGATCTGCTCATCAACCCCTCTGAAAAACGCAAACATACCTCCAACGAAAAGACAGAATACTTCCAAAATAATCGATAACAAAGCCTCCTCCTTGAAAACAACTGACCTAAAAAAATAAAACCAACTACAACAGACATTCTAGAACCCATTCGAGATTTGCTAATTGATAACGATTATCCCCTTGAATTCAATAAAATATGTTTACTATATGATACAATACAAAGTGAAAAAATATCACCAAATACAATCGAGTTAATAGAACAATTCACGGATGACAAAAACGGACTAACAAAGATGCTAATAGATATCAAGAATTTAATAACAGATAGAAGCATCAAAATATGGATCACAAAAATACTAAAGATACTACAGATAAAAGAGACATCATATAGACATATTTTATAGTAAGTAAATTAAGAAAAACCGTCAATGACCCTCTAGGGTAGAGGCGAATACAAATAAAAAAAAAAAAAAAAATTCAAAGGATTTATCAGCTTTAGTGCATTTAATCATTGTTGATTCGCTATCGCTAAGCAATTTATGAAGAGATTTAATGATTTGCAGAAATATATAAAAGTAGGTTATATATATTGTAACCAAGATTAAGGAAGCATTGAAAAAAAAATAGAACTCATCTCTCTTTTGTTTCCTGTGGCTAATAATTAATACCTATTTTAGAATGTGCATGTGCTCTTATATCTTATATCTTATATCATATATCTTGACTATTTTTTCTTGATGCCATACTAATGTATATAGAATAAGTAATATTTTTTTTTTTGTTATTTTTGTTATCTTAAATATCTTCCTATTTATCTATAATTGTATATAGTAATTATGTTTAAATTCTCTCTTTTCCCTTGTATTTTATTTCTGTTTATTGTACATAGTATTAATTGTGTAAATATTTCTTTCTGTAAATAGATCTCTTAACCTTTTTTGCTGCTTTATAACCTTTATAAAAATATTCATCCTAACCCCTTCTCACCTGAGCTAGCATGGTAGAATAAATATTTAATGACGGCTAAAGAAGGGGTAAGTACCTTATATTCTCTATAATTATCTCTTTAAAGATGAAAGGCTGGTAAAGCCAGGCGCCCAACAAGTAAAAATTCCAATGGAAAATTATAAGTACTAAAACTTATTTTATTATCCTTTTATTCATTCTTTTTTTGGTCATAATATATTTATATAAAACTATTGGATGAAAGGTTAGGACCATGTTGGTGGATCAGATTTCATCCCAATTTTAGAGCAAAGGATAAGCTGAAATGTATCTGACCCAAAACGAAATGTCAATGCGATCTGGACTAGAGGCCTGGTCTTCGAGGCCGAACAGCTCCCTCGGAAACTCGTTCTAAAATATCGTATCATATTTAAAGTTAATAAGATAAAAAGTTGAAACACTTAAACCCCCGCTTAAGTCTAATAGCGCTCACTTCGTCAAATGTCCGACTCCATTTATAACTTGAGTTTTTAAGCATTATAAATCAGGTCAGATCTGAAATATCTTGACATGAATTCCACGTAATAAGTATAAATTCTACAAAATTCATTCACTGAAGAGCTCCGTGGCGATCCCATTCGTTTAAGGAAATACAGGACTCTATGAGATCCTAGCGCCTCTCGCTCAACCGAATTATAGATAGTAAGGATCAATCTAGAATTAAATTAAAATAGGAGAATATTTAGGTGAAAAAGCCATAGCTAGAGAACCGAGAGTTTCATTCTACTGCACTGTGGGTCTTCCAACGATTGGTCTGCACTCACCGAATGGAAGAATTAGCATATAGGGACCTGTTGCAAGATCGAAAATCAATGGTTAATTGTTTAAGAAACAACGATAGGAACTGTACATATCACCTGAGGTTCAGGGATCACCCTTGTGTTTAAGCTTCAAATCTGTATTTGCACTCTCTTTTAGACGTATAAAGTTTGTAATAATGTCATACATGCCATAAGCGCTGACTTATGAATATTATTGGGGGGGGGGGGAAGAAGGAGGGGAGGGCGAAATATAAGATAACTGATTAAGAGGATCTGGGAGTATGGTGATATTTTTTGAAATATATAATTATTGGGATTCAGCAAAACAAACACATAAACAAAATATTGTTACCGCACCTTGATACATTTCAAACACTACTATAATAACGACTTAAACACCCCAATAGTAAAATCCTACATCCACGACAAATACACTACATTTCATTCTTGAACCTAAAATCACTCCAATCCTCTGGTTCTTTATATCTCCTGTTCCCTGTTACCTGAACAACGCAGATTAAGAAGAAAATGGCCAAGAGACCTCAATAAAGATTGACTATATCAATAAAAGCAAAATCAAGCAAGACAGTACAACACAACAAATTTGCTAGATGCGTAGGTGCAAATTGCATAAAATATAAATAAAAAAAATATCCTATTTGCAAATTATAATATATGAAAAATCACCATCTAAGGCAGATATTGAGTTGTTTCAAACCCTTCCTGATGACAAAAAAGTGTCGTCAGACCAAATACTTTGAACTAAAACAGTACAGTATTTTAATAGATGATTCCTTTGAAAGTTTAGGTGAGCTTATAAATCCGAAAAAGGATACCATTAACCTAATTCTAATGTACCTGCTAGTAGGTAGATACAATCCTTTATAATGGACTTATAATATCCACGATTGATAAATTCATGAAGTTCATACTATAAAAATTTGTTGGGGGGCTATATTGAAAAAGAATATTTATTACATTTATACGTGTCTGCAATGTGTAAGCTTTATGAGATAAGATTTTTCATCTCTTCATCTCTCTTACACTTCTATGTGTTCCCATATACACATACGTATATATATATATATATACATACATTTTTTTTAGTTATTTAATAGTAGATTTAATTGTCAATTACATGGAAATGAATAATGATCATAAAAAAATGTTGAACACTTTTAATTTTCTGAATAAGTTCGATTTATTATTACTGTTTTATTAGGCCACGGTGTGAACCACCTTCGGGCTAGGTTCAAACCTAACAGGAAGCAAACAAAAGGAAATGGTCAATGTCATACAAACCACTGACGGAAATCCAGATTGGAACGGATATAAAGGCCTTCGATGCTGCATGACAGCTTCTAGTCACAGGATATGTCATTGGGTACAGAACTAACGGTACATTTTTTATCATATCATTCCCAATTTATTACATGCAATAGATTCCAAATTATTACAATCAAATCAAGAAGGACTAATCCGAGAGGGCGTGCAAAAAGACAGATATCTGAAGAAAATTTTGAAAACTTTTTTTTAATATTCAAAACATTTATATTTTAAAAAATGAATTTACCAGTTGGGAGCTACACGGAAAAATGGATAATTTAAAGAATATTAGGCTATTAACTTGAGAATCGAAATGGGAAAATGTATTGAGAAAAATGTAAAGAAAGTTTTTTTTTTTTTTGACTTGTACATATAGGGAGTTAAACATGTAAAAAACAAAATTGCTAACATGCCACCAAAGGAAAACTTTTTACAGCCAAAAAGTCAGATTTTTTTCAATCTTATTTTGTTTTTACCTATAATAGTCCGTGGTACAAACCCCTTTTTATGAAATTATTAACATCCGCCTGAAACTTAATAAATAGCTTCATCTCGTCGTAAACTAGAACTATTTTATTTTCGAAAATTCTCGGAAATGAGGCATTTTCAATCTGGAGGTCGGCAAACTTTGTCTATTTAATTAGGTACTAAAAACTCATAAATACCCATTTCTTTTTCATCTTAGATCGTAAGATAATTTCAGCACAAAATCGAGAAAAAAGGTGACCTTAAAAAATATTGAGTTGTTTGGTGTAAGCTACAGCCTCAAAATGTCAAAATAACGAGGATATATACGCCAACAAATATTTATGTAGGCCACTTTTTTCCCGATTTTCTGATCAATTTATCTTACGATCTAAGTGGAAAGCAAATGAGTATTTTCCAGTTTTTATTACTCAATTATATAGACAAAATTTGCCGACCTCCTGATTAAAAACGCCCCAATTCCGGGAAATATCGTAAATAAAATAGTTGTAGGTTCGATGATATGAAGCTATTTACGAAGTTTCAGCCTTAGTCTTGCCTTATCTTCCACACGTGGGGGAAAGGGCCCGACTTGGAGCTCCCTCGGCTGACTGTAAATAAGCATGAATGTTTTATTTTTTTTCTTATTTACTTTTTTTTTTATTTGTATGATATATTTTATTTCATCTGTTTTACTAAGGTTTCTTTTTCTTATTTTTGGTTATAATTTCTATTATTTTTGCAATTGTACATATGGTATGAATGAGTTTCTTATATCTCAAATACTCAATGCCATTGATTAAGGCAAAATGTATTTTTTGTCAATAAAATGTTTTGGAAAAAAAAATAATAATCTGATAAAAAGCGGTTTGTGCCACATACCATAATCCCTAAAGTATGCATCGAAGCAAAACAAAAAACGAATTCTTTAAGAAATTAAAGAACGTTAAAAAGTGCATCAAACGAGTAATCTAAACTTAATAATTTGGTTCAATGTCATGGTCGATAACCACCACGGTCAAAGAACGCTGATTATATATGAAGAAAATTTCGAAAGCATTTTTTTTAAGACAAAAACCTTTTTTACACTTTTCACAATTAATTTCCCGTTTGGATCCTCAAGTTACAGGCCTAATACTCTTTAAATTAGCCCCCACTTTTTCACTTAGCATTGTTCGACTGTCATATTATTTTAATATAAACGTTTGAATATTAAAAGAAAAAACTTACAAAATTTTCTTCAGATAATGTAATTTTTTGCAAGGGCTCTCTCGGTTCGACATGTTGTTCAAAATGTAAGAAACAAATCTAGCATGTTGGGTTTCTATTTGTTTTCATTTGATTTTAAAACCAACAGGCGATGTTGATCTTAATGTTTGTAAGATTTTCGAAAACTGCTTGGGAAAGATTTGTGTCCCAATTCGGTATTTTTCCACACAACATAGTAAACAAAGTTATCACTCAGTCAATTACAGAAGTTTCGAAAAGATAAAGTGCACGTGAGGAAGTAAATTAGGCAATTAGGCTGTCGGAAGATTTCCTCAGCTTAGACAGGTAGTAGAAGACTCACCTTTACCAGTGCCTATTACGAGGACCAGAATTAGTAAAATATATATATATATATATATATATATATATATATATATATATATATATATATATATATATATATATATATATATATATATATATATACATATTTATTTGCATGTGTAATGCATCCGACTGGTTCAACTGTAAAACAATCATAAAATATATCTACACATTTACAAATTTCGATCGTTGGCAATTCATTATTTAAAAAATAAATAAATTCTGTCAATAATTTTAACGAAGCTAAATATAACTGAGTTTCTTATTTCCAAAATGAACCCTGGACAATGTTTTTTGGAAATATAGATAAGTATAGGCGCGCATGTAAAAAACACCCAATGAATCCTATGTAGCATTTTTGTTTTCAGATTTGAAACACGAAAACAGTTTCCCCTTTACTTTATAACAATTCGGTTTAACAATTCCTTTAAAAGTTATTAAAATTTTATCAACCGAAGAATACATGTGATGTTACATCTCGAAAATATGCGAAATTGTAAGTTGGTACGATCTGTTACCTGATTAGTAGTTAAGCATATACTTCTAATGACTAAAGCTAAGTGTTTTTAAAGGGATACAAAAAGGCTTTTATTAATATTCAACCACTGGGATAAATCGAAGTACACGTTCAAATATAAATTAAAAATAACAATCATAATTTTTTTTTTTTTAAATATTTCCACTTTGTGGAAACAGAATTTCGCATCATATATACAAAAAGCAGGGGTGATCTCATAATATGTGTAAGTATAAATTTTTAAAATTAAAATAGGAATTTAAATAATTATATATAATTACAACTGTTGTTAAATCAGATCTTAAATATTACCAGCTTAACATGAAAGGCAAATTAAATATATTACTGCAGTATTTTTGAAATGAATAAGACTAATTAAAACCTTTTCAATGAAGAATTAATTGATGTCCTATTTCAAGTATAAATTCCTAACTTAATATAAATATATTCCAGTCTCGAACATTTGAAAGAAATTTACAACAAAAATTAAGTGGTATAGATTTTACTCCTCCCCATAGAATTATATAACGCCACAGCGTTGGATAGAAACAATTTCTAGTTCAGAAATGATCGAACATATCGTTGGAACCATTTTAAAGTAATAAAAGTAAGGAATGTGAGCCTATTTGACGTCGCAGTTTAAGTGGTTACTTTAATGTGGAGCCGACTATATGAACACGATGTTATAT
This sequence comes from Nezara viridula, assembly GCA_928085145.1. Taxonomy (NCBI): domain Eukaryota; kingdom Metazoa; phylum Arthropoda; class Insecta; order Hemiptera; family Pentatomidae; genus Nezara; species Nezara viridula. The sequence continues at coordinate 69,495,984 of OV725083.1, read as the reverse complement.
TAGGTGCGACAGTTCACTTGTATGCATTTAGACATAGTATTTATGGTGACAATAGCTATTAGCCCCATGACAGTTGCTGTCAAGTATACCATGCAAAACCTGATGTTGTTACAGCACTGCCAAGAAGGTAAATATCATACTGTTTTATAGAATGTAAGTGACCGTGACAGTAACTATAATGATTTTTTTTTTGCGGTTTCCACACAGTTATAATTAATTATTTGAAAATAATCTTGGTGGTTTAAGTTTCATAAAGAATTGGACAATTTACCGTTCTGTATTATTTTTACTGTAACGATATATTCACCACGTCAACATAGGTCGAATAACCGCCAGAGGACGCCTGTAATAAATTTATAAACATTTTTATTCCACAAGATTTGAAAAATTACCTTATAAGTTATAAATAAATATATATATATATATATATATATATATATATATATATATATATATATAGTTTAATTAAAATTCGCACACTTGAAAAATGCTATGAATTATATAAGTTTTTGTGCGTTGACTGTACAGAATAATTTAAGAGAAGGAAGAATAGAAACTCTAATTTCCATATCTCCGTCTCTATTTTGTATATATTGATACATTTTTCTCATTCATCTTTTTCACATTGTTTTAATTTTTTATTCTCTTATACCTAGAGAGTATTTTGATAGATTTTGCAATATCTTAATTTTCTATTTATATCTATTATTTCCTTATATTACTTCATATTCCTTTTCTCTGTTTTACATTTTATTCTATGATTACCATTTTTCATTTCTTATGTTACCTTATTTTGATTATGTTTATTTCATTGGCCCGTTCTTTGTTCCCGTTATTATTATTTATATCTCAGTTCTCTATTACTGTTATTATTCTACCTACTTTATTTTACTTTAATGTTCACTCTATATATTTCCTTTAAGTTTTTCTACAAACATTTTTTATTCTATACCTTTCATATTGTTTAATTTTAATTATTTGTTATTCAATGCTTATATGTTCTCATCCTATAGTTATCTCTTTCTTTTTTTTAGTCCCGATGAAGGCCTGAACTTCAGGCCGAAACGTCAGCAAATGTAAAAATAAATATTATTATTTATTTTTGCTATTTTTATTTTGACTGATCAGCCCAACCATCCTTCTCTTCAATTATTTAAGTTTTTTTTAATTCTTATCTCAAGGTTCTGGATCGTAGTTGAGGACTGCCTAGTTTTGTGAAAGGAAAATAACGAGCATTCCTGCCATTTTACCTTCAGCTCCTCTTGAATTTTATTTATTTTAAATAGTTACAATAACCCAAACAATCAAATAATATTATTCTTCAATTACTTTATTTAAATGTAAAAATGAACTAAAAAAATGGAAATAAATAATACCAATAAATATTGTTGGGAGAATGGTGTAAAAAAAACACTTTCAATTACACCATTAAACTGATCGTAAATCTTGACACATAAAAAAACGTGACGAATGGTATTCCAATTTAATGATGTAATAGAAATAAAATAAAAAAAATCCCAACTGTACATCACAACTATTTATTACCAGGCTCTATAAAGTTCCCGTTCATTTTTCATTGAAGTTGTTAGATTAGCTAATGTTTAGGGAAATGCAGTCAAAGGAACCAGGATGTTTTAATATTTTGATGACGTCCACTTCCGGTTAGAAATCTATACTAATCATACACATTAAGGATTTATTTAAATTTTTATTTTTGCGTAGGATATGTCTTTTATTTATAAAGCATCTATACCTAACAAAATCACGCTATGATCCATGTAGTAGCAGTAATCGCAAGGCAATTACAATATCACAGCTTTCCATGAATATCATTTGTAGTCGCTGTAATAAAAGAGCAAGGACAAATCATTAAGCATATTGGAGTCGACTAAAAAAAATCTGCTTCAGTCGAGGTAGTGAACATTTACTTTCAATAGTTTAAAATATACACTGTTCTTAAACTAGCTAGCCTTTCGACTAAAGACGTTTTGGCGATTTTATTATGTTATATAGATTAGTCATGTACATATATGAATGTCTGTGGTTATATATATAAATAGTTTCGTAAGTAGAGAGAAATATTTATAGAAGTGATAGCAGATATTCAAGAGTTATAAAAAAAAAGTATATATAAACATTGGTTCCTTTTTCGGAAAAAAAATAAAGAAATTTAATATTTGTGAAATATGTAACGATAAATAAAAAATATTTAATTTAATAATTTAACAATTGCTCCTCAGTAAACTAGACAAAATTTACTTCAACTGAAAGAAGAATTTATGATTGTTAAAACCATTTAAAGAAGACTTTTGAGTGACTAAACTAGGCCTCTATGCCTAAAAAATTTCTACTTTTTTTTTTTTTTTTTTTTTTTTTTAATTTCTTTATTGAGTATAATAACAATCTGTCTGTTGGACATTGGTTATAGTGAGGTAGGATGACATTCACACCATATGTACAAAAAAATAAAATAAATAGAACAAAATAATAATCAAAAGTATATACAATAGACAATAAAATAAAATAACCTAAAAAATAAGAAAATTAAAACTAAGGAAAAAAAAAAAAAAAAACACATGCATACCTATATACAGTCAGGCGAGGGAACTCCAGGAGAACCCTGCGCTACTCTCCCAACCGCGTCACTGGTACTAATTTTTTTAAAAATAAATTATTCGCGATCATTTTTTTTTTATTTTTTTTTTTATCTTCCTACAATACTATAGATACTCCAATTTTAGAAAAAAAAATCTCGTTTAATAAGCTTTATATCTATATTAATTAAATTGAGCTCTATTGAGGAAAAAGTTATGATTCACCTCAAGTTGTGTAAATAAAATAATGTGATTTTATATCTTGTCACCTAAAAATATCTGTGTTTTCAGCGAAAATGACTATAATCAACTATCTCAAAGATTTTATTTCTCTTTTTTCCATGACCTGGGGTGTAGTATAATAAACATAATTTAAAGTTCACGTTTTATTTTAAATAATTTATCTGTTATTAAAAACAGAGTTGAACTTAGTTTTCTCATACCAGACTGAAACGACCAGAAACCGCAAGACGTTTCCGATTACTTCAGCACTTACTAGACAAACGCTCTAAACTTCCAATTAATAACAAAAGACTCATATACATGACTATAATAAGGCCTATTTTACTTACGGAGTTGAGCTATGGGGCCATTAAACCATCGAATTCATCTTACAATCCCAAATCCTTCGTAAAATCCTTGATGTTCCCTATTTTGTTACAAACAAAACCATCCATAATGACCTTAGTGTTTCACATCTGGCCCAATCCAGATACCTATCCTTCCATAATAAACTTCAGAATCATCCCAACCCTCTCGTTTCTAACCTTGCTTCCTCTTCAATTCCTGTAAACCTTCCGAGGCGTCTGAAAAGAAGATGGCCCCGTGATCTCCTAATGTAGACAAATCATTAGAGTGCTACTATTGGGTAGTTACTCAGCAAGTGTTTTCACGTCATTATATCCATATGTTCAAATTTACTAGATGTATTTCTTTAATACAGTTGTATCATTAAGAAATAATAAAAAAAAAGTTTTGCCACTCAAATATCCTCTTTGAATGGTTTTAACAACTATAAATTCTACTTTCGTTTGAAATAGATTTTGTCTGGTTTACTGAGGAGCAGTTAGTAATTACTTTAATTAAATATATTTTTAGTTATCGCTATTTATTCAATAAAAAACTTGACTCATTTAAAAACCACAAAACGTAAATTTGCTATTTTTATATGCCGCTGATTTAGTCCGAGCCAGATATATATTCTTTCATGATAAATTCCACTTGTTTCCAGACTTGCTACTTCCTCGATTTCTGACTGAAAAGAAGATAGGTTCACGATCTTCTTATCTAGAATTAGACTATTTTTCTGCCAAAATTCGACTAATGTTTATGTAAACTCTTTTGTAGTCCTTGAGGTCTCGTATCGCTTCTATAAATATTTCCCCTCTACTTACCTTTATCACGCTTTTTAGTTTATACATTTTTTCCTTTCCAAGTTTAATCTGTGTATGTACCTTGAACTTCACAAATAAAAAGTATTACCATAGTGAATCCTTTTTACGTGTGAAAGAGTACGGTACATGACACAAGGGATACACGAAGAAGCGAATAAAGCACCTACCACATGTTTGATGATATAGTACGGCACTGTAATTTCAAGCAGAAGACCTCTGGAAAAGATGACAATGGCTATTGTTAGTTAAGAAGGCAATCAGCATATGGTTGCTCAATTCGTTGCCAACTTCGCTTCTTGCGCAGTTTTTTTATTATAGCTGATAATAATTTGCATGGTTCAATATTATAATTATAATATTATAATTCAAATTATAATTATAATTATATATACCTAATGTGCACGGTAAATATCGTCGGATTTGAACCATGACGAAACGATGAATTGATCGCAGATGTCTTAAATACAACACAACAAGGAAACCGATTTCATACATAAAATAAATTCTGTGAGTTATGAAAATTCTAAATTACACTATAAACTCAAAATTTCTGTAATAAACTTGGCCGTTGTTCGAGATGTCTTTATTGACCAACTTGACAACCTGTAAGAGCTAAGAATAACTGTTGAGTGGGAGGAAATAAGACAGCGACTTGAGGCGTTTGAAATGTGTAACATCAGCTTCAAAATATTGATAGTAAAATTTAATTTTCCTCACTTGTCATTAAAAAAAAAAAATGTATTCCTGTTTCATCCTATAGTATTTTCTATGGAATCTATGGAAATTCCATTTATTTCTAAGGAGGGGCTCCACCAAACCATCGAATCCCTATCGTATCCAATCCTTACAATCCAAAATTCTCCGTAAAATCCTTAATGCTCCATACTTTGTCACAAATAAAACCATTCATAAAGACCTTAATGTACCATATGTCGCTGATTTAGCTCGAGCCAGATATCTATCCTTTCATGATAAACTTCAGTCCCATCCAAATCCGCTTGTTTCCACTCTTGCTTCTTTCTCGATTCCTGATAATCCTTCTAGGCGTCTGAAAAGGAGATGGCCTCGTGATCTTCTTACTTAAAATTATTTAGAGAGTACTACATATAGAGTGCTGATAGAGTTCTCATATAGAGGGTAGTAACTCTTCAAGCCTGTACATGCCATTATTTATATATGCGCATATTTACTTGTTGTATTTGCATACAGTTGTAAATTCCATTAAATAAAAAAAAAAAAAAATTTCTAAGGAAATAATTTATTTCCTATTCAATAATAATATAATTTTTTTTTTATTTAAACAAGTGTATAAATACGGTATTGTTCTCCATGTAAGTCTCTTATGTTGATATAGTCCCCGATAATGCACTGCTCCAGATATAGAAATATCGTTATTAAACGTTATTAAAGTTAGTGTTGTCTAAATGCGAGACCAAGGGGAGTCTTGGTCTTGCAAACTCATTCTTGGTGTTGATCTTGGTCTTGCGCAAGAGTCTCGCAACAGTCTTCCAGTTACCTATTACTTTATTACAATAGATATATCACTGTAATAAAAGTGCAAAGACAAATCTTTAAGCATATTGGAGTCGACTAAAAAAAAATCTGCTTCAGTCGAGGTAGTGAACATTTACTTTCAATAGTTTAAAATATACACTGTTCTTAAACTAGCTAGTAGAAAGTTTAGATAGGAGAAACCTAAATAAGCACGAATGAAAAATTAGAAAAGTTAAATGCAAAAGTATATTGGTTATACCAATTCTTTACATATAGTAACTAAAATTGTCAAGTATTTGTAACTATTTTGCATTAATTTTCATTAAAAAAATCGATTTTTTTACCAGCCATGGTATTGATCTTGCAGTAGTTAAGCGGCCTTGGTCTTGGTCTTGCAAAGTGCAAGACCAATTTTGGGCAATCCCAAGTATACATGTTGGCGTGAACTATAATTTTACTGAAAAGACAATAACTATACTTTTCGTTTTATTCATTTTTACATTCCATCTGGTATCCCAACTAAAATTATCATCAAGATGGACCTGAATAATATAGGACGCCGTCACAAAATGTCTGTATAATGGATAACATTTGCGGTATTATTCTTTATTTTTCTTTTAAATCGAACGCTTATAATTTATCGAGAAAAAAAATCATTGATAAAATTCCTATACATCAAGTTACATAAGGAGAATGTACATTGACGCTGGCGTAACATTGACTTGTCAACAACAATTAATTACTTTAAATAATCGATTGCTCTTTATTTAAATAAGGTATTCTCAGCATTTTATATAACGGTACCGTATGTCATCTACATTCTTCGGATTATAACGAAATTATAAATTCATTATTTGGTTTGGGTTAGTTGATTTTACCAAGATATATGAATTCACTGTTGTAGATCTCTCAGTGAGCTCCTTTTCACTCTTTATCGTATGACCGCATGATTTATTCGTAATAATGGCCTGTTGAGAGTTAACTCAGCATAAGGTTGCTCATCAGAAATTCCCGATAGCCAAATGTTGAATGCTAGTTCAAGTACCAAAATTACGAGCAAAACTTTGGTACAGCCCATGGTCTAAAAATTAACTATTTCATAGCAATATTTATTCTTAATTCAAAAACACTTAAAACAAAATCCTATTTAAATACCTATCTGTTTAACTATCATGGAATCAATATTGAACTGAATCATTTATAACGGAGGTACTATTAAGAATTTTCTGATATCTTTGGATGAAGATACTGATTTTTTTTTTTTTTCTATTCCTTAGATGTGGGAAGGCTATTAGGGAAAATGGGTGGGATGGGATCACTTTCACTTTATAGGAGCCAATAAGTTTATATATGAATTTCATTTATTTGTTTTCTTGTGAGGGTGGGGAGTTTAAAATCCCCTTAAGCGCCGGGACGCGAACTCGTACTTCTTTAATCTTATAACTTCGGTTATCTGGTTGCCGGACATCTCGCAGTGTTGTGCACACGCGTTAGCCCATTCGGTCACCCCGCCCCCGATGTATGAATTTAAGATATATTTAATTTATATAAAATCTACATTTACTTATTTTTACAGTGACATACTTGTAAATACTTTCGGAATTCTTTCCTTCACCCCTAGCCTCTCTCTTCCTTCTCCCTCCCCACTTGTCTCGTTACCATAGAAATTGTATGTAAACATAAACACAACCATAAAGGGATAAAAATTGCATATTACAGTAATTTTGTTTCCATGATTGATAATAATTATAACGAGAAACCAGGTTTTTGAACCGTATGTCAGAACATGAGCGTATTGTAGAGGATCACTTTCGTATTCCACGATGTAAGTTTCCTCCTTATATGCCGGCTGATTCCAAAATAATATTTATTTACTTGAGCTACTCTCTTCTTGACCTCCATTGAGACATCGTTATCAATTTTGACAATGAGATCCAAGTAGGTAAAGGGGTTCCTATATCCATAAAGCTAGTTTCTTCTGCCGGTTCTCATGCATGCATGTATGTTGTTTTGGCTTCATTAATTACTAATACCACCATCTCACCTAGATTAAGGAATGCAATTTTCATTTCATTAAAGGGTCTTCCTTTGATTTCAACATCAACCTCATAGGCCAGTATTCATTCAATCATTCATCTATCTTCTGTACTGTTTTCTTTCATTTTTTTTTTTATTTATTTATGTGATATTTACAACTGTATACAAAAAATACATCTGGTAAATTCGCACATTGATGTAAAGACATGGAACACATGTTGAGAAACTACCCATTGGTAGCACTCTAATAATATGTCTATATTAGAAGATCACGTGGCCATCTTCTTTTCAGACGCCTTGGAGTTTTTCTCATTTAAAGTTATATTTCAAATTCGAGTCGTACTTTGTTATTTTGGAAGTTGGAGAGGGAAAAAAAAGAGAGAACTTATACGATTTGCTGCTTCCTTTGGATGTTTGCTTTGATTCATTTAATGTTTATTTTATCATCAAAACTTAAAAGTGAACATCTTGTTTGTTCCGTCAGTGAGTAATGTATCTTGTCATATTTTGTCAAGTATCACTCAACTGTCAATATTTGATAAGTATCCTTTGTGTGCAAAATTCAAGTGTTTAGAACAGTTCAGCAAGTATCCAGTCATGTATATTTGTTCCATAAAATTATTTCGTCATTGGAATCTTGTATAATCACGAATTATGAACCATTAAATATGAAAATTAAAATGTAAATGTTTTCCCCAGACACAAATAAAATCCTAATTGGGGAAACAAATAGCAAGTGATGGAATCTCAAGTGGATTCTGATAAAAATGTTTATTGCACCTCGAGTGGCATCTAGAAGAAAGGCCATTAACTGATAAGAAAAATCTGAGATCACAACACCATCACTCATTATTTTTTGTGCACTTGAGAAAATCAAATGCACTGCTCAATTTCATTTGTTTCCACACTCCGCATACCACAGGCGAATCCCGAAAAAAATTTTCTCTACCAAAATAACTATTGAGAAAAAAATATGGCTGTTTAAAATATATCTACTAGTACCAGTATTTGCGAAGTACCATAACTATACCGGGAATGGTAGTGCGTTGACTTCCAATGCTCAAGGGCTCAGGTTCGAATCCGGTAAATGGCAGATATATTTTTAAGACTGTTTCGTTGGGCGCCTCTAAAAAGTGTCTGATTTTAATGAGGTAATTAATTAAGGGGTAAAACCTGGTGGTTGAGTGTGATCTCGGTCAAATCGCCTCCTTGCACAACCGTTGACCTAGACACAGTACTTCCTTACTAAGTACTGAAGTGTAGTGTGGTACAGGTACCATAATTATAACACATTATACAGGAGGCAATTAAAAGCTCGTTCGTTGTATATTCATAAATGAAAAAATACTTTGTCTATGAATACTACAATAAATTTTAAATATTTCGAGATATGAAGTTATAATAATAGATTTGTTACAATTTCGACGTTATAAAATATAATCCCAAATTTCGTCACCCGATAATTACCGGGATTCCACCTTCAAAAAGAAAAATACATAAAACAACTATCTTTACGTAAAAAATTAATAATAAATGACCATAATTAATGACCATCAAATTGATTAATGGAATGAGGAAGCTGCCCAATCGATATTCTATTTTTGCCAAGTCACGCCCCTTGTCAAGAAGATTGACTTCAATCTTCCGCAAAGAACTAAAATAATAACAAACAATAAGTCAAATCATATTTTCTAATAAATTTTCTTTACATTAATGATACTACGTCTTGGTTGTCTGTAAGTAAAATTTTATTTGTAATGAATGAAAAATATAGTTTAATCTTCAGTTATTTTGTAAAAATATTTTGTTAATATTTTCCTAGACTTGCAGTTCCCTGAATCACATAGTCTCTTTAAGTTCTGTTCAAGTGGATTATAAACGTCATCATGAGTAGGAATATTTGTCATGTGGGTGTATTACCAATATATGTCGAAGAGTAATATAAAGATAAGACTGGGAAGTATGCATATTTTCAGTTAGTTATATCACTAATAACGCTAGATACATATGGTTAAAACAGGGCTCCAAATTTTTATTGTCATTATATACAAACACACACACACATATATAATTTCATTGAGTCATTTCAAGATTTGAAGATTCGTTAAGTCATTTGAAGTGAGCATCCCTTATAAAATAATTAACTATTGGAAAAAAAGATACGGCTTTAGCATAATCTCGATAGAATTACCCCTTTGCGCAACCGTTAAATAAGAAACCTAAGAATTGCTTCTTTCCAAAGTATTGAACTCAAGACCTTTCATAACATGTAAGGGTACACATTATTTTATTTTTTCATAATAAATGGAAATATATTCCTATCCTACGAATCGGAATTACAATTTACTATCTAAAAGAGGCTGTAAAAAAAGAAAGATGGTTGTCTGTAAATCGACATTTTTACTTACTTCTCATACTCGGCAAATCATTGATACACAACAGACGAACAGAATCAATGGAGACCATAAAGTCTAAATTCAAAGTTAAATTAACCGAGATAATCCTGGAGAAACACGATCTATGGTATTTCGGGCACCTCAGGTAGATTGCCAGGAAGACCTTCGAGGACTCGTGTCGAGGGAAGGAGACAAAGAGAAAGGCCCGCATCTCCTGGGAAGAGGATGTCCGTGAGTCGTTCGGGAAGCGAGGCATGGTTTGAGATAGAAGGGAGAGAAAGCTTTTTTTTAGTTTGTGCCAGTAAAATAAAGCAATACTATAATAAAGCTTTTTATTTGAATAAACAATAAAATAAAGCTTGGGGCGGGGTGGCCGAACGGGCTAACGTGTTTGTAATATATGCGTTCCCTGGCAACCTCATAACCTGAACATAACGCGTTCGAATCCCAGTGTCTCGAGCATTTAACTATCGCATCAATCCTCCGCCCACTCTCCTAGCCCGAGGAAAAAAAAAATCGAAAAGGCGACGTAGGTTAGAAAAGGTAATAAACCTAAAATAGAATAAGGTTTATTATTTATGTTTAATTTCTTCTTTAATCGCACCCCATCTGTCGGTGTTCCTAAAGTTAATTTCCTTGGTCCTAATCTTTTTATATAAACCCCACAGTTTATATACAGCTGATATCCCAACCTATCCTAACACTGTCATCAGCACGTATGCCGATGACACATGTATCCTATCAGTAAATAACGTTCGATCAATTCCATCCTCTTCAATCACAAACCTAGAAGAATGGTGCCAAAACTGGAGTATTAAAATAAATTCCAATAAATCCCATGATATTACCTTTACTCTTCGTCGTAAACGTATGACTTCCTGTCCTACAGTTTCCTTTAATAACACCCCACTTATTCCTGTTGAACAAATCCGATACCTAGGACTCCACCTGGACAAACGTCTAACTTTTAATCCTCATGCAAGCTAAAACAGCTCGACGTTTCGGCTCACTCCAACCCTTACTAGACAAGCGCTCTAAACTTCCAATTAATTACAAAAGACTCATATACATGATTATAATAAGACCTATTTGGCCTTAAGGAATTTAGCTATGGAACTCCACTAACCATCGAATTCCTCTCGTATCCAATCCTAACAATCCAAAATCCTTAGTAAAATTCTCAATACTCCTTACTTTGTCACAAATAAAATAATCTATAACTAGATGTTCTACATGTTTCCGATTTCGCCAATCAACCTTCCATAATTAACTTCATTACCATCCGAATTCTCTTGTTTCTAACCTTGCTTCCTCTTCGATTCCTAATAACCCTCCGAGGCGTCTCAAAAGAAGATGATTCGTGTTCTCCTTCTATATACATATTATTAGAGTGCTATCAATGGGTAGTTTCTCAACAAGCGTGATTATATTCCTCTGTACACATTTACCTGATGTATTTATACTAATACAGTTGTAAATATGATAAATAAATATTTAAAAAAAAATCGCACCCCCAACAAACTTCCAGCATCTATAGTAAACCACTGTATAGTTTATCCAACATTACAACTAGGTAAAAGTTGATTAGGAAATATTTGTCCGTTCATTATAAATTATAATTCTAGTTCTGAAGATGGTAGAAAATTCCTGTAACAAAAGGTGACTAAATAACTTTTATTTTAAGAGTTGAGATATGGGGCTGCACTAACCATCAAATTCCTCTCGTATCCAATCCTTACAATTCAAAATCCTTCGTAAAATCCTCAATACTCCTTACTTCGTCACAAATAAAATAATCCATAAAGACCTTAATGTTCTATATGTTTCCGATTTTACGAATCAACCTTCCATAATAAACTTCATAACCACCCGAATCATCTCGTTTCTAACCTTGCTTCCTCTTCGATTCCTGATAACCCTCCGAGGCGTCTCAAAAGAAGATGATTCGGGTTCTTCTTATATATACATATTATTAGAGTGCTATCAATGGGTAGTTTCTCAACAAGCGTGATTATATTCCTCTGTACACATTTACTTGATGTATTTATATTAATATAGTTGTATTATAATAAATAAATCCCACCCCAACAAACTTCCACCATCAAAATTAAACAATGTATCCACCATTACAACTAGGTAAAAGTTGATTAGGAAATATTTGCCCACTCATTAAAAATTATAATTCTAGTTCTGAAGATGGTAGAAAATTCCTGAATCAACAGGTGACTATATGACTTATATTTTAAAAATGGAAGCTCATCTTGCACTATATGGCTAAAAATGATGATATGGAATCAGGGGTATAAAGCATTCGCCATCAAAATTTTTTAGAGAGCACATTTTTTATTCTGTTTCACCATATTTTTGTGGGGTTTCATTGTGAGGAAACCTTCAAACCAGGGGAGCGAGGAAACATAACATAGTAAATGTTAAGAACAAGGTTTTTTTTTTTTTTTTTATATACATATAATGAAAGTAAGAGACAATCGAATTGTATAGTATGAACACTTGTTATGGATGAGATAAACTTTTGATAGCTTGACAAAGAGCAGTTGTAATGATATGGTGTTTATGAAGATGAGAGCAATACAATTTCTTGAGAAGAGGTGAGGAGGAGGTGACATCGTTCTCAGAAGAGAGGTGGGTTTTCCTGGATGACATTAAGTAAAATTAAGTAGAAGATATCGTCGGTTCAATGTCTGTGTTGTATCTGAAACCTATCGAACTTTTTTTTTTTTTTTTTTTGTGTACATCCTTTCCTCGCCTTTTAGACTTACAGGTGATTTTCCTGGATGAGGGAAGAATCTGAAATTAATACCAGAGTTTAAAAGCTCCTCACTCTTTCATAATTATTTTCGAGATTGGACCAACGACAATATAATATTAAATATATATTTAACTGGCACATATCATCTGGTTGTTATAATGTTGATAATACCTAATAAAATTGAAGATATTTCTTACTCGACTATCGGCAGCAATTAGACGATCTAATCAAAAGTAAAGCTGAGATCAGAGGCGGTGACGCCATCAACTGATAAGAACCATCAGCGGTTTCGAAGATTCGAACATTTATCAACTTGCATAACGCCTCGATAAAACAATCTGTTACACTAAGGTCAATATGGTTTATAATGTTATATAATGATGTATTGGTGATTCACTGAAGTGCCTTAAGTCATTTTGGGGGCTTAAAATACAAAAATAATAATTTTAAAAAAAGTTACTATTAAAATATCTCAAATCCATCATGAACAATATTTGTCCATTTGTAAAATGAGTCCATTTGTAATTTTATGGAGCATCGTTTTATGAAAAGAAAAATAAGTCATTCCTTCTGAAAACATCCGACGAAGAAGATTAATAAATTTTTCCACGAAATGTCAGTTCCCATATTCTTTTCAATTGCACATTTTCTCTACAGAATTTTCGTTAAGTAACAAATTGGCATAGGTTGCTTCATCAAAATTCTTAAGGGAGAAGGGGTACATTTTGAGAGAGTTGTGATTTTTTAGAGAGAACCATATATTTGTGAGATCCCAATTTGAAGGAACAATTAGGAAATAATAGAAGAAAAGATGGAACCCATTAAATCAAATATAATTTTGTATGGACTATCATTTTTATGATTCTACTTTATTGTAAATGATTCGACTGTATTTAAGAAGAGGAAGTGGATACATTTTCTTGAGAGGGCAAACTTGGGGAGGATGTGCAGTCCTGTTACATAACTCCAGAGAATTTAGGTTTTGTGTACCTGTTTGATCAATTGCCTGTGTGAAATAATTTGAAACTGAATAACGTTTCTGTAACCGAACGCGAATAACATTTCTGAACCGCCTCATGGACTTTTTAAAATATAAGGAAAATCATAGTTACTACAGAGTCCTTTAAATTTAACTTTATATAGTTGAATAGATATTTTAATTTTGTATTTTGACAGTTATTAAATTATTTCATGATATATTATATATTATGGTTTTGTATTTCCTTCCTAAATGTAAATATATGCGAGACTGACCTAGACACTAATTAGCCGAAGTGATCTGGAATAAGACTCAAGCGCATATGGGAAAAAGACCAATAAAGAACAGCTTAAAAAAATTGGTCAACCAGTAGTGTTATGAAAGCAAGAAGAAGAAGATGGATGAGGAAGATATCTCTTAGAAATCCATGAGGAAGCCACTACACAACAAGGTTAAAAAACAGATGGATAGACATAATCAATAAAGATGCTAAAAAGCTACATGTAGAAAACTGGAAGGCCATATTTCCAAGACAAGAAGAGTTGGAGAAGGCTGGTCCAAGTGGAGAAAAATCAAGGTCTCGAAAAAAAAAAAAAAAATTTTGATCGGATATTGTGCCAAAAAGAAAAAGACTTACGTGCAGCCAATTAGAGACTTTAATGAACACCTTATGAAGACCTTTTAAGAGGAAATCGTTTAAAGAATATAATTTTCTGCTTTAAAAAAAAAGTACCATTCCGTACAATCGTAAAGTAAATCTATATCAAACAAAATAAGATAATAAAATTAATAAATTATTACTAATTGATTTAAACATTTTAGGATCTATTGAAGTGAAACCTCTTTATGCGCGTTTTGAATTTTTTTTTGTGGAGATTGAATCAGAATGAACCGTCAGATCTCCGATGTGTAACGCTCGGGAAAAGTGGGAAGGAGTCGATTAATTGATGTGTTTTTATTATTAACATATCTCAAAAACTAAGAATCGGATCTGCATAGTATAAGCGAGGACAATTTTCATCATTTACCTTTTCAATTGATTTTTAGCTATTTTGGAATTAAACGTAGACAAGTTGGAGTTAGGAGAAGGTATAAACTGGTTTTAATAGTTGATAGTCAGCAGTTAATAGATTCACTATTAGCATTAGCAATTATAGTATCACTTTGAAACGAAGACTGTCTATAAAACTGCTGTGCTGGCGAGGTATTAAGTTTCTTCACTGCCGGGTTCAGACGTACATAAATTAAGACAACGAAGAGATCATGGATGCTGTATACAGCCGGCCTTCGTTCCATGAACCTTTATAAAAAAGTGTGATGCGCGCAACACACAACTTTCACTTAATACTCAACTTGAATAGAAATTATTTTCTGGCAATATACAATTTTTAATCGAGCTAAAGCTTAAAGGCCTAATCATTAATACCATTAAAATAACAAAAATCCTATTTATTATATCAACGGCTGATTATGGATTGTACGATCAGTTGATTATGGATTGTACGACTATTAGTTATTAAACTATTATTTTCCACAACAAAGTTTACTAAAATGGAATAACGAGATTTTCATTGCCTGTCATAGATAGGTCAAAAGTTGCCACACTAATTGTAAGTGGATACAGTTGGGATACCACAAAGCGAAACTTTATTAAACAATTCACTAATTTAATTTTCTAAAAGTTTACATGATAATTTTTCGGAATAAATCGACGATTGATACCTGATTATTTAAATATATTATCAGATCTGGAGTTATTAAACTATAGTTTTATTTTAATTATTTAGAAATATAACAATCTGTCACGTGAACAATAACTATAGTGATATATGAACACATTCATACCATATTTACAGAAAATATAAAATTAACAAAAGTAAAATAATAATCAAAAACTATGTACAATAAAAAATAAAATAACCTAAAGATAATTTAATTAAAAACATAGTATAAATACCTATATACAATATATACAATCAGACAGGGAACCCCAAGCCAGGCTTCTTCCCCCAACTATAGAAGGAAAAACAGAACTACAAGATCCCTGCACTACTCTCTCAACCGCGTCACTGCTGCTAAACTATAGTAAATGTATTTAAGGTTATAAACATCCGTGAAATATTTTTAAATTTCATTTCTTCTTTCACACAAGTACAATGAAATAATATTTTATATTATTAACCTTTGCCCTAAAGATGACAAAAAAAAAAATTTAAGGCTCGAAAATAAGAAAAAAAATTGTCGTTAAATTGATGCTAAAAAACTTTTAGGTTTCGATTCGGTGTAAAAGTATTTTAAATACTTTTTTCAAACATAAATAAAATTTAAAAGTTTACATTTAGTAAGAAAATATCATTTGATTCCTTGGGAACATGTGATTTACGTTAAATAATGTTAGTTTTCAGAAATTATTATTTATAATGTTTTCGCCACTCTCCTTTATCTTCTACAACTTTCTATATTAGATATTGTTGTTTTATAAAATTCTCCGCTTTCCAGCGATATATTGTATGTATACCTTTTGACTAATTTTTCCAAAGATTCATTTTCGATCTGGATAACCATTTTTCTTTTTTTTTCCTTTATTCAATTATCAAATTATTTCAAAAGTTATACTTAGAGTTTTTGTACAACTCCTATTAATGAGATATAGTTAATTTATTAAGATAAACCAAATTAAAACTACTTTACAGTTAGCATATATTGATCACATATTATATATTATCACATATTGAATATTAGGCATTTAAGTCCTGTAATGCGATATCAATAAGGATAAGACCTATCTAGTATTAAAAGAAACTTAATAATACACTGATATACCGAGTTTGACCAAAATCATTGCAGTAGTTTTACAGAGAATCGTAAAAATGAGTATCATCGATTATTTAAAGTGCCACTTCCGGTTAACGGATTTTGACGAAAAATTTGCTGTGACATCTCAGGTATATATAATACTTAAATATGCAACTTTCATACAACTTTTCGTTTTTGAGCTAGACCTGTCACACACTATATATATATATATACACACATGCACAGATCATTTTTCAGAACTTGGTTATTTGGACTCAGGAGACTTCAAAACATGTATTTCCGTGGAAAACTCAGATTCGAAAATTTTCACGATCGCAATACTGTACCTTACAATATATTTCATATATAGGTAAGTGAAAGTAAAAAATATATACTCATCAGAATATTATAGGTAAATGTTGATGTAAGGACAAAGTACGACGGATGCGACATTGAAACGCTCGAAGTCCAGGTCTCGACCGTGGCATTATGAAGTTGAGTTCAGTGAAAGTGGTCATTTGTTGGCGGGCCTGAGGGGGTGGGGCAAGGCAATACAGTCAACTTCAATAGACTACGACATTACATTCGATATAATGATCTGTCTGATGAGTTCTGTATTGCTGTATTCTTTCACTATGGAAGGATATAAACCGTTCTGAAGAGCCATGTGTGTATATATATATTAATTCCTCATATATATATATATATATATATATATATATATATATATATATATATGTATATACATACATACATTTGAGGAACTAAAGTGAATGCAATAATTAATTAAAATTGAGCAACGTCGAGCGTGGTAAGTTCTTAGATGAGTAGCCACCCACATTGGAAAACCACGAAGTAACTTTAGAATAAAGAATAAGAAACATGTACAGAAAAAAATGATTATTAATGGCCAAAAGTACTGTTACATTAAATAAATGAATACAAAGCTTGTAAACTAAGTTCGTACATAACAAAGGAGAAAAGGAAAAAAAAATAAACCTTGTACCACAACCCATGAAGGGTCTTGGATTCAGTACAATGTGAGAAAGTACTGTTATAAGGCAAACGGTTGTGCAGGGATGTGATTGGGTGAACACGCTCACAAAATCGTGGTTGATCCTCAACGAAAATATTGAAAAGAAACTAATTTACATACTGTTTCAGTTGTTTATAAAGTAGTTTAACATTCTTTCTGTTATCAATTTATTATAAAATGATTTTATTATTTTTACCGCACCTTAGAAGTCGTTTTAGTTTTGCTTGTAAAGGAAAAGGAAGCTATATATATATTTTTAACTTTCCAACAATTTCTAAATAATCAGATCCAATTTTCTACGTGCGGTTTTCAATACAACTTAATGTTACATCATACGCATTTCAGTCATCAGGTCGTGTGTTTCTATCTGTACGATGTACGCGTGGAATATTTTGAACAGACGGATTGATTTTGTTACTTTTTTTTTTTTAAATAAAAGATTAATAATGTGAAATATAAATTATAAATAATATCTCATTATAAATAGGACGAAATGCTGAACATTCCACTTCCTTACATCATGCAGGTCCGATTTTTAGTTTCTGAGATATTTTAATCAATACGCAAAAACACTTCAATTAATCGACGCCAGCCGATTTAACCCGAGCGTTACACATCAGAGATATGACGGCTCAATCTAATTCGCTCTCCACCAAAAAAGTGCAAAACATGCCTATAGAAGTTTTCACTTAAAAAATTACTAATTTTCAACTAAATGTATACATTTTACTGTTTATTTATGTTTTATTATTGACTTCATCATGTAATGATTCAATCATTGGAGTTTTTCTCGTAACCCCAATTCCAAGATAATATTGAATGCATTTGAGAATTAAAATAGTCCACAATCTTGAACCAGGGACCAGTTATGTCTAGAATTACAGGAAGCAGTTGCAATCAAGTTGCATAATGAGTCGAAAATAAGAATGTCATATAACTTCATGTCTGACATTAACAAGTAATGAAAATCATTTATTTAAATACTTTTTTTACAACGGGATAAATCCGTGAGGATATATACCAAACAGATAAAAAATATTTAAAGAAATGGGCATTGTTTGCTTTTTTTACGGTTTATTATATGAAAGCCCATGCATTAAATGATGACATATAGTAATGTAAGCTTTTAAATATTGAAACATTCCTATGATTAATTGAACTTATTATTATTAAAATTATTAGTTAACGAGCTTATTTATTGTATGTTAATAGTTGTTATCTGAGATCCAACTGGATTTGGAGTTGGGATCTAAAGTATGCTTTATATCAAAGATTTTGCGGATATATACATATATTGTTTATTTATTATATATAGGACATTTATAATTTCTTGGTTTTCTTTTTTTCCCACATCTTCTCATCTTCTACCGCATCTCCGTTCTTCGCTCCACTGTCCATCTCCTCTCTGCCTTGGCAGTTCTCTTCTCTGATCCCTTGTCTCTTTATTTTTTTCTTCAATCTGTTCAAGGTATCCTTTGATGTTCTTAACCTTTATCACTTCGTCAAAGATCCGCATGTTCAATCTATCTTTTCTCATCCTCTTTATGCGACCGTGTAACATCAACCTTCTTTTCCTCATTGAGGTCTCAAGGTCTTCAATGTCTTCGTACAGAACAGTATCTTTCTGTTCATCTCTGTGTTGTCTTCGTGTTTCCACCCCACACAAAACCACCGATTCTACTACAGCCTTATTTTAACCTCTCTCGAGAGGTTTTTCTGATATAACAAATGATTTTAATCAAATATATAAATATATGTATAATTATTACACAAAACAAAATAACAGGCTTGATAAAAATATTAAAATATATTTATTAAAATAAGTATTTTTTTTTTAATTGTGTATCAAGATGTGAAGCTCCTGTTGGTTATAATAAAAACCACAGAGTGATAAAAAAAATGTAGATAAAAAAAATAGATTATCTTATTCTGGTCTACCACAGCTTCTGAACATGGAATATCGAATCTGTTGGATAAGCTTTGAAAAATGGAATTGTGGGAGAACCGCGTTTTTTTTTTTTTTTTTAATTCATTAGAATTGTTAGGAATTAGAAATGTTAGGTTTAAAAGGCAACGAAATATAAGTCCGTAACGCCTATTAATAGGTGTATAGTGCTGTCAGTCTGACCAAAATGGCGGAAGAACTAAACAAAAAATTTATCGTAAAATGTTTTGACAGCTATTATATTGATCCCTTCATCTTTACAACAGTGAAATTCCTGGTTCGTGTAAGCAATGCATGTTAATTTTATGGCGATTTAGTCTAGCATTGAGGCTGCCGGAAATGGAGCTTTATCACACTGACTATAACGGCAATACAGTTTTATAGCGGATATAAAATACAAGTAACGACCACAACCACAGCAATAGTGCTATTTTATAGATAAGATTTAGATATCGATGAAGCAAAGTGTCCTATCAGCATGACCATCCCAAGGTCCGTTTAATATCTCCCTCTATGTACCTGCACACCTAATAAAATTCCAATTACGACTTTATGGTCTTATAAACACATCGGATAACATGATATAAAGTAAGTATTAGAACTTGAAGTATTTATAAGTAAGAGTCCCTCAATAGTTCCTAGTATACTTACTACTAACTTGAGGTATTTAGAAGTAATAATTCCTTCTTCCTCACTTCCTACCAAGAAAAATCTCCATATAAATCCATCCCTTCAAGTCCCGACACCTTTCTTATTTTCCTCTTATTTTTAATTTTAAAAAATAATAAAATGTATTAAATGTTTCATTGATACATATATATATTTACAATAAATTCGATCTTTTTATTGGTAAATAATACATTTTGCCACACTTAAGGGCATTGAGTACTATAGCTGAGTGAGGCTCATTCTTAAAATATATACAATAAAAAAGCAAAAAATTTAAAAAAAAAAAGTAGATAAATAAAAATATATTTATATAACAATTCAAAAACATTAAACATTTTTTTTCAAAAATTTATCTTGAAGATAAAATTAAATAAAATACAGAAATTTGTACCAAAAACAAAATATATAAGTAACAGAAATAAAAAAATAGATTAAAAAAAAACATTCATAATTACAAAAAAAAGAAGAAGTTTCTGCCATATCTGAGGCAGAAACTATCTATCCTAAATACGCAATATCAGTTTCGTACGACTTTTGAGCTAGACTGTTCACATACACACAGACCATTTTTCGGGACTTGGTTCTATGGACCTCTAAACGTTTTCTGTTGAAAATTCAAAAATTTTCACGATCGTAATAATTACCCTTACTATATAATAACATATATAGGTAAGTGAAAGCAATATAAGTAATTGAAGGAAAACTCATATATATTAAAAGAGAAATAAAAGATTTGCAAAATTGTTATATAATGTTTGGTTTTTATTTACACGAATCGGTCAGAAAGGACCACGCGAATATCATTTCTTGTTCTTCTTCACACCTTCGGCCTTCCATTCTTATACTCTTTCACCCTCTTGGACTCTTAGTCCATTTTCTCCCTCGTTTCTTCCTCCTCCTCACAACAACCCCAACCTCTTATAGTTTTCTCCCAAAAATCTCTCTATCCAAGCAGTCGTTATCCGTGATTTTTAGCTTAGATCGAGATACGACATTCTTTATATTATAGAAAAATATTTATTCTTTAAGATTAGATCGTTTTAAAAAATATTTGTGTAAAATATTATGTGATAACCTGTGTAGATAATTAGAATAATTGTCATAAGTGCATTAGGAATCTACCAGTAGATTTGTATTTTTGAGCTATTATAAAATAAAAAATATACTATAACATCATACTCTTTGCGAAATATCTGATAGATACTATAATCATGCTAAATTAAAACTGATGCTTCTAAGACAACCAATACATACTCATCAGTTGTTTATGACCCGCAAAAAAAGAATGATTCTTGATGTTTTCACTTCTATCGTGTGGTTTAAACTATACACCTTAGTTTTTTTAAAGGTGTTTAAGCAGTTATATGAGGGGATATATACAGGTATGTTGGCTGGGATCTCGTGTTTAGATAATGGACAGAGGAACAAGGTTTTTTGGCTGTAAAGGTTAGAAAAGGAAATATTGACATCGAAAAACTGGCTAAAGGCAAATCAACTCTATATACCCATATAGATATACTAATTCTATATCTTATAATTGGTATCTTTAAACAATTTCATAATTGTGTTCAAGAGATTCAAAAACGGATAGAAAACGCAATCTTGGCATCCACTGACGATCTTCGATACCACGATACAGTTCAAATGTCTATTATTGCCGAAGAAAAACAGAAAAAAGAAAAGTGGTTGAACGGTTCTAAGGAGCTTATTG
The DNA here is from genome assembly GCA_928085145.1 of Nezara viridula. NCBI lineage: Eukaryota > Metazoa > Arthropoda > Insecta > Hemiptera > Pentatomidae > Nezara > Nezara viridula. Next base: position 69,474,166 of record OV725083.1, on the reverse strand, counting down.
GCTGTACATATCACTGATGGATATGTATAAGAATTAGGAATTATCACTTGATCTCGTGCAGTTTAAGCAGAAAACGAATGCATACGGAAAAAAATATATACTTGAATACAACTAAGATTATAATTTACTAAAAGATTACTGAACTGTACAATTTATGTGGTATATATCTGTGCCTAGGAGATAAAGGGACACTACGTACATTTTTTTGTTAAATAATTTAGTAACTAAGAAACAAATTTTAATATTTCAAATTTACGGCTCCCTGTGTAAATAAAAAAATGTGATAAGATGTTCTTTACTTCCGGAGTACAGATTTTGTAATTGAAAAAAAAAAAGTTAATAGTTCAAAATTACAGAAAATTACTGTTTTGAACATATACAGAAATAGACATGGTATTCTTTTCCTCCGAGGTACAGATTTAAATGCCTGGATTAAAACAGATTTAATCCACAATGGTTAAATGATCTTCCATTTGGTTTAGCATAATTAACTAGCTAAACTTAGGATTCCATCCGAAGAAACGTCTAGCTTGGAACCCTCATACCAGACTGAGGCGATAAGAAACCGCTCGACGTTTCCGACTAATTAAGCACACATTAGACAAACGCTCTAAGCTTTCAATTGATTACAAAATACTCATATACATTACTATAATTAGGTCTATTTTGACTGAACTGAGCTTTGCGACTCCACCTAACAATCGAATTCCTCTCGTATCCAATCCTTATAATCCAAAATCCTTCGTAAAATCCTTAATGCTCCTTATTGTTACAAATAAAATAATCCACAACGATCTGAATGTTACACATTTCCGATACTTCAGAATCCTCTCGTTTTCAACCTTGCTTCCTCCTCGATCTCTCATAACCCCCTTAGGTGTCTGAAAAGAAGATGATCTCGTGATCTCCTAATTTAGATAGTTTACTAGATTACTACCAATTGGTAGATTCTCTAAAAGCCTTGTCATTGCTTGTGCTAGTGTATCATATTTACTGAATGTATATTAATTTGTACAGTTGTAAATTTCATAAATAAGAATAATAAAAAAAAAAAAAAAAAACCTGAAATGCTAATATCAATTTATCAAATCAGTAAGTTTTTCGGGTCTTAACCACACTATCCAGGTTTATCGACATTGAATTTCGAATCGAAAATATCAATGAATCATTTAAATACCACAATCAAGTCCCTCTCAACTACTCCATTGCCATTTCGATGATACTTGATCAGTTGAGATTTTTCAAATTATTTAGACTGAAACCGTCGGAATCAGACGTAATAAATCTCGGCATTGTGTTTAAATAGATATTAGGTGTTTTACAGATATTTAAGGTATTTTTTAGTGAAATGTCAATTCTCAAAAGATAAGATTAGATTGTTCTTTAAGAGCTTTGAAGATGACGACGGTTGTTAATTGAGTGTGTTTGTCGAAAAATGTCTAACTAGAGTAATTGAGGAAAAATATTGACAGCCAAGAGAAGCCACACCGCATCGAATTCCCTATAGGTTATCCTGGTCGACCTTCACATTTGTTACAATTTCCTCTTAGCGACCAGTTAACGTGAGATCCTATAAAAGAGGAAGCGATCCATGGAGAAGTTGAATGCATGCGGAAATTAGGTCTGATCAAAACGGAAGAGTGATGACCACTCGATAGATTCCCCACGCTTCCTAAATAGTAAAAAACCAATGAATACTGCTTGCACTAACTAGTTATAAAATAATTATGAGTTCGCGTTTCGGTGCTGGGGAGAGGGGAGAGCTTTTACCTCTGGAATAAAAATAAAAATAGAATGAATATTGTTGTTCTTAGATCATACAATTTTTATTTGTTTATAATAAATAATAAGACGAAATTATTATTTTATTTTCATAATATTGGAACATATTAATAAAATTTTCACAATTGGAATCATAAGAATTTGATTTTCGATGTCTACCATACATGAAAACAAAAGATAGATGGATACCAATAGACCCCTAACTTTGTTATCGCTATTTCATATTTCCTTTAAGTTTATTCAACCTACTTATTTTACTTTAACTTTATTCTACCTATATTTTTTAAACTATATTTTTCACTGAAATATTATATTTTAGTTTTAGTTTTTAATTTTAATGGTTTCTCATAGCTATTCTCTGGTCTTTTCTCGACTTTGATGAAGACCTGAACTTATGGCCGAAACATCGGCAAAAATAAAAATCAATATACTGGTTTATTTTTACATTTTTTTTTTTTTTACTGATCACCCCAACCAATCTTCTCTTCAATGATACACTACAGTCAATCCACAATTATGGATAACAGTAATTTCAATATTATCAACTAATCTCAGTATAGGTTTAGTGTGTAGCCATAATGGAACCTTTGTAAGTTAAGTGAAGATTGATAACAATTTCGTTTATTTTATTTATAATTAAAAAAAATTATGAAAAACTAAACAATACGTTTATGTTAACATGAACTTTTATCACCTAATAGTAAAGTATTGGTCATCAATAAATGCAAAATTTAAAAAAAATTTAGTTAGGCTCTAAAAAACAGCAAAATGTCATTATCCACAACCTAAAAAAACTGGCTGAATGTCACAAGTACTTATAATATTAAACTTAATCAATGTTAATCAGCTTTTTGGGTTGTTGGCAATGGCATTTAGGTTTCTTTTTCAGATATAACTCAAGTTTTTTTTTTTGTTTGACACCTAGGCCGTTATTTGTGTCCAGCCTTCAATTAAAGACGTGAAGGTGTTATGTTACAAAATTTTTGAGAAAATTATTATAATAATTAATAAAAGGCTTAGCGAACCCGAAGGTTCAATGCTGACACCATCAATCCCATATTACACACCTCCCTCCACCGTCCACCTTCCAAACCCCAGTCCCTTCGGTTTTAACGAAATCTTCCCACCTTCGCTTCGGTCTACCGTTCGAACGTTTACCAATATTCGGTATAGCAAATATTAGCCTTTTGGGAATTCTTTCGTTACTAAGCCCATTAATTTTACAAGCCCATTTGATTCGCCGAGATGTAATCACCTCAATTACATTAACCGGATAAAGTTCAGGCAATTCGGTGTTGTTTAACCGTCAGAACTCTTCGGTAAACTCATCCTTTTTCGGTCCGAATATTCCACGCAATACTTTGTTTTAAAAAACCTTAATACCTTGCTCATCCCTTAATGTAAGCGGCCACGTTTCGCATCCATAAAGAACTGTAGGTAAGGTAATGGTTTTATAAATTCTAGTTTTTAAGTTCCGAAACAAGAGGCGCGAGCTAAGCCGTTTTTTTACAGAAAAATATTAAGCATTAACCTTACTCTCTTAAAAAAATTATTAATAATGTTTTTTATTTATTTACTTCTTTTTTTAAGGAGATGGCCAACCCTATGCAATGAGAAACCATTCCATTAACAAAGGATCTTGGATTCTTAATGTTACAAGGCAAAGATAACCGCATAACACCTTCACTCGTGAGAAAAAATATGTACGTGTATTTGTTACATAGTAATTTCATCCACTCAAACCTATTATCCTTTGAACTTTTCTCAAAGGTGCAATAAAAAGCAACTTATATTGAAGGAAGAACAACGGCACACAGTTGGATCAAAGTAGAAGAACTTTAAAAATGAAAATTTTAAAAATTAGGAAAAATCTAAGATATTAATTAAGTAAGCTGTAGAATAAAAGTACTGGGTCACTTATAGGCATAGGAGGGTCTAAAGTGGAGGAGAGAGAAAGCTTTCGGACTGAACCCCCCCCCCCTTCTGGAAAAATGGTAAAACATAAACATGTTTTAAGAACAATATATATTAAAAAATGTAAGTCTTAAAGTATTATTGTTCGTGTAATTACATTTTATAGGACTTCAAGAATCACTGTAACAACTTTTGGTATAGCTAGTTAGTTTCTTTCTTTTTTAAAGTAATTATTGTTATATATTTATGAAAAAAAAAGCTCTCGGGCTGAAGGTTGAAGGGAAAAATTTCTAGTTACAAAAGTACTGAAAAACTATCCACAATAAAAGTCTGAGTGATACCGAAACTGTTTAAAAATATTTTTTTTTACGTTTCAAGCTTTTTTACATTTAAGTATGAAACCCATATTTGTTTTCAGTATTCCAAAAAACCTTTTAATTTAATTTGCCTGAGAGTATTAATTTATGTATTTATTTATTTAATGAAAAATTGAAAACAATAAAGATAAAGAGAGAGAAGTGAGAAAAAGGGAAACTAAATGTTAAAAAAAAAAAGCATGAACAATGAAAGGAAGAAAAAAAAATGTACATATATATATATATATATATATATATATATATATATATATATATATATAATATATATATATATATATATATATATATATATTACTAATATAAACTAACACTTCTATATATTTATATATAAGTTCATTTATTGTCCTAAGGATTAAAGAGTATGCTGTGTATATAGCAACCCAATATAATTGGGCAGTAATCTTTTATATTTTATATTTTTATGAAAATAAAGCGTTTCTCTCTCTATGTTGGAATGATGAAATCAGTGACCTAGTGCATGTAAACTCTTATCAAAAATTAGTTTTGGGATGCTTAATAGTTTCTTCCCCTTTAAAGATACTTCGTTTACTATTCTACTAGCTTTTTTCCTGGCTGATATATACTTTATTATTTCTTAAAGGCATTTTTTTTTGTACGTTTTATATTTTTTATAATTTAAGAAATCCCATGATCAATGCTTTATTTTGAATATTAACTTTCCAGTCAGGATTTAAAAATAGGCCCTAGCAAAGCGATTTGTATAAATATTTTTGTCTATTATACGAAATGGAATATTGTAATCGATAAACGAAAAAAAAAAATTAATTCCTCCTTCACATAATTTATAGGATCTACTAATTTCCATATTGGTTTGCAATTCCTTCACTAAACAAAATTTTCTGCGAATTATTCGCATGAGCCATCTAGTATATATATTATATTATTATTATATTATATTATATATTTAAAAAATATTTTTTTACTATGGGAAATAGTCGCTTATATCCATCTAAATGTAACAGAATAAGACTAGAAAAGATTAACTTATCTAGATAAGAGATAGGAGATAGTGGGTGTAATTATGATTGAGATAGTTGACTACAATTAGGTAGAGAATGGCGTAGATAATTACCCTATTAGTTGAGACCAGTTATTTCCTTTACTTCAAACTATAAAATCCTTGATTTATTTCAATCCGTTAACGGCGTACAATGGGTTGAAATCGCCAATTTAGAATGACAAAAGTAAAGTTAAAAATTTCATTATTCGTAGTTTAAAATGTTGTTAACGTTAGTTAGGAATATTACGACTAATTTATGCATTGCAATCTTTACCAACAGTTGTAAAAGTTTCATGATTATACAGCGCGGCTATTTTCCAACGATTAGCTTATCTCAATGCATTTATTCCAGATTCACTTTTCACTGAACCTGGATTAGAACGAGTTATTAGTACCTAATTAAATAGAAAAATTTTGCCCCTCTCCAGATTGAAAACGCCCCAATCCCAAGAGTTTTCCTAAATAAAATAGTTGTAGGTTACGATGTGATGAAACTATTTACGAAGTTTCAGGCGGATGTTAATAATTCGATAAAAAGGGGTCTGTATCGCAGGGACTATTAAGTTAAATAGGACCTTCATGCAGGCGGAACCCGCAACACAGTTTAATTTTCGATGAAGTGTTACAGACTAATAATTCAATGACTTTCACAACACTAATGTTAACTAAATAGTTCATTTGATTCCTCAATTCAATCATTTATTTTTAAATTAAATTCGCAATAATATAAATTGTCATTCGCGATAATTGTGCTTAATAACCGAAAATATACAGATCTTAATCGCTCATTTATATAAAAATAGTGTTTATTTCGATATATAGGGCAAGTTTCTGGACTGATTATTCATGAGCATCGGAAATCCATCAGACCGTTCCTAAACTCACGGATGTAACAGTGAGCAGGTTTCTAAACCCTGCGCTGAGATCATTGATGACTATTGGTAATTCATTGATGGATAAGCGCTGAGTTTAGGAATTTGCCTATTGGAACTACAGCTGGCAAACGTTTTTCCACAATAACGTAACAAACATCGAAATAAAATGTAAGCAAGTCAAACTCTTCTTGATTGCTGATGAGCCAATTAAGTGCCGCCGCCATGTTGAAGCTACTAAACTAAAACTATGAACTTCAGGACAAGTTTCTAAACTCAGCGCTTAATTCATCGCAAAGGGTAGCGATTTAATCTGAGTTAGAATAGAGAAGACCTGCTGGAATCAACCGGAGCTTAACACACCTGGAAGTTAATGTAAACTGGAATAAATATAGATAGAAAGTAAACTGAATATAAAAATATAAATTGAAAAATGATAACATAAAGACGTTACATCCAGCGAATCTGCGCCCCACTGGCCGATGGAACTGATGGATCATCTGTAACTCAATAGACCAATAATAATACAGGCTAATTTCCATCGATTGTTTCGATTGATGAGTTTGTGATGGTCTGATGGATTTGGATGCATGCTCTATAAAAAGGTGACAAAATACCCATTAGGCATAACTGGATAAGCTAATATTTGATAAGCTAATAATTGATTTCCTCTGTAAAACTGAAAGGGAATAATAATTATAGGCTTTCAACAATTATTTATGAAATATTGTTTTGAAACATCTACAAAATATATATATAAATAAACCATGACCTGAATTTTTTTAAATTTATAACCTACAGGCGACATTTATCCAAAGGTTTATGTAGTTGTTTAAATCTTTAATCTTTACAATAAAAGACTTTTATGATTACAATTCAGAATATTTAATAATTGAAACTGAGTTATAATTATGATATACATATAGCCAGAGAGAAAGATTTAAAGAAACATACTTCGAAACAAAAGTTTAAAACAAAAAAAATTCAGTTCCAGAGGTTGGTGGTTAAGATCTCAGCAGAATAACAGAAACGGTTTGAAATCATTTAACCAACCTACTCAGATTTAGAAGATATTCATATTCATAAGACCCATATATATGTAACGATAATTTTAAAAATGATTTAATATATATTAAAATAATTAACAATATAAAAATGATCATAGATCAGTGAAACATTCAAAGCCTATAGAATATAAAAAATGGTATCATGATTTATAAAATTTCTATTCTTTAAAGATAAAGATGCTTTATGCTTGACATTTAAATAGTTTCATTATATTTTTGCATTTAAATTCTTTTGAAACGCTGGAAGACCTGTTGAATGCAAATATTGAAATTATAATTATTTTGACTCTATTACTTATTGAATTGATAGCATTTAAATAGTGTATTTACCATAGCTTATCACACCAAAATGTATAGAAAGAAGTGTTAGAAATTAGATACAGAAGAACAAAATTAAGAATCATGCATTATTAAAAATTTATAACTCACCTCAGAAATTTCCAATATGGCCTATTACTTGAAATTCACTCTATCCAACATTTTATTTTAAAACAGATAGATTTTCGAAACGAAACTAAATAAAACAATAACCGATCATTTAAATAAGTTAACATTATCAACTATAGGTACGACACTACCTATATAGTTATTTAAAATATTAATAATTACTCGACACAAACCGAACCGCACAAGAATTATTTTAATATCAAGCGAACCGAACTGTTACTAGGTGATACAGGGAAGCTCATTGGCCAGTCATATAAACTGGCTCCTGATTGGTCGAAAATTACCGCCACCCACTGCTGACTCTATCAGTCAGTCTGTAAGAGAATATCTCTAAGTATTCAGAAAATAAGCAGGTTCTTTTCAGGTATTTTCTTCTTATTATTATTCATTTAAATCATTAATAAACACCAATAATGTACAATGATTAATCACAAATTATAATAATTACTAATATTAATTTTCACTATTAAAACAGACATTTATCAATGAACTTTACTAAAATAGGTAAGTGCCTTTGTGTTTGTGTGGGATATTTTCGATTGTAATATACCTAGATCAGATTTTTATATTGTTTTTTATCCATGAAAATATTCCATTTTCAATCAATTATATTCTGCAATTATTAAATATTAAAATTAATTTAAATCTATAAGATCTAATTTTAATTTTAATTTATTTCTATTTATTGGCCAAAGTAGTAATAAAAAATACATTTTGTTTCAGTTAAAAATTAAAATTATTAATTGTGCAATATTCAAACAAAATAATTAAATAAACTGAATAAAATCAGTTGGGAAAACCATGATAAATTCATTGATGATTCATTAAATGCACATTACCATTAATAATGCATACAAATTACTAAATTTATATGCGAAGGTATATTTATAATTCGTAAGCGCAAACTCACCGTATAATTTGAATAGAAAGATCCTTTTATGATTTTCATCAGAATATCTTAATATGGAGATATCCAAAAAGCACATTCTGTCTGTAATAAATTTCCCACTATGTCCATCCTCTACAACACATGTATTTCAAAACGGATTTTTTAAACTAAAACAATATAAATTAACACATTTTATATAAACTAAAAAAAAAACTTTCGAGGAACGCGAACCGCACTGTTACGAGTACAGAGGATAACTGATGCTACAGCCATATTGATATTTCTGAGTGTAAACAAAGTAATGGGTAAATTCGATTTGCAGTCCTGTAGCAATGAGGATGTTCGTTGAATAAATTGGTACGTTTGAGATCATTTCCTTTTATCGAATATTAGCACAGTAGATTAAATTATAATAACCAATTTTTTTTCTTATTTCACATTATTAAAATGGACATACTGCAACCTAAAAGTTATTACTTATATATTTGTGTGAGCTTTTGTATTTACATGCAATTGTTTTTAAATAAGTAATTACTTCTATTTGTAACTTCTATATCGATCGATACACGTTAATTATGAAATGATAATTTTCTTTTTTAAAAAAACAAAAGGAACATAATATTGTCTAAAATAATTTAATTTCTTATTTTCTTTATTCACAATACTGTGCTTTCTACACTCACGAGTTGAAATTGACGTTTTAGTATCCTTAAGATGATGTAATGCATAAATAAATATTTTATACATATTTCAATTGATTCTTACAAAAAAATTATTATTCTCTGTTTGATTATAAAATAAAATTCTCAAATTTCAACGTAAATTTTAAATGATTTTATTTTAGAAAAAAATACTTTACAAATTGTAATTTTCGACTTTTACATTAATTACCCGCCTGACTTATTCCTTAAGAAAACTTATTCCAAAATGTCATTTTGTTAGTTCAGAATTTTCAAACCTTTAGCAATATTAGACGTGCCACATCATAAATTATGTATTAAATGTTACGTAAAGTAACTTAATTACGTATTCCTAACAAAAAAAGCAGTATTATTGTTGGAGTGATTTTAACAAAATTTGTTCTTTGTGTAAAGTATATTTTTCCTCAAAAACGGTTTTACAAGTAAAAATAAATTACATTTGACTAAAAAACAGCATCGCATTAAAATAATGTTATAGTCGTCATTGTTTTCCTGTATAAATGTAAATATAATATATAATAACAATATAAAAACCATTATGTATAATTAAAAAACTGAATGCCCATTATGTGGTAATAGTTTCTGCTGTGGAAGTACTGTACTAATAATAAACCTTGTGAAAGTAGGAAAAATGGCGGTTATAGAACAGCTGACTAAACATTTAATTTTGGGCAAATTCCTAAACTCCGCTCATTTATGGACATCAGAAATCCGCTAGGTCGTTCCTAAAATCCTCGATGGATTCATAAATGGAATTCATCGAGTTCGTTTATTAATTGATCTTTCAGCAGTTTCATCGGTTTTGGGGGTCGATAGATCCGAATAATGTAACCTCATCGTTCTTATTTCGCAATTTTGTAATTCAATAATTCAGTGGGCAAGTATTACCTTGTATAATTTTTCATTTTTTAACCTTCCAGGAGTAATAACCTTTGGATTCAATCGATGGAATTAACCCTGAGTTTAGGAACTTCCTCTTTAATTCAAAGATTCTCGAAAATTTCAATAATCAAATTATTAAATCAATATACCAAATTAAAGAAATTTGTAATAAACACTAAATAATATATTTTTTTTTGTCATTTCTCCAAAATAAATAATTTAAAAGCGTAAGCAAGAATCAATTATATAATCACCATTACAGATAAGGTATGATAGACCACTGATACCACACAGGTACTTTCAGCTATCACTAAAAACTCAGATAGTGCAACAGTACTGCAAAAAAATCTAATGTCATACTGTCGTCCAATACACCATGACAGAGAGAGTTGCTGTCACGGTGGAAACGAAGCCTAATTCGTTTACTCCTCGCAAACACTGGAATTAGGCACATCTGTTCTTAATTAGGTTAATTGGGATAAATGTATGTACTTCTTTCAAATCACCTGTGGTTATGTGGTTCAAATGGTCACTTTGGAGTAACTACCCAATATTATTTCTTCATGTACATCGATAATGGATTAAGAATACAGTTATTCTGCAACATCGTTCCAATAATGAACTGTGGTTTCTGTAATTTATATAGCACGTAAGGGCAAGTTTCTAAACTCATCGATGGATCCTTAAATGGAATTCAGCTCGCTCCTTCGTCATCGACTAAATCATCGATAACGTGTCCAATGGCTTTTTAAGGTCCGTGGAGCCACTGTATTTTTGATATTTCTCAATATTTATAAATTGTTATTCAGATTACTTTCTATCTATAGTTATTTACGTTTTAAAACTAAACAATAAAGTAGGTAAATATTTTCTTATATATTTTTTATTTTCTTGTGTTTTGAAACAAGTTAAAACAGAAAGTTATACCTTTCTGCTGGAATCAAGCACCACAATACTTTGGTTAAAATATTGATTAAAGTTTTGTCCTTTAAGAATCTATATAGTCGGATTTTTTTTAGGTTTTGGGATAGTGGAAATCTTTCATAAACGAAAAAAAAAAAAAAGAGCTATCTTATAAATGTAATTTTGATATGCAACGTTTTTCATTAAAAATTAATCTGTTGGCGAATTTCTCTTGAAATCGACGAAAATAATCTTTCTTTCTTTATTTAATCCGGATTCAAAATTTTTCATTTTAGATTTCAAGATGTGGTTTTAAAATCGAGTTATAAAAAAAAAAAAATCGTCCATCCTCCTTTTACGTTGTTTTTTTGGGGGGGGAGGGAGACTAATGCGACGATTTTTCAAAGATTTCGTGTGGTACAATAACAGTAGCTTGAAAATATCTTAAAACACGTTTTTCAAAAAATCTTAATGGAGTCAACATTTGGGTGCAATATTTATATTTTGGCTTTATATATATATATATATCATTACTATATTCGTGCAAACTTTCTTTACCAATCGTCGGAATATAAACTTCTTCCCTTCCTACCTTTGCGTTCGCGTCACCTACAATCCCCTGCTCAATTAGAATATTATACAGTTTCTGGCGGTCAATAGAATCGTAAGCCTTTTATAGATTTTAAAAAGGCTTACGATTCTATTGACCGCCAGAAACTGTATAATATTCTAATTGAGCAGGGGATTCCAAAAAAACTAGTAAATCTAGTCAGGATGTGCTTGACGGAGACACTCAATAAAGTTAGAATCGGTAATAATTTGTCCGAAAAATTTGAGGTTCGTTCGGGCTTAAAACAGGGGGATTCGCTTTCGCCTGTCCTGTTCAATTTGGCATTAGAACATGCCATTAGGGAGGTAATGCGAACCGAGAAAGGGTTGGATCTGGGCGGGACAACATCCGTGCTGGGCTATGCTGATGATCTGGTACTGTTAAGCGAAGACGTTGAAACTATAAAACTAAATACGACAACGTTAATGAAAGCCGGGAAAGAACTAGGACTCGAAATAAACGTGGATAAAACAAAATATATGGTTAGCTGCAAAAATGGCCATACTACTGGTGACATCGATATAGATGGTAATATGTTTGAACAGGTAGATAAGTTTAGGTATCTAGGTTCAACGATAACTAGAAAAAACGAAATTGAAGAAGAGATTAAAGTTAGACTGAAGGCGGGAAATGCTTGTTATTTTTCTGTGACAAAACTACTTAGTTCGCGCCTCTTGTCCCGGAACTTAAAAATTAGAATCTATAAAACAATTATCTTGCCTACAGTTCTTTATGGATGCGAAACTTGGCCACTTACATTAAGGGATGAGCAGCGTCTTAAGGTTTTTGAAAATAAAGTATTGCGTAGAATATTCGGACCGAAGAAGGATGAGTTAACCGGAGAGTTCAGACGGCTACACAACGCCGAATTGCGTGAGCTGTATCCGGGTAATATAATTGATGTAATTTCATCGCGGCGAATCAAATGGGCTTGTAAAGTTGTTGGGCTTAGTAACGAGAGGATCCCTAAAAGGTTAATATTTGCTGTGCCGAATGGTAAGCGTCCGAGGGGTAGACCGAAGCGAAGGTGGGAAGATTGCATTAAAGCCGATCTGAAGGGACTGGGGTTGGACGGCGAACGGTGGAGGGAGGTGTGTAACAAGCGATTGGTGGTGTCGGCATCGAACCTTCGGGTTCGCTAAGCCTTATTATTATTATTATATATATATATATATATATATATATATATATATATATATATATATAAACTATTCTGAAGTAATAAGCTATAGTGTAATAATTTGTAGCGTTTATTCATTCACATTAAATTTACTTATTTTTCCTTTTAAATTAATTTTCCAATTTTATACTCCTGATTTTGAACAATTTTTATATGAATGATAAAAAAGTATATTTGCTAACATAACTTAAGTACGTTTAAGAAAAAAAGTGAGCCATACAGTTGGTATTACATCTGAATATTTCTAAAATTAACCAGTGAAAAAATATATATAAAATCATGCGTACAAACTATTAACCTGTAAACATTGTCAATATTTAAATTTCCTTCATATTGGAGATATTATATAAATATTTAAAGAAGGTTATATATTTATAGCTATATTTACTTTATATCTCATATTGGATGGTAAGGTCCTGTGAACGAAAATAACCTCCCAAAAGGTCGTTTAGAATTGATTTTCGACAACATCCTATTAACCTGATATCCATGTTTTCGTACTATATTCACCATTCCGCTTTTTCATTTTATTTATTTAGGTAAAAAAAATAAATATTCATTAACGCAAACCTTTTTTAATAATAAAAAAAATAAGGTCTTTGTACTGCGATATACATGGTATGTGAGAGTGGCAAAAACGATTTGTGCTACGAAAACCAATCGGACCGTTTTAAAATCCATCGATGTTGACCACGATTGCAATCAGCGCGTTTCTTTATTCATCGAATGAATCACCGATCAACGGTCATGCTGTTGTGGATTATGGATCCGCTGGATTATGGAACTTCATTATATCCTGTGTTATTATTTCTCAATTTCCTTTACACATTCATACTCAGTCCACTTTCTATCTACATTTATTTCTGTTTTTAAATTCAACAATTCAGTAGGTATTTCCTTTTTTTTTTTTTTTCATTTCCTTCAAGGAGTGCCAACCTTCCGCTTGAATCCTTCAGATAGTTCCTAAACTCAGTACAAATCGCAGTCCATCGCAGCATTTAATCGATTAATGTATTCTACCGAGAGGATTATTTCTGAATTTAGAAACTTTTAGTATACACCTACCTAGTATATATATATATATATATATATATATATATATATATATATATATATAATATCAGGATCACTCTTCAGAAATGATTGATTTGGACAGAATCCAAATCTAAGATTATTTTTGTTTTTCGAAGGAACGGTAGTGAATTATACCAATGACAGAATGTGTTATTTCGTCTAGGCTGTAAACTAAACACAAAGGTCGACATAACAGCGACTATTTTTACTAAACACTGAAGAAGGTCATATCGTCTTATTCTGTGATCGAATATTCTCTTCAGGTTTTAGAATACAAACAGAGCACAGATGAGAAATATATATAAACGAAAATACGTTTGCGTAAGCGTCATCCAAAGTATGAGATGAAATTTGATAAGATTTTAGTATCAGGATTTTCGTTTAACACAATTTTTACAGTTGCTACCCCACTTTTGGCCAAATTAAACAAGCAGTTTTTGAAATACAGGCTTATTGGGGAAAATGTGTTTACGAAATAGTAAAGGAAAGTAATAGATAGCATGTGATAATGAAAAAATGACTAAGTGTAGAAAAAACTGTTAAATAGAATAGAAAAAGACAAATGTTAATAACATGCAGGAAATTAAGAAAAACATTAATAAGTGAATATTAATGTTTCTGAAGATGGACAAAGAGTTCGAAACGTAGGACAGAGTAAATTGTCATATATACGGAAGAGAAATAGTTCATGCTTTGTACCTAAAATAACACAAAAACTCTTCCATAAATAAATTATAAACAGTAAATATCTTCATATTTCAAAAAATCTAAGTAGTAATAAAAACGGTCAGTAGTAAACAGTAATATTGATACATATCGTATTGATAGTTACCAAATATTAATGCAATATCAAATATTTCGAGCCTCCATGTTTTTAATCTTTGAAAAAAAGATAAATAGGATTAGCATTAATAGAAGTCAGACTTTTAATAGCAACAATTAAATATTTATGTACCCCTCACCAAGAAAAAGGTATAAAATAAAAATAATTAAATTTTTAATAAATTTATAAAATCGGATTATCAGTAGTAAAATTTATTTAGGTTACCCATATTTGACTATGTTAGTATTGCCCAAAATCGGTCTTGGTCTTGCAAAGTGTTTTTTAAAATAAAAATTAAGGCAAAATAGTTACTAATACTTGACAATCTTAGTTACTATATATCAATAATTGGTATAACCAATATACTTTTGTATTTATCTCCTATAATTTTTCATTTGGGCTTAGTTAGGTTTCTCCTATCTAAACAATTACAGTAATAAGCTAATAAGTAACTGCAAGTCTATTGCGAGACTCTTGACCAAGACTGAGTGCACAAGACAAAGAGTCGTCTCGGTCTCGCACTCGGGCAACATTAGACTACATACAAACAAACGGAATCGAATTTGATTTTTTTTTCTTTAAGATATTCTATATATATATATATATATATATATCTTAAATATATATATATATATATATATTAAAAATTAAATTAAATTAAATTAAATTAAATTAAATATATATATATATATATATATATCGAATTCAATTTTTGTATATGGCTAAAGTGCTCTCTCAAACTCCACTGGCTATAGCACCAGTGATGCAGTTAAGAGAGTAACGCAGGGATCTCATAGAGTCCTTCTTTTCATTCTACAGTTGGAGGGAGAATAGATAGGACTGTGTATTTATGTCTTTAATTTACTTATCTTTAGGTTATTTTATTTTTTATTGTACATAGTTTTTTTTATTATTATGTAGTTATTATTTTACTTTTGTTAATTTTATATTTTCTGTATATATGATGTAAATGTGTTCATATATCACTATTTTTATTGGCCACGAGAATGATTATATGTCTAAATAAATAAAAAAAATTTCGATTCTAAGGACAAACTTTTTTCTTGTTTCATTTCCTGCTTAAATACAAGGTTTTTATATAATATATATATATATATATATATATATATATATATATATATATATATATATATATATGTGTGTGTGTGTGTGTGTGTGTGTGTTTATATATCTACACAAAAAAACATTGGAACTGTTTTATAAAGTTTAATTTCTTGATGGTTCTTTGTTTGTATTTTTTGTATGAAAACTTAGTTTTAGTCAAGTTTCCGTTAGAATGGTTTATCCAAGTCGTCCTAATACGTTTTCGTATTATTCTTGTATTGTTACCGATTATTGCATTGAAATCACCAATTGGATGTCACATTTGTTTCGATTGTGTCGAGAATATTTTTAAAGATCGTCAATAAAAATTTTCATTATCAGCAAAATGCATCCTTTGAAGGACCGGAATAAAATTAAAGCACCCTGCTTTCCGATCATTATGCTAAAAAGTCCTTGTGGATAAGATAAGGCAGCGCTGGCTCTTCCTACAAGACGATACGCCTGAATAATACATGATAAAATTATCACGTAGTTGTTTACATCCTTGTCCTTTCATTTTCGTTTCAGTCGAAACCAGTGAAAAAAAAAATCCTGGTCACCTTACTTTCTAAAGTTACCTGACGGTTTAGCGCTGGTCACCCTTTAAATCCCATTCCGACAAGCTATACTTGGTATTTTTTTTTTTTTAATATAATAATAATTAAAAAAATCTATAATGTTCTTGGCCTTTTGTAAGTTATGAACATGAAGCATTTATATATTTCATAAATTTCTTAAACAGGCTCGACTTTCTGATAGTGTATCTGTATAATATCGTAATTTTTATTTTTAAAAGATTTAAAATAACATGTTAAGAGGTTCAAATAAAAATAACCTTATAAGTGGAAGTATCAGTAACGGACGAATATTATTATGACAAGAGCAATTCAGTCCATATTAATTTAATTTATATAAATAAGTAAAGACTAAATGTAAATGATTAATGAGCAAATGTAATTATTGTTTTTGTTTGTTTAATATTTTTTCCCATGAAAATTGCCTAAGGACTGAAACGTTGGAGTAAAACAAATAAATAAAATAGTACTATTGCGTTCTAATAAGTGTTGTTATTATTTTTTAAAAATTAGTTTTCTATTTGAACCATCGATTTTATTTATTTATATAAAAATTATCTTGCCTTTTTCTAAGTTAGGAACATGAAGCATTGAATAAATTTTATAAATGTCTCGAACAGACTCGTCTGAAAACAAAAGTAGCTGTTTAATACAAATATTTTACAGATCAACCAATCACCGACAGCAAGCCGGGGTTCAACGCTCCTCCAATAGTAACTGCAAACAATTTCGTAACAGGCAACAAATAATTGTAACGGTTCTTTTTTCAAGGTCGCTCGTAAAGATTGCTGCATTCTTCACCTTCTGCAGAAAGAAAGTCGCAGTTTGAATATTGAAGATAAATAAAACAGTCCAGTGACAATAGGACACGTTTCCTTGTCAATCGAAGATAAACCTGTTATTTTTGATGAGCTAAAGGTTGGACATTTTTTTTTTTTTTAATTCATATGGATACGGAGTAATTGTAAAATTTAATAATTATAAAAATGTCCGAAAGACGTGTTTAATCCAAACAACATCATAGTACAATATAAGGAAAATTTAAGTGGGTAGATGAATTAAACACTTGAATAATTAATTTTAAAAATTATGCTAATTTTATATGATAATAATTCTAATTATATTACTGCTCCTAAAATCCAGAATAATTTTCATTTACGTCATCCTTCGACCGAATGAGCCATAAAATTTCTAATAAAATAAAATTGTATTTTCTTATAAATTCAATAGTTCTAGGTACAGTTATTTTTTGTTAATTTTAATTTCAGTAATTAACATTATCCTTGACAACAAAAAAAGAAGAAAAAATATAATTTGGTTATTATTGAAAGATTTCGAAATACTGAAGTATCTCAAATAGCAGTAAAACGTAATAGTTTAAATTTTAGTAACAATTATTCTTAGTTCAAGATGTTTTTTAATTTCAACATTATATGCAAATAAATAAAAATATGCAAAAGGAATTTAAATATATCGATTATAATTCTTATTTTGATAGCTTTTATTTTTCGAATATTCAAAATAAAAACCTTTCAATGATTCTCCAATTCATACATAATCTGGACTAAAAATAAATAAATAACAAAAAATAAAATAATCAATGCACAATAACACAAATGGATCATTTAATTTCGGCAGCCTTAAAAATAAATAATTTAAAGGGTAAAATAAATAAAAATCATTCAACATAGATATTGGGAAAGGGAAGTGAAATTTAGGAAATAGAGGCAGATAAAATTTAACTAGTGTTGTATCTACAGAAGGTGAAAAGGAGAAAATTCTTTCTCCCAAAATGACCATTCAATAAACAAAAAAATAAATATATATATACCATTTCAAACATATTTATCAGTACATAATCAATTAATTACTATTTATCCCATAGATGAGGTAATATTTCTTCCAATTCCAGCGATTATTTTAAGAGACCAACTCTGGTTCCACCCCTGGTCTAAACTAAACATAGTTTTTCAGTTCTAATTATGCTTGAAATGAGTCGGTAACTCATTCTTTACTCATATATGACTGATAAGTCAAGTCTTCTTAATTTTATTGATTTCTTATCAAATGATATTAAAATTTTATTACAACATTGTCATGGACTTAAAACAAGTAAGTACTTATGTTATATTCTTAGACTTTTTATATATTTGTTGAATTTCACTATAAATGAAACAACGTTTCACTGTATCACTAGGCGGTACAGAGAGAGGTGAATGGTTCCATCTTATAAATTGATTTAATGAAGTACTAAAAACTCATTAATTAATTCTATCTATTTTCTTTCCACTTGAATCGTAATACAATTTATTATTAAACACATAATCGAGATAAAAGGTGGCCTACAAAAATATTATGCAGTTTGGCCCTTATAACCTCGTTATTTTCATATGTTGGTGATTAAGGTCAAGCCAAACTGTCTAAATTTTTGTTTCGACTTTGTGATTTAATTATCTTACAATTTAAGTGGAACGCAAATGGGTGTTCATGAGTTTTTAGTACTTATTTAAATAAACAAAGTTTACAGATCTCTGGATTGAAAACCTCGTATTTTCCAAAATTTTTGTAAATAAAAAACCTCAGTTACGACAAGATGAAGTCATTCACGAAGCTTTGGCGGGTTGTTAATAATTTCATACAAACGGTTGGTTACCACGGACTATAACAACTTGGAAATTTTGGTTTCTTATGTTTGAGATTTCTCTCCTACACATCACCTATGAACATTATAATAAAAAGAAATACATTATTGGGGTTTCGAATTTAAGACAGATTCGATTAATCTATTAATCGATATATTGAATTAAAAACCCTTAGACTAGATATGTACCCTCCCCCCCCCTCTTCTACAAGAGTTGATCAGGTTCACCTTCATCAGATGTGGTTTCCTCCTTTCTCTATTGCCATTGCAGGTTCTGTTCCCTGCTTATCCCTAAGAAACAAGGCAATATACCTATTACAATATCCGCATATATTATTACAATTATCATGTATTATAACGTTCGACTTTTCAAGCGTTTTACATAAGCAGCCAGAGATATTTTTTTTCGCAATGGACACCGATACACCAGAACGATTTCTTTTAGAAGAAACCTCGAAGATTTTTTTTTTTTTATTGATGGCGTATTCGAAAACCTATCCTCATTATTATCAAAATTGCTTGCGAAATACCTTCTACTCATTCATCAAATAAAATTGAAAGAAACGGTTGCGCAAAACTTTCTTGTCTTATCACAATTCGCTGCTGGACCCTCATCAGACGATTATACGCAACCTTATCTTTTTTATCTGAAAATCATTATAAAGTGTAACTTTCACTGATGCTAAAGCGAACGGTTTTCGATTTCCATTCGCAAACAAGATGTTGATTTAACGCTGAAGCCATAAATGCTAAAATTTATGGTTTGGAGAAATGGTCTTAGCCAACATAAATAAAAACAAAATCATAAAATACATATATATATATATATATATATATATATATATATATATATATATATATATATATAGCAATTCCAAAATATATTCGACTTTTTTCAACACAAATTCAACAATTTCCAAAATAAATTAAACCTTTTTCAAACCAGATTCTACCTTTTCTATTTCGAATTTATCTTTCGATTTATTTTGACTTTTAGATATTTTCAATAAAAGATTTTATATTGATCTTAGATTAACTTATCTATAATATAAAATATCTAAATTTATGGTAGGTCTTAAAATTGAAAAAAAAAAAAACGTAAGAAGTGGAGGAGTGTAACTGATAAAATGATATCGATCGAAATGGTCTTTCTTTTCTTTTTTTTTTTTTAATACTTTAATATTTATATATAATCTAAATAATATAAAACATAAATTTTCAACTTAACGAAAATATAATAAATTTACAACTGTTATAATCAGGAGTTAAAACTTTTTTAAAAAGTTCCATTTTAACTGTTCCTGTGAAATGTATCAGGAAAAAATCCTTAAAATAATTATAAGGAACTTTTTTTATAATAAAGTTGTGAATCTGTGGTGAAAGATCAACCTATATTTATTTAAGTTCTTAAAAATAATTAAATGAGAAGTTAACAATAATTGCATTTATATTTGAGCAATAATTTACCTTAAATAAATTACTTAAAGTACGTTTTTTTGGTGAAATCGACAGAACTTTTAAATATACATACATTTTTTAAAATTTCTGTAATAATTTTAATTGAAAAATTCTGGTTTCGAAATAACAGAAAAAAAAAATAAATATTCCATTCATTCCGAAACTGATTAAATATGAAATTTAAAATTCCATTTTATTTTTCAATAGTAAGAAATGTTTATATGTTTAAAATTGGACCATAAATTCATCTTTGAAAGAATATTTTAAGAAAAATAAAATAAAATTTAAAAACCATTTTTTGTACATTATATTTCATTATAAAATAGAAAGGGTAGGTAAAAATGAAAAAAATAATAGAAATGTATCAGTTTGGACATGTTTACATAAAATGTAAATTTTATATTTGCAAATTTCTTTATAAAAAAAAAATATATTTTAATAAATAGAATGAATTGAAAAGTCTTTCATATCCAATTTTAAATTCTGAAGAATAAAAAAAACAAGATCTTGAAACGACTGAAAAATAAATTTGCCAGTATATGAATTTTGTACAAAAATTATATGTTAATATTTTTTTAGACTTACGAAGCCAAACTTGAAGACGAAGTAATCCAAAGAGGTAGTTCTGATTGTGTATTGGCACAGATGTCACTAACACGAGAAGCACTTTGAAGCACAGAAAGATCACGTCTTTACCGAACGATGGTACGGTACTCACTGCCGGCATTCGCCATGGTGGGGGACCGCATCTCTCTCTTCGACCTCAACAACTGGATTATTTACCACACAGATAGTTAACGGATAATTAACAATTCAATTAACAGTAGTATATATATACTTGTATATTATACAGGGCGTCCAATTTCCAAATATAAATTCAAAATAATTGAAGCAATTAGTAGTTTTTTTTTTAATTTAATCGTAAGTTATAGTAAGAAACATTAAGTTTGTCACTGATAAATACTTATCAATTCCTATGACGGAAGGTTAGGAGAAAACCACAATTTCATTTGAAAAATCATTATTTTTAAGTTCTTTATTATTTTAAATTATTTATTTTTAAGTGTTTCAAGTTTTTACTTTTATAAATAAAATGTCATATTGAATATTTAATAGTTAACTGCTGCATTATAAAGGAAAGAAATGGTCCGGGGTGGCGGTCATAAATTGGCTAAATAGTGGCAAAACTGTTTTATTAATAGCCAACGTTTCCACCCGATTTTGCAGGTCTTCTTCAGGGAGGTGTGTTATAAGTAAAACTCCTTGCTGAACATACCTCCCTGAAGAAGCCCTGTAAAGTGGGGTCGTTAACGTTGGGGCCCTGCAACGTTGGCTTTTAATAAAATAGTTTTACCACTATTTAGCCTATTTATGACCGCCACCCCGGACCATCTCCTTCCTTTAAATAAAATGTATTTTTAGGTAATTTTTTTTTTTTTTTATTAAAATACATCCAATAACACGGAAAAACAATAAATAAAAGCTTTGAAACAGTTAACTATAGTCATTTTTGCTGAAAACACGGGTAATTTAAGGTGACTGGATAGAAAATCATATCATTTCTTAACACAACTGAGAGGTGAGTCTCAAAATTTTACCTGATAAACTTCAACTTAATCATATGGAATTAAAGTTTATTAAGCGAGGAAGTTTTTCTAAAAGTGGAGTAAATGTAGTACAGTTGATGCGTGATAAAAAAAAAACAGTGGTTTATAAAAACAATGGGCCGTTCGGCCTATGTAACCTCGTTATTTTGACATGTTGGGTTCGCTGGTCACTCCAAACGACCCAATATTTTTGTAGTCCATTTTTTTTCTCGATTTTTCGATCTAATTGTCTAACGATTCAAGTGGGAAGAAGATGTGCGTTGAGTTTTTAGTCACTAATTAAATAGACAAACTTTGCCGATCTCCAGATTGAAAACACCGCGATTCCTAGTTTTTTCGTAACTAAAAAAGTTGTATGTTACAATGAGATGAAGCTGTTCACAATTTTAAGATGGATTTTAATAATTTGATAAAAATGGGTCTGTATTACGGACTAGTACGGAGCAAGAGCACAATCAAAATTTTTGAAGGGGGCACATATTTTTATAGGGTTTCGATTTATGGCACTTTCAAATCAAAGAACAAGGGAAAAGGTAAAGAATAAATCGCAAAAAGTGTTGTATTTATACTGTGATCTTTAAAATTCTTAAAATTATATTAAAAATTATATTATATATTAAAATTATATTAAAATTATACAAAACGGTAATTACTCTGGAAGTAAAAGATAGACACTATATGAAATGACTATATAAAAAGTACTCCTTGAAAGCCTGTTGAAGAAAAAATATCAATTAACAAATAAAAAATATTACTTTTAAGAATATTTTTAAAATTTATTTTTCTTAACACGTGCTCTCATTCAGATCATTCACTGGAGCAAACATGAAAAAAAAAAGTTCTGGGTATAGGCTTCAGTCTGAAACCCCTAAGTTCACTAGTGGATCCAGAAATTAATTTGGGGGGGGAGCTCCAGCCCAAAAGATTTTTTTTTCATATACATATAACGATAATGAATTAGAAAAAAAAAAGAAAAATACTAACTACCTATATGAAATGGTGTTTAAGTGATTCTTGAAGTCCTATCAAATGTAATAACACGAATAAGAATACTTAAAGAGATAGTTTTTAATTTTTTTTTTCTGCAAAACATGGTTATATTTTACCATTTTGGGATGGGGGGGGGGGAGCTTCAGCCCGAAAGCCCCCCTCCCGTAGATCCGCCTGTGCCTCAGTTAGTTCATCATCATAGTCATTCCCTCTTCTACCGCCGTTCGGTTGGAGGGTCTCAGAGTTAGTTATAAAAAATAATTATTTTTATTAGAAATGTGGAGGAAAGAAAATTAAGATGTATCGGCAACGTCGATGTTTTTCCACTACTAGGCTCAGTTCACAAACTAACTAAAAACTTAGTTATAAGTTCGGGTAGAGACATTCGTGTTATTTCCTTATTAACCGGGATAGGTCTACCCAATTCATGAAAAAAAGAGGGGGTAGAGATCGCCTACAATTACCGCGTTATTTTTTGCTATCCCTCGCTAGAGACCATTGGTTCAAGACATTCCTGTCAGGGTGTATCTAGGTAGCGTATTGCAGAGCTTAAGTTGCTTATTCGATAAAAAAAATATTCGGTTGATTATATTTATTTATTCGTGAATAATATTATATTTAGAGATGGGTGCACAGATTGTTGAAATTATAAGTATGTAAAATGTCCAGGTTATACATTTAGTTTGCCAACGTTTTGACCCAAACATGAGGGTCATCTTCAGGGTTAAAAATAAAAAATAACTGTTAAGAGAAAAAAAATGTGAAACATACGTATGAGACAGCAATCATATAAATATAACAATAATAAAAACAATAATGTTTTATTATAATGATGTTTTATGTTATAAATAAATTTAAAAAAATTAAGTATATTAAAACTAAAAATAAATAAACCAAATAATGAGTGCAAATAAAACAATTCAATGAATAACAAGTTTAAAAAAACAATGCAAATATATAAAAATTAACAAGTGTGAAAAAGCAACGTATAGAAATAGAGATTAATAAATATAAACAGTTTCTTAACAATCACCAATGGTTTGAACAAGACAAAAACTGAGCTGAAATTTTTATTTATATAAGTTCTTCTTGCATATTTGTTACTAATTTAATAGTTTTATTTAAATTAATTATTTGGTTTATTTATTTTTATTTTTGTTATATTATTATACTAATATTTATTATTAATTTACAAAAACTTTTTCTTGGCATACTGCAATGTTTTTGAGGTAAACATATTGTGGAATTTCAAATTAGAGAAATTTTGAAATCAGAAAACATAGAATATAATAAAAATAAGAGTCATGAATTTAAACTACATTTTTTCCAATTCTACTTTAGCTTGCACTGTTTTTATGAAGAAGAGAGCAATAAAATTTCTTGAGTGGGAAGAGTAACGCAATCGACCTTGATGGATGGACACGTGCACAAACAAGAACAAAAAGAAGGTAATTCGATCTGTATAGCTTCTATAAGATATTGTGCTTCAAATTCCCGAATAAACTCGTAGCCAGTGACGGCCTTAATATGGGGAAACCGGGGCTATTGCCCCAGGGCGCTGACGTGGAGGGGACCTATTGGGGGAGCCGGACAATCTTCAGGGGTGCTTGCCAGTTATAAGAAATGAAAAAAAAGGTACAAAACTTATTAAAATTAATTAATTTTTGACTACCAATAAATAAACTGTATTGGAGGAATTTTTAATGCCAAAAAATTAAAATATTATTTGATTCAAGGCTAAAAATGAGTTAAATATAATGCATGTTACAATACATATTAGAATTGAATTGTCATTTGACTTAAAATATCATATAATATGAAACAGCTTAATTAATGAATTTAATTAGTTTAAGGGGGATGACGTCATTGCCCGGGGGCACCGAATGACTAAGACTGGCACTGCTCCTAGCTAACGTGAAAGCTCTCTCGTAATCACAAGAGATAAAGGAAAATGACCGCTTATTTTAAAGCACAATGATCACTTTATATCAGTGTATAAGTTATATCTCACACAAAAGTTAAATATGTAGGTATATGTTAAATAGTATTCTGATGTAAATCTTTTTAAATTATTTACCAAAACTGTTTTTAAATTGTAAACTTGTTTGATTTATCTTCCTTCTAAGAATAGAATCAATTGATTGCTATTTATAGGCTAAGGTATCCTTTTAAACGTATTTTTATAATGGTATTTCTCTTACCAGTTTATTCGCTTAATCTTCATGTCCTTGGTCCCAGTGATGAGAATTAATTGAAAATTTACCGTATTATGTTTGCAAAATGAAATCTTACAACACATAATAAACCAATTTTATATATTCATTTATCGTATTCTCATCTTATAAAAATATCATCTAATGCTCATTATATCGTCTCCCCAAACTTTATAATAGCTGATCAATAATCAATTATTTAATAATCTAAATTATATGTAATATGGTAGAATACATCACATTTCCGGTTTTCAGGGTCAATGGAATTCGATGAATGAAGTATCAAAGGAATGTTAATTTGATTGATAATTGATTAATAGCAATTTCAGAACTTGAAATATTACTACAACTACAACGAAAATTGGGGAGTTTCTAAACTCACATGGTTTTAAAAGTCAAAGGATCCGTATGGATTAAATTGCGATTTGAAGCAGATATAAAAATGGCGTTTTAGAGCCCCAAAATATACCTTTTTCAAAATAAACAGCAATTCTTGCCAAAGGTCTCTTAACTGCTACGATTGCCATTGAATCCTTATCACATGTTTAGGTTTTAAAATTAATATATTGCTATTTATGATAATACAAGGGTCTTTTACAGGGTCAATTTCATGTTTCATCAATATATTGACAGTGTAAGGGATACATAGGTATCAATTATATTGACGTCAATCAAACTGGTTGATATAAATTTTATTTTATTTTTTTTTATTGAAGCTCTTTCAATATCATTGAAACAGTGCCAAAATAATTGCAAGTTTAAAGGCTAATTGAGCAATATTAAACCACACATATCAATCTTTAGAAGCTCTGAGTGTTGCCAAATTTCCAGTTCCCCTCTTGGCAGTATGTTCGAGTAGAGGGGTGATACTTTGTTTTACTTTTTTTGGAGGGGAGAAAGAGTTTAATGCCCATCTCCGATTTTTTTAAAAGATAAAATGGCAACATGTTTGGGTAGGTGGGAGATACTATTTTGGGGGAAATAAAGGAAGAAACCCCCCTTAATTATTTTTAAAATATATAAAATCGGAGTGTTTTATGCCATTTAACTGTTTAAAAGTAACTTTTTTGTTCAAAACTTGATTTTTATACAAAATTTAATAACAGTTTTTTTTCATTACCAAACTTTTTTAAAAATATTAAATAATTAGACAACAAGAACAGAACCAATTTGAAATCAGAAATGTTTTAATGTTTAGGAACAAAATAAACATTACAAAGAAGACATTTTTTTTTTTTTCAATGCTAAAGCCAAGACAAATAAAGTAATAGGAAATTCATTGTTATTCATTTCCACAAAAAAGAAAGATTATCTCTTTGGAAACATTCCTCTTTAGTGTAAGCAAGATGTTAACTGATATAATATTGACTCAATATAATTGATGTGTGTGAGGTAACCCTTCAATATATTCCCTTCAATTATATTAGTCTGTGATACAGACCCCCCCTTTTTTATGAAATTATTGACATCTGGCTGAAACTTCGTAAATAGCTTTATCTCATTGTAACCTACAAATATTTTATTTATGAAAATTCTCGGAATTGAGGCCTTTTCAATCTGGAGGGGGCAAACTTTGTCTATCTTATTAGGTACTAAAAACTCGTTTAAAATACACATTTGCCTTCTACTTGGATCGTAAGATAATTTGATCACAAAATTGAGAAAAAAGGTGACCTTCAAAAATATTGAGTCGTTTGGCGTGACCTACATCTCCAAATTTTCAAAATAATGAGATTATATAGGAGAAACAGCCCAATATTTTTTCTCGATTTTGTGATCAAATTATCTTATGATAAGTTTAAGTTTAGGATTTAAAATTAATATATTGCTATTTATGATAGTCTATTGAAAAGGTAAATAGGTTTATAATCCCCAGGACACTTCGAGTAATATAGAAAACAAAGTTTTGATATTTTTAATAAATAGAAAAAATACTCAAGGAATACCAGGAATGGCTTCTATAATCTATCTAATAAACTTCTATACCTTTGTAAGTGATAAAACATCAAACCTGCGGATGATGAATAAAGATAACGCCAGTGACTTGACAAAGTTTTTGAATGACATAAAAGCAGTTCTATAATAAACATCACCTCTTATTCTCATTTAACTGTTACGAAGCTATTGCCACCTCAGTTTTTAACTATTCGTCTTTCTAGTTTAAGTTCTATATAAGTTACATTCAATGACCACCTATCTAGAAATATTCAATAAACAGCCAGTGTAATTTCATTTTACAATGACAATTAAAATATTTTATTGACAAAATAGGACTTGCTTTTACAAGTCTTAAAGCCAAAAAAAAAAAAAAAACTTTTGTCTTGGAACAGAGCACAAGATAATAACAAATGTAAAATCATGTTAAGGAAAGTATTGTAAAAACTTACAATTGGCAACAAGTTATAAATTTTTCTCTTATCTTAGCTTTCCATAAATTTCACAAATATTTTCTGATAATGTTAGTAAATAAAAACAAAACTATTGTTTCAATATTTACTATTTTTTTACAGCTGATGTATCCCATTGTTATCCATATTATAAGACACTTTCCTTTTCATGCTGTATTTAAATGAAACTCTTAGTGTCATTACTAGTAATATTACTCCGCTGTACCCCTTTTAATCAAATTATAAATATCCACCCAAAACATTGTGAACAGCTTCATCTCATTGTAATCTACTAGATTACTTACGAAAATCCTCAGAAATGGGGCATTTTAATCTGTCAATCGGCAAACTTTGTCTATTTAATTAGGTACTAAAAACTCATGAACGCCAACAATTTTCTTCCCACTTGAATCGTAACACAATTAGAGCACAAAATTGAGAAAAAAAGTGGACTACAAAAATATTAGGCTGTTTGGCATGACCACCACTCCCAAAATAACTAGATTATATAAGCCAAACAGCCCAATATTTTTGTAGGCCACCTTTTCTTTTTTTTTTTTTTGTTTATTGATAAAATTAACAAGTGGAAAGCAAATACGTATTTATGATATTTTAGTACCTCATTAAATTAATTTATTTAATTAGAAAATCCCATTTATGTAGATTTGTAGGTTACGGTCTGCACCACGGACTATATTGATTGTTTAAAATATTGCCAAAATATAAAAAATGAAATTATACAGAACTAAATCAATGGGAGATATTTAAATATTTTCAGAATTTCACAATAGGCAATAGTACCTTCAAAATTGGATGTAGCTTTTCTCTCGAATGAGTCAATCTTATCAGCCAGGATCTTGCGTAGGGTGCAGGTAGCATAGGTGTAAATCAACATGTGTCGTATGATAGCTTTGTACAGTCATTTTGGTATCCCGACTTAGCAGTTTACTACGGAGGAAACTTCTTAGGGCAAAATCTGCTTTGTTAGCCCCTATAATATGATTTTGAAGTTCCTCCTCTGCTAAAATTTAATATAATTATCAATTTAAAAATAAAAGAATATGGTATAAAATGAGTTTTGTCGAATAATGATAATAAACCACTTAAGTCAAAAATTAATTTACATTAATTTTTTTAAGGACTAGTGTTTTATAAATTCTAATGTAGGTGGTTAATTAATGAAGTTTTGCTGATTTTTTTTCAAAAATAATTTATTAACAAAAATAAATAAATATCCAAATATAAACAGTTATGGTAGAACTTATTTACAATTTACTCTTATTACAAAAGACAAACTTTAAAAATGAGCATATTCCTCTTCGATGGCTAGGGTTCCTTTGAACACTTCAACCATTTTCTCTTGAACTGAGTTCAATGTTGATAAAAAAGCATTTTTCCATTGGTCAGATTTTTTATAAGACCTCACAAACCTGCCAATAAAAAAAAAATGGAAAAAATTACTACTTACAGAAATAATAAATACTAAACCATAAGAATGAACAAACTAATCACCTATGAAAATATTTTAATATTACTAATAATTCTTGAAGATATCGTTTCGTTATAAGCTCTTTCAAATAATTTATAATTAGTGTGAGGTCTTTAGCCAATGGTACCTCTTCACTGCTCACCCACTCCTCAAGAAGATTCTTTAATCCTCCAAGAGAAATGTAATTGTTAAATGTATCTGAAAATTTTTAAGAAGTATGTTAAGAAAATAAAATAAACAACATATTAACCGAATTGGTTAATTCAACATATAGTAATAGTAAATAAGTTAAAACTATTAAGAATAAATCAAAAATAATTAATTTTTTGTCAAAAATAAGGTAATATAAATAAAAATATTGCATTAAGGCAGCCAAATAGACACAAAAGAGTATAAAGAAAACATTACTTCTCTTACACAAAGGCATTAAGAAAAACAATTCCTTTCCGAATACCGAAGTGCCCAGAATTATGAATTCTATCATGGGTAGAAAATTTATTAATTCCTTCTTGATAGTTCATTTTTCTTTTTAATGAATGGAATTATAGAACTTACAAGTTCCGAATAATATTGAAAATGGCCTGTAGGAGTGTAAGTCTGCCTATCAATAAAAATGGAATGATGGAGTGTAGTGATTGTCAGTGGAAGCATTGAAGCTGTCTTCACTCAATTACTTTACTTAATCACTCCATTTGGAATGAATGTCAGAGGCTGCCTGAATAATGCTCAATCGTGATAAATCTCATTACGATTACATTTTTAACGATCTTATGCATCCTCTTGGCAATAATTAAAGTATATTAACAAAATATTTTATCAAAGCTAATCATAAAACAATACCTTCGACAACATTGCTGTTTTCTGAAGCACTTTCCTTCGTAGATTCATCTTCTTTAGTTTCTATCCTCTTAATTGGTGATGAACGTTTTTTGAAAAAATCATTTTTCACCTTTTTGGTATTCTTTAGTGACATCATAATTTCCTCTTGGATATCCTTCGGCATGGCCTTCAAAAACGACTGATCCACCTAACATTTACAATTATTGAACATCTAATAAATGTTTAAATGGTAATAGGAAATTTAAATGAAAGAAAATAATAACCAATAAAACACAAAAGAATAATTTAAATCTAAGTTGAACTAGAACTGTATATTAGAACTAAATATACTTGCTTGAGATAGAGATAAATCGATGACAGAATTCCTCTGGAAGGAATTTTTATTAAGAGATGAAGTGCTAATCTCTTTCTTCTTGGAAGGGACTACTTTATCACCTGTTTCCTGTTTATTTGTTTCAAGAAATTTCATCAGTACGCTGTTTTTATTTTCTAAAGCGCCCTCCAGTCGTGTCAGTTGGATACCAATCCCCCTAAGCTCTTTTGCATCTATATTCAATTTACTGATAATTTTTAAAACTTCCCTGTAAACATTTAATTTTTATTCGAAACTAAAAAGTTCTTAAATTATTTTGTTTTTAAGGCATATGAACAACTCAAGGCATGAGCTACATCTATGAAAAAAATATCGGTAAATAATATTTACCTGTTAATGGAGGGAGCGTCAGAGATGGCACTGGAGAGTGAAGATGATTTAGTAACGTTGTCACAAACGCCATGGCCCATATACTTTGCTGTTTCCTCAGGTGCATCCTTAGAGCGCACCTACAAAACAAGAATGAAAAACTTTGATATGGAACAATATGACTAATTTATTTTTTTAAAACAATAATTAACTATAAGATAATATACCATCAATTTAAGAGTAATACATTTCCCTTTCATTTTGATTGCTTGCACTCTTTGCGCAACTTCTTCAGACAGCTGTTTAAGAAATGCATCCCGCTCACTGTCATTTTTAAACCTTATACCGTAATTAACATCAGCAGAAACAGATTTCCGAACTTGATTGAAAATAAGTTCTTTTTCATCAATGCCTCGGCAATTCCTGAAAAATTGATATTTATTTTTAGAGGCTAAAATAAAAAAATGTAATACGTCAATATAAGCAACACAAACCATAAACATAAAATCGAATAATCAGTACATTTCATGAATAAACAAATAACATGAAGAACCTTACTTAAACAATGTCATGCCAAGTTTATTGCCAAATTCGCTCTGTAACTTCTCTAACGACAATTTCTGAAGGTCACCACAAGATCTAATGCCAAAGCTTTTTAATTTGTATGAAGTTGAATAACCAACACCTGTAAAAAGAATAATAGAACAACAATTTTAAAAACTTAGTCGTTCAAAGATAAAAAATATATACGGGGAGTATATAGATGGTTTAGATTAGCTATTAGACCTAGAAAGAACTTTTGTTGTAGAACCATGGTCATAAACTGAGAAATATAAAAATCCAATAAACGCAGAAGAGCTATTCAGTAAATTTTATGACAACCCGTTGTTAACAATAAACTTAATTTCATATTCTAATTTAGGATTACTGAGCATTTCAGGAGCAGGGCTATCACTCAAAACATAAAAGTGCAACTGTACAAGATCCGGGTAAGACCATTTCTCATTCATGCCTCCGAATGCTGAACATTACCCAGTACAAAGAAAGCCTTTCAAGGTTCGAGAGGAGAACATTGAGAAGAATTTATGGTCCAGTTTGCATCAAGGTAATCTGGAGGATAAGAACGAATGCTGACCTAAAAAGACTACCAGAGCTCAGATACTGTAAAGGTAATTAAAGTAGGCTGGCTTTGATGGGCAGGTCATTTAATTAGAATTACCCATGATGAGATTCCTAGGATGGTCCTAGATGTAAGGATTTATGGGACAAGAAGAGTGGAAAGACCTCGGCTCCGATGGATCGATAGAATGGCAGCGGATGCCTTCCATCGATCTTAAATCTTAGGAATCCGCAATTGGAGAGCAGCGGCAACCAACAGAGAAGGCTGGCGGACCAAGTTGCAGGAGGCCTTGACTCTACAGGAGTTGTAGCGCCACGGACGAAATCTTTAGGAAATAGCTTTAAATAAAATTTTAACTTCTATTTTCAATCAATTTCGGTATCATTGGAATCTTTATTTCCACTATTGTCTGTTATTTTAGAAATATAATTAAAGGTTTTACAGAATTTTTATTTTTAAAAAAGTTTTATTTAAAAAATAAAGTTGATTTTGCATAAAAATTGATTTTTAGTTCAGCAACTAAAATAAATTATACGTTAGAACCTTGATTCATTTAAGATAAATTAAAATTCCAATCTAATCTAAATTACTATAAGTTTCTCATTTCACATAACTTTTTTTAAAAACTTAATAAAATAAAAGTTAAACTATTACTATAAGCCTCGAACTTATTACAAAAAAAATTCTTTTATTAAGAACTTTTATTTTTAAAACTTTTTTACCTAAAAAGTTTCACAGAAACTGTTCATAAAAGTTTCATAAAAGCTTCAAAACCTCTGATTTAGGATTTTAAGGAGAAGGAAGATTTCATATATTTGTATCCAAGAGATTACGATTAAGAGATAATCAGAGTAAACTAAAAAATAATGTATAGAACAGCTTTTATTATTTTTGTGTTTCTTTTTTCTTTTTTTGCAATTTCCATCAAAAAGTATATCATAAAATATGGCAATTTTGTTAATTGAAATCCCTGTCTAACTTGGAACTTTTTCAAGAATTTTTCAGAAAATTTCTGATCAGCAACATTCTTATAAATATGTCACAATCAATTAAATTTATAAATATGAAAACAAAATTGAAAAAACAGGACTTAGATAACCTTGCCTCTCTGAAAGGTGCAAGCAACACAAATGTAGCAATTTACGTTTGGCTAAACTCTGTTATATGAAATCTTTAATTTTTTTACAAACCATAATTAATTAGCTAACCCACAATTGAAATTGAAGAAATATAATAAGTTGAGATCTTATGATGACTTATTTAGGTTAATTAGGAAAATTTAGGTGGATCCCCAATTAATTCTTTATTTTTCCCAATCACACGATATCCCCGAGATATTTCTGAACTTACTGACACCCTGTAAAAATAATATAAATAAAAAATAAACTTTTGTTTTACCAGGCAGATCTGAAACTGGAATGTTTTCAAAAAACCTTTCTGGATCATCTTGTAAGTGAAATTGACCATCAGGTTTGGCTTTTTTTGTTGCTATTCGTGCCTGGAGGCGGTTCGCTCCAAGTCCAACCGAGCAAGGGCATTTAGTCTTCCTCTAAAAAATATAATCAGTGTTGAGCAAAACATTATCTGAATGTCAACATATCCTTAATGGGCAAACTTAGAGATATGACAGAGATTCAATATATAAACATAAACTAAAAGATCCTAGTTATAATACTAAAGAGTGAGACTGAAAGTGACAAAATAGGTATTACAAAATAGCTTATAAAAAAGTTATAAAACAACTTGAAATAAATTTAAAGTTGTTATAAAACAACTTGAAATAAATGTAAAGTTGTTATAAAACAACTTGAAATAAATTTAAAGTTTAAATAGACAAGATATTCATTTAGCATATTCTAGACTAAAGTCATGCTGGAGTGACATAATCACCAGCGGTCAGATGTCATCTCTATAGTTTACAACAAATGCAGCTTCAATTGAGCAGAGAGAGGACATCGTTTGTTGTATAAACGTAGAAATTTCTAAGCTATATTTTTAACTGTAAAGACCATTCCTATTAGAATTTTATTGACGGTAGATGACAGAATAATATATATTTATTCATTTATAATTAATATTTTTGGTAAATTTTTTCTTTTTAAAAAATAAATCATAATTTAATGATTTTTTTATTATATATATACAAATTATAAAACTAAACATTTTATTTTATAAACATGGTTAAATGTTTAACATTTTTTAAATCATGTTTACCTTCACTTCATCTCTAAGTATTTGAGCGAACTGTAAAGGACTTATATTGGTAGTTCTCAATAGTTCAGTACAATCTACGTACATCTCATCACAGCTCACAGCTTCTATGTCAAGTGTGTATCTGAAAGTGAGAAAAACTTTTATTACATGTATATATCACCAATGTTGACAAATATATACATAATTTACAGATTATTTTAATAATTTTTAAACATTAAATTATATTTAATTGAATTAATAATAAGTTATAGTTATCAAAATTAAACTTTAACTTATTAAATTTAAAGTTATCACTACAAATTTTAACAGTACCTGGCAACAGTATTATAAAGATCGAATGAAACTTCTTTATAAGAGTCAAAGTCGTAAGGAATTGGCTTTAGAGACGGACATAGTTTAAGTGCTTGGCCGAGGAACATGCCATTCTTTACTCCAGCTGCTCTTGCTTCATAGCTACACGAGGCGACTTCGGCCATCGAGTCCATTTCATTAATTTTATCCTTATCAAAATGGTAACCTCTGTTCTGATAAGCTTCTATTTCCTTTTTCACATTACCATTAGGTTGTGGTCTGTTTCCTTTGGCATGAGTGACAGCTATAGGAACGCCTTTCAGTTCAGGTCTATTTCTTATTCCAACAGAAACAAAAAAACAATCCATATCAATGTGCATTATTACTTTAGAACTAATGGCTTCAAGGGGTTCTTCTAATTCTAGGTTTCCAGTTGAACTAATGTACGTTTTCAATTCATTTATACCGGGATATCGGTGATCTTTATCCAACCGCAAATCATTGACATACTGTTTGAAGATTGACCCCATCGTAGAAATATGATGTAGCCTTGAGTTATTATAAAATTCTGAAAGAAATCGTTCATCGGAAGCAGTTTTTGCTACTTTTGTAGAGTCTACTTTCTGAGGAGAAAAGAGTCCTTTGATTGAAGGCTGAGTTTTTGACTGATTAGTATAGAGAAGATAGTCTCGATAATCTAAAATTTTCTTTTCTCTGATGCAATCAACAATCCATGAAGGCTTAACAAATTTGATTCCTTGAGTTTGTTTAATTTTAGAATCTGGTAGATTTGAAGCAATTACATAAGTAGTTTTTCCAGATCTGTAATAATGATGATAAATACCACCATGTTGTATCATTAAATTACGAATTTCATCGGCTGGTGGATCTGAAAAATAAAATATTACGTTTTATTAATAAAACTTTTAATGAATTGTTGATTATTATTAGTTAGGATAAGAGTTCATAAAGTTTGCTCAAAAGAACAAGTTTTATTTAACTGAATCATCTTGTTCATATTACTTATAGTACCAGTGACATGGTGGCCGAGTGGGCTAATGCGTTACCCGGCAACCTGATAACCGAATAATATTACGAGTTCAAATCCTGGTACCCATTAGGAATTTAAATTGGGTATAATTTCTCCACCTCTCCCCTGGACGGGGAAAAATCCCATATAGCCTAAAAGGCAAAGAAGGGGAGAACAAAAAAAAAAAAAAATCTAATAGTACCATTATGGAATAATAATTAATATAAAAAATTGATTTAAAACAAATATTTTACAAAAATTAATATTCAATATAAATTATACAAATGGTACAATTCTCTTGTAGTTCCTATGGTCAGTCTTGTTAACTTATTATAAATTATAACAGCCGGTAGCACTTCCAGTCCTATGCTTTGTACAAGCATTATTAATTGTTACAGCTTTATTTAGATAACAGGTATCTAGTTACAATCACTGTACTCATATACGAGACAAACTTCAAACTGATCCTTCATTTACGAGACTCATATCTTAAACATTAGCACTTGCTAGAGGAAAGCCCTAACAGGCAAGCATGTCAGGATGAGGAATACAGAGTCCCTGGAATGGATTGGTGTGGGTTCAATTCTCACCTGAGTTATATAAAACTCAACGGTCCCAAGTAATAAATTTTGACATTTCAACTGCAGTTCTTACAGGAAGACAACCTCTAAGTAGCCATTGGGGGTTGGCTAAAAAAAAAGGACCACAAGGCACCATTTGTCAAATAATTTCCACTTTTCACCAATATCAGAAGTGGAAATTGAAAGAAATAGTGGAAATGGAAACGGAAGTCCGTCTAAAAATTTCAAGTAGAAGACAGTGATATGAATAATCCATACTAATGCAAACATATATTCAATTAGAGGACTTTGTTTATCTCTCCCTTAGACTATAAAAAAACCTTGATGGTCTATCAATTTAAATGTACTGTCATATACAGCCTTCATCATTCCTACCAACAGCAGAAAATAATATAATTAACATAAAGTTAAAATACTATCCATTTTGTATTTTAAAATAGATTAGTAATGTCCTTACAAGTTAAAGAGATGTTTAATATAAAGAGTTCGAACCTGAATAGCCATTCACAAACACTGAGATACCCTTGAACAGTTCGTCTTTCTCATCTTGATAAAGTGCAGCATCCTTAACAAATTGTTCTTGAAGTTTCTGTTTTTTCATTTCCATATAACCCCCCTTAAATAAAAAAATTAAATCTTTAAAAATTGTCATTGACAACAGTTTTAATGGGTTAAAAAAAAGAGTAGTTTATTCTTACAGAGAAACAAATTTCTACTGATTACTGAACAAAGAGTAAATTCAGGAATAATAAACTGAATTTATTCCTTATTGGACAAATTGAAATAGAGATGAATTATAAGTGACTGTATGAAGACTCTTTAATGATAAAAATTAAGAAATATTTAATATATTTTTTTTATCCATGGTGACATTTTGACCAAAGTTTCTGATCAATCATCAAGTTCAAAATTAAATGAGAAATACAAGAGGTATAGGTAAGTGTGCTGTACAGAGAGAAAAAATAAATAAAGAAAAATACATATAATAAAATAAATTAAGTGGTAA
Source organism: Nezara viridula (assembly GCA_928085145.1). NCBI lineage: Eukaryota > Metazoa > Arthropoda > Insecta > Hemiptera > Pentatomidae > Nezara > Nezara viridula. Next base: position 69,437,396 of record OV725083.1, on the reverse strand, counting down.
GGATAAAAATAATAATAGAGATACAATTATTTACAAAATAAATGAAGAGATAGCTTAGACAATATAATTTTGAAAAGCTGAAATATGGTACACACTATTTATATTTATATATATATATATATATATATATATATATATATATATATATATATATATATATATATATATATATATAAGAATACAGAATAAATAGCATACGAATAACTACTTTTAATAATCATTTCTTTATATTTATTTCCTGACTTCCACAAACTTATTAAATCCTATTCTTTTTCACAATCCATTCTCATGTTATACTATTGTTTTAACATATTCCACTCTTTTTTTTTACCATTCACTTATTTTATCATTAGCTGTATTTTTTCAGCTTGTATAAGCTTTAATTTATTATTTATCTTATTCTTTTAAGTGCACATTTAACTATATTTTCTGGATTTAAGATTTAATTGTATCTCTGATGACCACCAACATGGATTTTAATGTCAGTGCCCATAATCAATAAATGACAATACATTCTTGACAATTTATCAAACAAGATGACATATTAATAAACACCATTAATACTAATTATATTTAAAAACAGATGGTTCAATACTTTAAAAACAATAATAATATTTCTTAATTATTTTTGAATAAAAATTGTTAATGGGGTCACATATTTCAAATATGGAACCATAAGTGGAAAAAAACAAAAACTTGAAAAATTGTCAAATATTTTTATTAATATAAAACTATAACGTAATATATTTACATAATTATAACAATAATTCAATTAATGACAAATATTATAAAAACACAGAGCTGACATGTAAATAAATTGTTTATAAAAAATTCAATCTACTAGAATGTCAGAAATGTGTAAAAAGTTCTTCTTAATTAATATTAGAAGAAACAATGTACCCAGTGTTCGAAACCATTGCTATCTTCATGTTTTCTTCTCATGATGAAACAAAACGGTTTTTCAAATAGTGGAGCTCACTTCTGTTTGCATTGTTATCACCTCTTATCAGCAGCAAGAACTGACTTTAACCTTCTTAAAACACGTGGTTCGTGGATAAGATACTGCAAAATTTTCTCCCAAAGCATTTGAATTTATGAGTGAAATTATAACTAGTTGAACAATGTCCAAAATTATTAAAATAAGACATAATTTTTAAAATGGATAGCAAATTATTAAATTAAAAACCTTTCATGTATGTAACCTCTAGATAATTTGTCAATGTATAAATTTATTCTTTCGAAAGCAGTTATAGAATGTTATTTATAGCATGTAAAGTTATAAAAATGAATTAAATTTTTGGTCAACAAAGGTTATACAAATTATGTAGCTATTTTTGAGCTGTGTCAAAGGTAAGTATAATTGCTGATAGTTAACCAGTTCCCGCCTTGTGAGCTATAGTTGAAACACTGCTGTTTTGTTAAATGGCTGCTCTTTTTGATTCCTTGAGCAGCTAAATTCCTTTTATCTTTTATATTTTCAGTTGTAATATCCTTTATTCCATTCTTTATGAATCCCGTCTTACGTTAAGTGGCCTATGATTTTTTTTTTTTTTTTATTTGTACTCGTCTAGACATTAATTATGAGGATGAATCTGAGGGCAACCTTGACAAAACGGTCAGTGTATAAGTGTGTAGTCAAGAATGAATTGTTTACTAGTGATAACGATACTATTTTTAATCATGTTTATTATTAATCATTCTAAGTTAAATTGAAACCCATAGCATTGTTGCATTGTGGTTTATTTCTGTCTGTATTATATCTTTTCTGGACTGCCCTTAAGTGAACTAAAAGTTATTTTTGTGTATTTCAGGTCTAATTATTAACCATTGATATGCCTGCAATGGCAACACCTTTCATCGTCCCTAAAGTAGCTCTGACAAGTAGTTCTATAGTTTCTGAAATCGAACCTCAGTCATCGATTGCTCAGCATGCGTCTACCTCATCTAATGCCTTTGGATGCAATACTTGGTGCAAAATGTGTGACGTTCATCTTCCTACTAAAGCAGTGCCTAGTCCTAAGCGATATTATGGTGCCGATAACTTTTGTTCCACTGAACCGTTGTATAACTTCGATCACTCACAAGTTGAATTTGAAGCTGTGAAAAGGACTGGGTTCAAAAGTGATAAAGTGTCTAGGGAATCAGGAAAGGCTCAGAAATTGTCCAAAGTTTCTGCTTGTTCTGATAACTTTAGAAAGACTAGTAACCCCAAAAGTACCTTACCTGAAAGGGCTCATCATGAAAATTATTTGAAGGAAGTTGAAGCTCTTAGAGGAAAACTTAGAGAACTTAAAGGAACTGCCACTGCACCTGTACAACATCGAAGGCTTCCTGAAATCCCCAGAGAAGTGTCCTCCAATTCACAAAGTAGGCAAGTTCGACAATCTGTTGTAAATAAACTCCATCAAATACTGGATACAAATAAAAGCCTTCCAACTAGTGAAACTAAAAGAAATAGAGAAATAAGTGATTCCGATTGTAGCATTCCATCTGGAACCGTATACACTACTCCTAAGCGACCTAGAGATGTTTCACCAAAGGTAATATTTTTAATTCTTCCATTGGGTTAAATTTATCCAAATTATCTTTGATTTGGCAACTATCATGCTCATTATTTTTTCTATACATTAAATAGTGTAACATAATAATCGTACAACGCCAGTGGATCACAGCTACTTATTGATCGTTTAACAATAATTTGTTAACCAAGGGAAGACTTGTTATATAAAATAAATTGAGATCTTAGAATTAGTAAATTTAACAATTTAAAGTTTCTATTGGGATAACTAAATTTTCTCATGAAAACTACCATACTTTAATGTTTAAGATAATGAAACAAAGTGCTATTTATTATTTAAAATATACTTCCAAGCAAAAATCTAAATTTCTCTTATAAATCCAATATCATGTGCTCTTCAATTTTTTTGAATTATTTATTTTTTTCTTATAATCATGTTGTGTTTTAAATTATAAGTGTTGATTTAAATCCAAACTTACACCTTTTTTATTTATTCAACATTCACCCTTATCATAATTGCTGTCAGCATTGCTCCGTCCAGTAATAATTATGAAATATCTTGTCTGGTTCATTTTCATATTCATTTTCATATTCATAATTTCCACTTTCTGAGCCTGACAGATCCTCAAGTAATTGCATTCATATTCACAAATATCAAAGCGTACATTGTTAAATTAACAATACCAATTCTTGGCAGAAAGGTTGCTAGATTGTCATGCCCAATTGACATCTGTCAATCAAGTATTTTTCCAATTAATCCCGATTAATGTCTGAATTATATTAATGTTATTTTGAACAGGTATATCAGTACATTATTATTGATAATTGTTGTTATTCTGTATATTTATTTTTTCTATGAATGGTTTATTTTTTACATTTATAAAATTTAAAAAAAAACAGATCAACTTTGCAATTTTTACTTTTTGAATTGTTTCATGTTTAGGATATTGTTAACCACTTTCCTGAAAAGTCAAACCCTTCACCCCTTCCACCTAAGAAAGAAGTTTGGAATGAGGTCCTCAATGATGATGTTCATTCTAAAGTAGTAGATTCTTCCTGTGATAGGTAAACATTTTGTCTTAATGCTTCTCTACAAAAATATGGCAGACCAAGAGGGCGAAATCACTGTATTGAAACTAATACCACTTCCTTGTACCTTTAAATGTTATGTTGGGAAATAAAAATAAATTTATAAATTCCCATTTATTTAATAACTATTGTTAATGGCTAAATGAAAACAAATGCCATTCATATCAAGAATTCCTTACCCTCTTACATTCAGTTCTCTTGGCCCTGCTGCCATATCCTTGTAAGCAAGCTATAGTTCAATATTCATTATTTATAAGTTAAATTGTAAATCTTTTTTATAAATAATTATATGTTAAATATTGATAAGCTATAATCTAGTGCACTTCTTAATTATATTTCATGGAATAATCGAGAACATTCCATTGGTGATGTCAATTTAAAGAATATTAGTTATGATTGCCAACACATTCTCTCAATTAATTAGTTTTATAAGAGTATGTATTTCTGACTAACTACACACCAAAATTTGGTATTCAATTATTAAATACAGGTTTGTTATCCAGCTTACAATATTGATGTTTGCTAGAGATATTTATTGATTATTTTTACTACTAATAAAATACTATTGGTATCTCTTCAGGCTTAGTTTATGTCCATATTCAGCATTAGTTTATATTCAAGGATACTTTTGGGTTTGTCTTTAGTAAGAAAAAAGTCAATCGATACGAACAGCCTAAAAGTTCTGTAAATGACCCAAAACTATAATAGTGCTGAAAAAAGCAACTATCTTAATTTACATGTAAAGAAAACTCCTCAACAAGCTCCTTGTCTGCAGAGAGCGTTTAATTAGAATTATGTTATTTATCTACATATTTATTTATGTAAATTTAAATATGTACCCTTTATGTTTTCAAACTATTAATTGTATCATTGAATCGAACATTTTTACTATTTAAGATCTGATTATTCTTTCCCTAACTAGTAATAAACTAATGAGGCCATTTTATGTTTTTTTTTTTTTTTTTAACAAATTGAATAGGGTATTCATCTTCTAGTCTGTTGCGTATTAGCTAAGACTTAACACTTACATTACAATATTTTGAAGAATGGAAAAATGTATAATGGGATAATAATTTATTAACAAGGAAATTTCAGATTCTGATTATTTGAAATATTAGAAATTAGAGGATTAAAATCTGGGTTGCTGTTTTGCCACTAATTTGTTTATTGTGGGATAAATTTAAGTTATTTTCAAGAAAATCTAAATATTTACTTTTTAAAAAATGTTATAATGAGTAATTTCAAATGAATTCATTAATTAGTTTTTATATATGTATATCGATCCTTGTCGTCACATAACATTGCCAACAAACAGAGTGCAAAATCTTTAAATGAATGGGATGGAGTTTCACTGAAAGTGATGACATAGACAAAGATGACTTTCATCACAATCCATCAATTGAAAATGTTTAAACATTAGATTTCAATATGGTAATTATCAACTAATATTTATTTAATCTGTTTGATTTCTTTTTTCACACGTGTATATGTTGTTGTTGTTTTTTTTATTGATGTGCCACTTGTGATTTCAACTGTATTAAACATGCAAATTTATAAACATTTAAAATGAATATAGGTTTTTAAATAGAAAAAAAAATCTTGAAAAAGTGTATATTCAGGTTGAAAGGTGGGTATTTTCATAAAAGCTCGTGGCAACACTGATCAAGTTTCAGTAATGGTTGAATAAAAATTATTTTCTTTGTGAAGTGTGATTCAATTAATAATTCAAAGTTTATTTAAATGTTTAGGTATGCGTTGATTAGATTATGAAGAATTTTGAGTTCTTTCTCATTTTAATATTGAAATTTAAATACAAAAAATTATGGAGCAACATATTATCTCTGTTCAGATTCGTCTATATATGAGGCAATGTAATTTGGTTTAATAACTAGAAATTGAATGTTTAATTAAATAAATATATACCATTTTTTTGTTTACCAAACATCATTAGCACCTCTGTAGTTTAGTTACTATCATCATTACCTATAAACAGTAAGGGTATAGGCTTGGATTTTTTTTTTTTTTTTTTTTTATAGGAATGAGATCTATATTCATTCTTGTGACAATATCTAAGAAACTATTAGAATTATGTTAAAGCTTTTTGGTGTTGACAACCTTAATATATAGTATTCTTCGACTGACTTTTCTATACCTTTATAGAAAAATTAAAACTAATTCAGTATGCCTTATCTGTTTCAAGCAATTTATAGTTAATTAAAAGCCTGTTTTATCACTCTTAAAATATGTCGTGTTGTTTAAGTTTTTGTTTGATCTTTTTGATCTTCTTTCCTAGTGACGATGATGAAGACTGGTACCTGGAAGGAAAAACAACTAATGATCTCGAGAAAAAGCTTTCTTCAGATGGTAATATTGTTTGGAATTTGAAAGTGTTTTAAATAAAATAGTTTGTTCCTAATACAATTATTAACTACTCTACTATTTTCAGGCTGCACTCTGACAACATTACAACAAGCCTTCCTTCACTATCCTGCTCATATAGCTCCTCGTAGTGATTTGGTAAAATATTCAAGTATTAAAGCGGAAGGTATGACGTAATACTTGTTATAATTTAATGCTAAATTTCTGGTTTTAAACAACTATAATATTTTTCTTTCCTAAAGATAAAAAAGTACACCCATGTTTGAGGCCTAGTCTGTTCGCCAATACTCCGCCTTACATACGTTTTGCAACAGAAACAACCAAAGGTTAGATAATTTTATTTTATATATTCTCTTATTATCATATAAATAATATGCCCTGGCAAGCATATGAAATACATTCTGTAATCAAACACATTAGCTCTTGTTTTTAATCATTTAATGTTAATTCTCTCAGTTATTACATAGATTTAATAATATAATATAGTAATAGTAATATTCATGATTTAATTAGGAAGTAATGTTGTTTTATTTTTAGCGGATAAGCCATTTCCAGTAATCATTCAGCGAACATTGAAATGGAAGCTGACTACTGTTACCCCTATAATTGTTAAGAAAATTATTCAAAATTCTGGTTACAAGTTTATAAGAAGTAAGCAAATACATTTTTTTTTTTGTTACATTTTAAGTTATTTTTTGTGAACGTGTTAGTTGACTATCGAAATTAATGATGAGTAGCTCAAATTTAATTAAATGAAATGCAAATCTTATATTTTTCCAGCTTTCAGACCATATAGGTGTATTAACTAGTAGATATAAGTATGTATATATACTAATGGTTCATATATTTTCTCTCTCTTTTATGTTATATTCATTATTGTTCTTATTTTTGTGATTATTTTTGTTCCTTGCAATGATGATTAAGTACAATATGTGCCAAAAATTTGGCAAAATAATAAATAAAATAACGATATAAATTTATTTATAGATTTGTTTCTTTATACTAGATTGACCTCTAACCATAATTCATTTTGGTGATACCTGGCCAGAGTTGAATCAAAATTATAATAATATGTCATTTATTGTATATTTCTCAAAATTTTCATTTTTGGTTTATTTCTATACATTCAATCCATAACTAAAAGAATTATTTCCATTTTTAAAGAAATATTTATTGCAATTTTGTTCTACTTTATTAAGTTAATTAGTTTTAATTAGTCTGCTGAACATGTTTTTTTGTAATGGGCAATTCCTCTTTTAAAACTAGTTATGTTATAAAAAAAGTATTATGTATCGGTGATTAAAAAAAAAAATCTAAAATTAATAGGCTTCTTATTTTTTTAATACCTGCAAACTTTAGAGAAAATGCTCATGCCCATGACATTTAGCTACTTTTCCTCCTGTTATTATAAATTAAATGGATTGTTTTGGAATTCAGGAACCCCAGATTGGGTCGGGATTTGGGGAAAACACATGAAATCAGTCGTTTTTAGAACTCTTAAAGAAAATCAGAAGCTGAATCATTTTCCTGGTACGTTTCAAATTGGACGAAAAGACCGCTTATGGAGAAATTTACAACGCCATATGTCTAAGCATGGAAAAAAAGAGTAAGTTTTCAATCAATATCTACTCAATTTTTCCTATTGTTATTATTAATTAATGTAGACGTGGTATCTTGGCAGTTGATAGCAGTTTGGCATTGGATAAACGCATTGATTTTGGCATTAACATAATCATGGTTTATTTTTGTAGCGTTCGCCCTGATCGACACAAGAATAAAATCAAGGGCACTGTTCTTGAATAATTAAATGTCAATATGAGTGTAAAATCTTTTATGATTTATAGACTAACAAATATAAATTAATATTACATTAAATATTATTTTCTTTTTTTAGTTTAATTATTTAAAATTCTAATATTTGTTATGTGTGTATTATACTTTTTTAAAATTTAATTATTCATTATATAAATCAGCATTAGCAATTTGGGAAGATTTATAGTTTTTAAAAATTGTTATTTTGTATCTACAGATATTATAAGAAATATTTTTTATTTTTAAGGTTTTAACTTCGCCAAAATAATATAAGTTGTTAACAACTTCTTAGATTGTTTTTCCTAAATTTAATTTGAAAGACATATTTCTTGAATTATTATTTACAATATCGATCTGAATATGATTAGCATAATGTGTAAATTTTGAAAGTATAGAACTAATTTTTGTTCAATTATTATAAGTTAAGAATTAATTTTTTTTTTATTGTTCGTTATTTTGAAAGTCATTTAATGATTGTAGTATTCATACAATTAGTGCTAAGTATTCTAAATCTCTTAAATGTATTAATGTTGGGAAACTTATTAAAATTAGTGTGCTAAATATGGCAGCTATCTCATTCGACTTTAACATGGTCTGGATTAAAACTGTTAAAACTTTTCTAATTTTTTAAATGCACGAAGAATGTCACTGTGAGGTTTTCACCTTGTGTTTATTACTTTAGTTTGAAGTGCCATACTTTTTATATAGAATCTAACAAAATAATCCACGAAAAGTTTGATAAAAGAGGGCAAAATTCACAAAAAAATAATTTCTGGAAATTGAATGAACTTGTCGATAAGTTATTTTATTTTAAGAGATCAATCAAAGATTAATAGATTAACTAAGCATAATAACTTAAGAACCTTGTGTACAGAACATGCATAGTCTTAATATTGTTAATGAAACTTAGCTAGGTTAGCTTAGAGAGGTCGTTCATCCAATATTGTTGCTAACTTCTTAGCACAGTAAGCATTTATCACTACTGGTGTGAATACTCTTATTAAAATTTTACTTTTACCTCTTGCTGTTATATTTGATACTGATACTATAATTATATTTGATTATTTAATTTATTATTCATTGTGCAGTTTTAATATTTATTTTTTTTATTTTAGGTTTGGTTTTATGCCACGTACTTATGTTTTACCACAAGATATTAAATCGCTGCGTGCTTCATGGGACAAGCAGGATAATACTCGGTGGATTGTCAAACCGGTAAAGATTATTCGTTTCCTAAGATAACTATTTCTGTTTCTTTAAATTAAATTAATACTTTTTTTATCTTTTAAATTGCTTTTCTTAAGTATTCTTGTCTTTGTAAACCTAGCTTCGTTATTTAAATAAATATTTTTAAATATGATGTAGAGATGGTTGACCGTTGATATGATATGAGAAGGAATTAGTCGAGGGTGCGGTCAAAAAATAAAAAAAATTAAAATATATAAATAATTTTAATTTTTGCCGACGTTTCGACCCACTTTGCAGGTCGTCTTCAGGGCGTTGAATGTGGCACTGCGGGAGGCGGTTGAAACACCCGCTGAGTGTTTCAACCGCCTCCCGCAGTGCCACATCCAACGCCCTGAAGACGACCTGCAAAGTGGGTCGAAACGTCGGCAAAAATTAAAATTATTTATATATTTTAATTTTTATTTTTTGACCGCACCCTCGACTAATTCCTTCTCATTTTTAAATATGGTTTGAAAATATTTCTTTTTCCTCACAAATTTGGTCCACGCATATTATCCATTCCATGCTTTATGTTACATTATATTATTGAAATAAATTGATGAATTAACTTTAATATTAATTAATAATAATTTATGCTACATTTTATTTAGTAATATGTAACTATATGGAGGTTAAATGTTATGTGGTCATGAAAGTTGAGCTATAGGTAGTTCTTGATTGTTATTAAATTTATACTTTATGCTAAATTTATCTTTTGACATAGTTATTAATTAAAGGGGAAATAGTATCAATTAAATATGTTGCTAATACATATTTTAATAAATAAATTCAAAGAAACTGTTATAATGTTATATTTCTATTTTATTTACAGCCAGCTTCTGCCAGAGGGTCTGGGATCAAAGTCGTGAACAAATGGGTTGATATTCCAAAGAAAATACCTTTAATTGTTCAAAAATATATTTCCAATCCTTATTTAATTAATGGTAATAAATTTGATCTTCGGCTGTACGTCCTGGTTACTAGTTTCGATCCCCTTCGAATATACATTTATGATAACGGTTTAGTGAGATTTGCATCAGGTAATATTTAATTCTTTATTCTATATGTTTTATATTTGTTTTAAGCAATGATAGTATAATTTCAACTTTATATTGCCATATTTTATTGTAATATATATTTCAATATTTCCTATTGAACTTCATGTTTTGTTAAACTTAGACACATTAAAATATATTTTCATATTTATTTAATTATACTTTTTATTTTATTCTCACCTGAATATCCTATAAATTATTATTTGGCTTTGATAATGTGGAATATTCCAATATAAGTAAGAAAGAGGTAAAGATTCTTCTGTATAAATAATTGATTTTTTTATATATAAATTTTAATTATCATTTTAGTAGTTAACATGGGTGATAAATATTCAGGACGCAGTATTTTAAAATTTTTTATTTATGCCAACATTTCAACCCAAACATGTGGGTCATCTTTAGGGTATGGTTTGAGTACTGAGGGTTTTCAAGGCATAAATAAAAAATTTAAAAAGAGTGCGCCCTGAATATTTATCACCCATGATATGTAGAACAGTCGACTAAATTCCTTCAAACATTTTAGTTAACATTACTTAAATATTGATTATTTATTATTAATTAATTCTTTATTGTATTTTTCTCTTTAGCACGGTATACTGATGATTTAAAGACGCTTAACGATCGCTACATTCATTTAACAAACTATAGCATCAACAAATTTAGCCAGTCTTATTCATTAAATGAAGATGCTGGTGCCTGTACTGGCCATAAATGGTACGTTAACTTTCATTTATTTGTCGTATTAGTTTAGTTCAAGTTAAGTTTTTTGATCCAACTGAATATATTTGTAGACGATTCATCAATAATCAAATAATTTATTAATAATCTAATTAGAAACTTAAAATTTTAAATAAACAATAATGTTTTCATACAAAAAATTTTGCTGCATATTATGCAATTTTAACTAAGAACTTGACCCAAACTTGAAGGAAAATTGAAGAATATTTCAGAAATGGTCTAGTACGAATTCTATTTAATAATTAAAATTAATATAAATAACTGTTAACAATATGATGGTTGCAAAATGTGGAAGGCATTGATCACATAGAATGGGGTTAGGTTAATACAATATTTTTATGAGATTATGAAATTTTAGGTTTAATAAAAAAATTAATTTATGCTGTATTGTTTGATCGATTCCAACATTATTCAATTATATTTGCTATAGATGAAGTGGTGCTTGTCTGTTAGCCGGACAGGACCGACTGCTATCTGCTAATGTTTATAACCTGAACACTGATAATTCTGATAAGGCTTCTCATAATTCTTATCTTCGTATTCATATTTATTGTATTGTATTCATATTATTGAAATTATATTTATATCTTTATAAATAGATAGATATATAGAGAGAATATATACAACATATATATTAAATAGTTTCAGCTGCTCTTTGCCCCACTTTGTTGTTAAATTATGGGACCACCCATAAATAAATTTTAAAGCTGTTAAAAACGATATCCTCGACCCCTCTAACCACGTTCCTTTCATTATAGAAACTTTTTTGTTACAAGTGGTACAAAAGCATCTCCATTTCGCCCTCCTGTCTAACTTCATTTGATGACCTTCTTCACACAATTTCACGTTTGCCATTATCCCAGCATTTTGAAAATATTCAATAGCCTCTTCTTCTGAAGACGGTAATTCCCAGAATGTGATAACATCCATAGTTTGACGAAAATAACACAAATGGAACAAAAATAAACAATGGAATAACTCAAAGCTTTCAGGAGATAAAAAGGGAGGTTATGTGATGTAACATTAGATAACAAGGGAGGTTTCGTCCAGGCCTCCTATCAGACAAGCACTGGTGAGATGAATAAAATTCTACTTTATTTTATTCTTTAATAAGAATATTCATTAAGTGTTCGTTGAAACATATCTGTGTCAACAATGTCCCATCTTCAAGTAGCTCTCTAAACTATATTTCAGTATGTTTTGTATTACATTTAAATTACTTTACTTGACTCTCAATGCTACTACAGTCTAATGTAGACCATAGCCTATTCAATGAGCCTTTGCTAGGTGTCTCGTTCTTGTGCAACTACTCTTGAATTATGCACGCTTAATGAGTCTGGATATCCTTGTTGACAATATTCTCCCATTTTAGTCTTGGTCTTCCTCTTACTTTTAATCGGTCCAGTATTTTCATGCGGATCAATGAATTCTTCCTTGATGAACAGGATGATCTCGGGGGATAGCAACTTTAAAATATTTAACTTACAAATATCGGGAAAACATCTAAGGCTGCTAAAGATATCTTGAAATATAGAGTAGGTGTACAACATTGGGGGGCCCGGTGTATGCTATATGACCGGGAGTCCTTTTCTTGTAAGATAAAAAAAATTTTGATGAAAGGAATATTTGTGAATGACACCACTTGTGATCCTGTTAATTCTCTTGAATGTTATTTCCAATTAATCTCGCTGAAGGAGCAATTAATTTTATTTGGTTAGTTCAATAGGTAATTATAACATACAATATGAGAAGGGGTCAGTCTCATGCCTGTAATTTGTTGTCTCTCTCCCTATGCTGCCGCTGTCCTTTGGCTTGTCTAAGCTGTCTTGTTGCAACCTATGTCTAGCTTATGTATAGCTGAAGGGCTGTGGTTCCTCGCTCTCTCTCAATTAGCCATAAGCTGCTTGAAGTCGGCAGAGCAAATGAGTAGGAGGACGTGTGCTTAGTCAAGCACCTGGACTTCGCTCGTAGATAAGGCACCACGTACTTGAGATTGGATAGAACAGGATGAGACCGGGGGCCCCTGTGTTATTTATACTAGCAAATCTCAAATACATTGTATATAATCCCAAATAATATATATGTATATAAACTGGATGTAAAAATCTGTAGAAAAATAAACAAGGATTGTCAAAACACTTCAAAGAGGATTAAATGTAATGCAGACCTTTCCCTAAGAAATGTATTATTCTTCCAGTTATATAATCAATTATATTGTCTAAAATAATGACCTAGAACTTCGACCATTAGTTTCTGAAGCTAAATCAAATTTTAATAAGCTGTTCTTTAAATTGTGTTATTCAAATTTCTCAAACTATTAGCTTCTGATACTAAGTCAAATCTCGACTACTCAAGAGCCAGTTTGAAGATGTAATGAGATGTTTTGAGTTGCTCAGATCTTGTTTACTGAGACTAAATCTTGCTTTAAAAATTGTTTGTACTGCAAGCTTCACAATAATTTTGTTCTAGTTTTAGGTTAAGTTTTGATATTAATACTTACAGACTACAGGCAACAGAAACCCATATTGAATACTTTAATTTTCATTTAACCATTTATAAGCAAAAAATGTTATATAAATATATTTTTCTGTAAAAATTCAATTTGGGTTTTTTCTCTTCTGTAACGGAACTTATGGAAATGACTAGTTTGTTTGAAATCATGTTTTTCTCGAATAACTTAATGTCTATAATATATAATTTATTATTTGTCTTTTTTAGGACTTTAAGATCCCTTTGGTCATTTTTGGATGGAACGATAAACATAGATGCCTTATGGTCAAGCCTTATTGATTTAGTGATAAAAACAATGATAAGCGGGGAGAACCCTATCTCTCAAATGTCGAGGGTCAATTTGACTTCTCGTTATTGTTCCTATGAACTTTTTGGTGTCGATGTACTTCTTGATGAGAATTTGAAGCCGTGGTTGTTAGAGGTTAGTTTAACATTTTATTCAACTTTGTTTCATTTTAAATAAAAATTAAGGAACATGGCTTTTTTTTTTTTTCTATCAAAACAGTTCATTCTTGCTTAATTTAATAATCAAATTATTTTAGTTTTGAATATTTTTATTGAGTAAATTCATTATGTATTTAGTGAAAAAGAGTTTTTTATAAAACTGATTAATTAAATTTAATTACTATACAATGTAATTATTAACTCCTTAAATCTTTAATTATTTATATACTAATTTTACTGTCCATATTTCAGGTTAATATATCTCCATCTTTACACTCAGGTTCAACGCTGGATACAGCAGTCAAAGGCCCTTTAGTTACAAATATTTTCAATCTCGTTGGTTACCATATTCCTAATACGCTTAGTCAAGCTCAAGAAGTAAGTTAAAACAATGTTCACATCAATCCTTAAATTGTGTGTTACAATATTTTATTATTAGTATTATGATGAATATTGAATATTTAATAGTTGACCGTTGCATTATAAAGGAAGGAGATGGTCTGGGTGGCGGTCAAAAATAGGCTAAATAGTGGCAAAACAATTTTATTAAAATCCAAGCAGGCTATAATAAAATAGTTTTACCACTATTTAGCCTATTTATGACCGCCACACCCCGGACCATCTCCTTCCTTTATTAGTATTATGGTTTGTGAAGAGTTTGAATTAAAATATAACTATACCACTTTCAAAGACCGTTTATATTAGCAATAGGTGTATACCACAGTTAAAATCTGATTATTTTTCTGAATGTTCATATTCTTCATAATTCCATTGTCCTTATTAATCGAAATGATATTAACTAAATGAGCGTGCAACGAAATCCTTTGTGTTTTTACCTGTCTGATTCTTATTTAAAGCATGTATTTATAAACAAAATATATTATTCACCTTTAAAAAAAAAAGCATACATAGCAAACTCTCCGTTTATTAAATATATATATTATAATTACCTTTTATTTCATTAATTTCTCTTGGTCTTTAGGTGGAAGCTTCAGCTAAAATGGGCATTCGAGGGCCTTTATGCATAGATCATAGAATGTATATGATAGGCCTTTCCCAAAAAGAAAAGGACAAACATGCTCATTTTTCATCTTTGGAAGACCGTGAAATGGTAAGAAAAAAAAGATTATCTTATAGTATGATGGACCCTCATTATAATGTGACATGGTTCACAATCCAATATATGTATTAAAAAAAAAAGGTACTATTTCGCTTGTACTGCCCATGGCTGCGACTGCCATTCCATGCTGCCAACTGTTAATGCTTGTCTATTTTGCTGAAATTGTTCATCGTTGTGACCAAATGCTCCTCTCGATTTAGCATTCAAGTTTGAAATAATTTTAAATAAAAATGCTAGCCTTAAATTTAATTTATTTTATTTGAAATCGAAGAATAGCAATATATATGTTGGCGGGGTTTCGATCTTATTTAATTAACACACACCATTTTTTTCTGGTTGTTAAAATTGAATAACAAGGTTAGATTATGTCTATACTACATAATGTTAATGATTATCTATGTATCAATGCTCACCTTCTGCAAAATAATAGTTCTTTGTTATATTTTGAACATAAAATATAAGCCTCATGATAGAAATAAGATGACAAAATATTATTTTAAAAAGAATTGAGAATGTATTTCTGAATTTAAATGTATTACTTATTATTTTGATTATTAATATTAATTATTATTATATAATAAATTAGTGATCAAAATCAAATATATATATTGATGATTCACAGCAGACAATGTTTTACTGTTTTATCAATAAGTATTCAGTAGATCAGATTTTAATTGAAATTGCTATTAAAAATGCAAATTGACAACTATTAACGAAGTTACAGTTATTCATTTTCCAATCTAAGATTACGAGTTCATATCCTGGTGTCACACTCGATTTTTACATACTACCTTTTGCACTAACCGTAGCAATATACATCTTCAGTATGTAAAGGATTTTTTTTTTTTTTTTTAATCTTGATTCATCATATATACAATTTACTAAAGTGGGACTCTTCCACATTTTAGTATTCGCTGTGGATATCAGTTGATGGATTGATCGTTATCAAACTCCTCGTGAATCTTAATTGATCACTGTATTTCTGAAAACAGCTTCTCCCATATATTTTATTCTCATGTGAAAAGTTATAGATATTGTTTAGCCAATGAAATCGGTGAGGAAGCTATACTGGCCTTACTTAGCAGACTTTTTTTGTCTCTTTAATTAGGTATCTTGATGATATGCATTATCACATGCAATGTATTGGCATTCTGCCTTATAATAAATAATGATGTATTATGTTATTTGCTAAGATCAAATTTGCATTTTTTTAGTACCTAGATAGTATTCTTGAAGATTTAACCCCAGATGATGTGCGCCATCTCGTTCAGTATGAAGATGAGCTGACCCAGACAGGAAAGTAAGATAATTTTCTTCATTAACTGTTGTTTTTTTATTTAGGCTATTCGCTAATGTTAAAATTATTAGCTTTCAGAGGATTTTTCCAACTTCGAAAACATTTCCATACCACAAATTTCTCGAAGGAGAGTGTTATTACAATCGGCTTATGGACGCATGGGAGTACAAGTACAGCAGGAGAAGGGAAGAAGGTATTTAGCATCTCTCATAAATTATAACTATTCTTCCTCTCTTTATTCTCGTCATCCTTAATCTATACTTCATTATTTCTGAAATTGTAAACCTATTACTTCTTCTCCTACAGTATCTTTTAATAATACCATGCCTATCCCTGTTAAACAGATACGATACCTAGGACTGCGCCTGGACTAACATCTAATTTAAAATCAACATACCAGACTGAAACGACAATAAACCACTCAATGTTTCCAACTACTTCAGTATTTACTACACAAACACTCTAAGGTTTAAATTTATTACAAAAGGCCCATATGCATAACTATAATTAGGCCTATTTATACAGAGTTGAACTTTTGGGTTCCACTAAATCATACTTCATGAAATCCTCAATACATCTTACTTGGTCACTAATAAAATCATCCATATTGATCTTAATGTTCCTTATGTTTCCGATTTGGCCCAATCCAGATACCTATCATTTAATAATAATATTAAGAACCATGCGAATCCTTTCATTTCTAATCATACCTTCTGTTTGATCCCTGATAACCCTCTGAGGCGTCTGTCTGAAAAGAACATGACTTTGTGATCTCCTAATTTAGAAATTTTATTAGAATAGTGCCTATGGCTAGTTTCTCTACAAATCTTTTCATGTCATTATATTTGTCAATATCATATTTTTATTTAAATACAGTTTCATGAATGATAAATAAATTATTTCCAGAATAATACGATCGGTTATGTTCTAGGTATAGATGTGTTGAGGTCATTATGCGTACGAGAAGTGCATTTGGATGTTAGGGATGTTGAACCTCGTTCGGCCAATGTAAGTTTTTTTTAATTTATATACTAATACTGATTTTAAGATTTATTATCGTTAGTACGAGTTAGAATTAAATAAGTTTGTATTAATTAAATTGTTTTTTGTTATTTAGTAGATCTGTATATTCCTTTATAATACTCTTAATTTTTCAACTTTATTACTCTTCAATAGGTCTTTTAATAATATTTTATTGTAATGTTCATCATTCCTGTAACGGAACAGTTCATTTTTTCATCGCATGCAAATTCCTTATTATTATTATTATTTTAAGTTCATTCAATATTTGTTTACTGCACTTTTTAATAAGAAAAAATATTGGAAATAATTGTGTTCGCCTATTGTCAGTGATGAAATCCAGTAGTGCTTAGAAACGCCTAATATTAATTTTTCTCTGCATTTTAATATGATGAAATAAAATATGATATAAAATCTGCCAATTGAGTAAGAAATATTTTATTAAAATAAAGTGGTAATGATTTACATGCCTTTAACTAGATTGAAAATTATAAACATTTTTTTTATTGTTTTAAAGAAGATTTTTTTGTGTCAGTACATTTTTACTTCAATCATGTAAAAATAATATATTTTTATATTTTATTTATTTTAGTCACGTCTCGATTTATTAAGTGATGTTTAACAAAGAAACAATATGAGATGGTTTTTTTTTTTTTTTTTTTTTTTTTTTTTTTTTTTTTTTTTTTTTTTTTTTCATTTAGGGATAACTGGAGTTAAAGCACTTCATTAGGTTTAATTTATTTGTGTTAACAATATTATTTATAAAAGTGTAAAGTAGCTATTTTTTCAGGAACTTTTTTTCAAATTTTATTAGGTATATCCTTGGATTCGATTTGATGAAATTGAAAAAAATATATATATATAAGTGTTGATATTAATTTTATGAAATTATTATAATTTATATCTGTTGTTTATGAATGTTTTATTTTATAATTTATAGTTGTTGCCAACTAATTTTATTGTTTTTTGTATAAGTTAATGACGTATGCATTGAAGAAAGTTTACGGACAGTATAAAAAATTAGAATATTGTAAGTTAAAAATTTCTATTTTATATAGTTAGCAACTTTTCCCCTGTGTGATAGTCTCCTGCCATGTTTGGGTAAATATTTTAGGCTAGAATTATGAATATTATTATAGTTAGTTAGCACAGGACTTGTTTATGTTGTTGCTATATTGAAATTAGACTTATAATTATAAAAAATAGAATATAAGTAAAACCTAGAGGGTTAATTAGAAGCAAATAGTGCAAATAATTGTTAATAGCGATTGTCTGTCTACTAAGGGTAGTAAAGTTGTTATAGTTAGTATTTATAATTTATGCCAATGAAGTAACTAAGATTATTTCTTTTAAATATTATCGATTGCTCAATTATGAAGTTTCTTTAAAAATTATAAATATTATTGTTTAATTAGTAATTAAATTTTGCTCAAATTTAGTCCTTCTTGAAATTAGAAAACTAAGCATCGTAAATGGTAATAAAAAAAATGTATATGGATGATATGGTTTAACTAATGCTACAAGACTATGAGAGTTAGTTCTCCTTGATAAGCTGTGGTTTTGTTTATATAGGTTGCTATCCAAGGATGAAAAAATGATTTACTTAATCGTCTTGAACCTATTGTTTTGACTTCCAAGTAGATTCAACTATCAGCTAGTTTTTAAAAAAAATTGAATCATAATTATAACAATAACCGTTTAGTCTTTGTTGCTAACAGATACTTCAAAGTAAATCATCAAAATGCCTTTTCATCTCTCTTTTCCCAGTCCGTTGGTATTCATCATGGTACTATCCTCAGCCCCATCCTATACACAGTTTATACAGCTGATATCTCAACACTGTCATCACCATGTGTGCCGTCCTATCTGTTAATAATGGCCCATCAACGCATCCCAAACTCTTTAATCACAAATCTTGTACATTGGTATAAAAACTGAAGGATTAAAATAAATCCCTACGAATCAACTTTACCCATTTTCATAAAGCTATGATCTGTCATATAGTACCCTTTAATTATATTCCACTTATCCTTGATGAACAGATTCCATACATAGGACTTCACCTGGACAAATGTCCCAGTTGAAATCCTCTTATAAGACTGAAACGACAAGAAACTCCTCGATGTCTTCAGCTACTTAAGAACCTACTAGACTTTCAATTAATTACAAAAGATTCATGTAAGGCCTATTTGAACTTGTTCAAGTTAAGGTTTGGGTATCACAAAAGCCTCAAATTCCTCTTGTATACAATCCTTACAATCCAAAATCCTCAAGGCTCCTAACTTTGTCAAATTTGAACTCATCCATAACCACCTTATGTTTCTGATTTGGCACAATTCAGGTACTTATCCTTCCATGATAAACTGCAGAACCATACAAACCTTCTCGTTTCTAACCTTGCTTCCTCTTTGATCCCCGATAACCCTCCGAGGTGTCTAAAAAAAAGATGCCCTCGAGGCCATTCATATGTCTTTTCATGTCATATTTCTTTGTCCATATTTACTGGTTATATTTTTATTTGAAGTTAGTTGTAAATTTCATGAATAAAAAAACAAATGTTTGTTGTGTCATAGTAGGATCCTCCTGACCTCAAAGTCGAATTAAGACTTTATAAAACCTGAAAAATAATGTTCTGCCTATGCTGTATATATATTAAAAATATTATATTAATATAGAGTGCAACTTAAAATTTTAGCGAATAGAATAAAGTCTTTAAATTAATTTTATTATTATAGAGAGATAGTGATTTATAATATAAATAGTGATCTGATGCTTGATTTATAAATGTGCTTATAAAGAAAACATGGTGTTTATTGGCTTAAATTAAATCAAATGTGGTTTGTTATTATTTTGATTTTTAAATGAAGTTTGATAGGTAAATAATTAATCAATCAAGTAACTTGTCATACCTCAATGGCGATAATTTTGTTGTGAAAATTTAACCATATATGAGCCCAGTTATTCGGTTTTCATATTTTATTCTCTCTTTTACTCAAGTTTACTTGAGCCTCTATTTATTGACATATTATTTATTTTATAATTTTTATTTAATAATTAATGTAATAACTTAGTAAGTATATGATTAGTAATTATTTTTTAGTAAGTATATATGACTAGCAATTATGTTATTGTAAAGTTATTTAGATTTTATAAATGCCAATAGTTTAAGCAAATTTATATTTCAATATTTTTGTAGAAAATCAGAGAGAATCGTTAAAATGTTCTAAATAGTTATTAGGCAATATGGAGTCATTTAAGTTATAAATTAGTAATATGATATATTTAGATTAGTAATTGCTTTTGAATTAGTTAATGTGTTGAGTAATTATATCAAATAATAGGTAATTGTATTAATTCATCTAAAACATGGTTTACACTCATCCTTAGATATACTTAGATTTCTGTTAAACATTGAGTCATTATTTTTTTGACATTCTGCATGAACTTATTTTTCAATAAATTTTGCCTTTTATTGTTTTTATTTTAAAATTAGAAATTGTATATATTCGAAGTAATCATAGTAAAATTTTAATTTGGGATAATGCTGGTGAATAATCACCTTCTAAGTTGTTTCCATGAAGGACTCGGTACAAAGAGAAGAGCAATACTTCAACTTATAGGTGGATTATTGAGGGAGTGGGGTTTTTGGCCTGAAACTCTTTAGTATTAGGAGAGCAGGAGGTTACATGAGTTGAACACATATTGTAGCATAACGAAGACAGCCAAGAGTTAATCTCTACTTTATATTAGGAGTCAGAGGTTACAGAAGCTCGACACATACCGCTACTGTTAGTGCGAAAGGTCTTATGTTACAATTTTATATGTTTATTCAATTTGTGCAAAAGATGACATTTTTTAGTCTGGAACTGCAATAAGTAATCCAGCACTATGAAAACTAGAAGGAAATAAAATATGAAATTATAAAGAAATAATCAGTTGTAAAAAAAACTTAGTTTTTAGATACAACCTTTTGCACTAACAGTAGTGATATGTAATTATAGTTGTATAATTTGGTAAAATGGAAATTTGTCCGCCGTTAATGGGAAAAGGGTATCCACCTAGTAATGTATATAAAAATGTATTCGTTCACTGTTACTGCAACTAATTTTCTTAATCTTAATTTAATCACTTTCATTGGCTCGAAATCATGAAATTATTGTTTGACAGAAAATGAAAGAACGAGAAAAAAAAAAAAAAAAGAAAAGAAGGATTTCTAAGAAAATTTTAAGTAAACATAGGCTAACTCCCCCTCTCCGATGAACTGGAAGATTTTCAATCTGAAGCAGACGCTGCTGCTCCTGCCTTAAAGGGGCAATCTGCCTGCCTTGTAATTACTTAGAGCCTTGAAGTTTATGTTACAAGAAGAAGTGTTCACAACATTCTTGGATCTTATTAATAATAAAATGATTCTAGATAACAAATCTACCCAGAATGTTGACAAGTCTTCTTTGCTTCACTGAAGTAGAGTGGTACTTAAATAATTTTTTAAAATTTTATTTCGATTTGTCTTCAGTAGATTATATTTTATATTGTATGAGATAAAATTAAAGGTTTAAGTTGATAACAATTATTATTACAATTACCTGTAGTTGCTTAGTATATGATATTTTGTATTAGTTCTTGTTTTTGTAAGTTATTTAATATTATTAATGAACATTCTATAAATTATGGAGTATTTTGATTTAGTTAATGGAAACCTCAATCTTTTTTTTTTTTTTTTTATCATTTTTCTAAATCTTTAAAAATCATATCAATTTAAATGGTAACTAAGAATCTGCTTTATTTGTATTTAGGTCTGCTTGACGGAAACCTCTTCGTTTGAATTAGTACCTGTCAAAAAGAGTGATAGTGGGAGTGGTAGCGACACAGCTAAGAAAAGGTGAGAAAGAGAACATTTTTCCATTTATTGTTTAAGTTTCATTTCATCAAATGATTTTCCATAAAATTGCAGGATCTAATATTTTAGTATAGCAAGATAATTTAAACTCCGGTCATTGATTAGTTTCACTTTCTTTTTTATTTCCTTTTTTTTATTATATTATATATTTTTTTACTTATTAACTTTAAGCCAATAATATGTTGATTACAATATATTTCGAAAAACGTATCTATATGCAAGGGTATTTAAAGTCTGTGGTGATCTCTGATGGTTTAAAACATCTACTACTTAACTATAATATCTAGGACTGAGCATTGGTCGATGAACTTGACTATGTAAAATGGCCTCAATGCTATATAGTCAGAACAAACTTTTTATTCTGTATACATCTCCGAACTGATGATTAAGTTACATTTCCTTTAGTTCACTTCAAATTAGCCATACTTTCTTAAGTTCTTTCTAATAGTATATTTTCGCCCCCAACTTCACCTAATTCTTGTAGAGCTAAGTTCTTCAGGAATCTCATTTCCACCTGACGACTTAGCCATTCACCACAGTAAAGCTCATGGAGAATTTAAAAAAAAAAAAAATCTCGTATTATGGATGTCAATGTGATGAAGCAACCGACCAGAAAAATGTCAATCAAGTTAGTATTGTTATAGGTAATGTTTTTCTAATGCTGCCTAAAGGCAATTTCTCCTTTAAAAAAGAAGACTTCAAAAAGAAAAAAAAAATATTAAATTTAAATTAATATCTATTATTTTAATGCTTTACAAAGCCTGTAGTAGATCTGTTGATATGACATTATATAGTTAAAGATAATTATAGATTACTGTCTATATCTTAGCTCTGGGTCTTTAAGATAAATTATAAAAATCTTTTATTTTATTTTTTCCCTGTTGGCATTACAGGCTATTTAGATCTTTTGCCGCCTTAAAAAGCCTGCTCCATCTCTGCCTGTCTTGGGCTATTTCTTTACATTTATCTTCACTCAGCTCTGTTGCATCTTTGTTGATTCTACCTATCCCTTCTGCTTTTTGGCCTTCTATCTGTTCTTTTGCCTTCTATTGAGGCATTCATTGTCATGTAGGGGCTTCCAGATGGATTGCTACGACCTACATGCCTTGATATGATATTGATTGACCAGTTTCTGTAAGAAGTTGTTTATTGGTCTTTCTTCTCCATGTGTCAGTACTCTCACCCCTTATCATGCAGAGTATTTTTCTCTCAAATCTTTCAACACTTTTTTCTAGGGTGCTGGTTAGTGTCCAGGTCTCACAGACCATATATTAGAACAGGCTTTATCATAGCATTGTACACCCTTAATTTGAGATTTTTTGGAATTTCAATGCCTTTGAAAGGGAGGAGAAAAGCTCTGTTTGCACTAGTTATACAGTGGTCTATTTCTGCCCATTGGTCATTTATTGAGATTATTGTGGAGCTGTGGAGGTATTTAATTTTTCTACTCCTGGGAGTGATTTTCCTTCTACACAGCTCCTGTTATTGGCATGGAATTTTCGGCTTATTATCTTATATTTTGTTTTGTCTTTTTTTACTTGTAGGCCGATCTTCTCTACTTCTTTTATCAGAGTCTTAGTGAGTTTCTCAATGTCCTCTTGATTACTTCCAAGGATAGCTATGTCGTCTTCGTATGCAAGAATTTTATGATTCATTTCAACGTGAATCCCTCCATTTTCTTTTGATGTTCTTATTATCTTCTCCAAGGCTAAATTGAACAACATCGGTATAGTCCATCTCCCTGCCGTAAGCCCATTTTAACTTTGAAGGCTTCAGATACTTTTCCTTGTATTAGGACTCTGAATTTATGGTCATTTGTACACTCCTTTGTCAATCTCATTAACTTACTGGGAACTCGCAGTTCAGTCATGATTTTCCACAGACAGCTCCTGTCCACAGAATCATAGGCTGCTTTGAAATCGACAAATAGGGCATGGAAGTTTTGAACTACTTCTAATCATTTTTTGATTGCTTGTTTTAAGATAAAACATAAACATCATTAAAAAACCAAAACTTGAGAATTTTCAAAACAAATTTTGTAGAAATAATAACTTCTTTTAAGGTTTTTTTTTTTTTTTTATTACATTAATTTATCTTCTGTCTGCATAATTTTATCATGACTCCTGACCATTAGCTGATAGTCAATAGTTTTAATTAACAGGTGTCCAATAAAAATGAAAAAAAAAATTACTATTAATTTTCTCTAATGTTCGCTAGGTTCCCGGTTTGTTGAGATTTGTGTCTCTTTGTGCATAACCACACAATATTCTCCGTTTTGCTTAATTTATTCTTCATTCAGGGTCTTAATCTTCGATAAGTCACTGTGGTTTTCCATCCTATTTGAAGTTAAAATCATTGCCTGCAATCAGAATTTGCTTACTCATAGACATCTGCTTTGGAAAAGGCATGATTCTAATCCAGGTTTTGGTTTGAGTCACTCTACAACATTTATGTTTGAACTTAGTATTCTCATGCTTTCTTCAGTTGTTTGCTCAGTCATGTTATATTTTTATTCTTTTATACTTTTAAGGAAAGTGATTTTCTTTATTTGTTCTAGTGACCTCTCAAAAAATATACTCATTAAACATTTATTAATTGTTAAATAATAAGCATGTTGATTATTTCAGTTCTGAACACTTATTTTGCTGTTGGCATTTACAACTAAATTATAGTTATTATATTTTATTTTTCTCTGCAAATTATACTTCATAAAAAATAATATTTCCTACTCAAAAATTGACCAGATTTTTCTCTGCTTATGGAGCAAGAAAATGATTTTACTGTGGGACTAAAGTCCCCTAAGAATGAATAAGTTCCAAGATTATGCACATTAATTTTTCGTAACAACTACAAAGATGTACTTGTTAATTAACCTGTTGATTTTCACAAATTTTCGGCAGTTTTTTAAGTATAAAGTATATGGTGGAATAGGAGTTGTTTAAAGAATTTTATAAACAAGGATTGTTGTATGGAGATAGACAAGGAGTTCCTAAAAGAGACAGCCTGAATGAAGAAGTGTTTGCTGAAGGAAGTTGTTTTATGAGAGGGGAAATAAAGATCAGTAGGTTGAGACCTAGTATTTAGAGAGTGAATTGAGGAACGTAGAATAAGGAGTTGAAAGATATCAGGAGGTTTTTCGGTTCTGAGTAATTGGAATAAAAAATACGAAGGAAGGTCGCTTCTACTCTGTGTGCAAGCTGGAAACAAGAGAACACTTGCTAATATTAAAAATGAATCTTACGAAACATTTCATGTGTCTCTTCATTCTTATCTCTAGCCTAGCAAACAACACTCCATACACCAAGGAACTATAATCGATGGGAAGGGGGAAATAAAGGAGGTTCCAAAGAGCTGTTTGGTCTTTGAGGGTTTGAATCACGGAATCTTAAGAGTTGTTTAAGGACAGTTATGTATTTTCGAGTGATCTGAAAAATATTATTATATCAGAAGAGGTTCTGATCAAAGGTTATTCCTTGGTTTTTAACTGTCAGGAGAAAATGGATGGGGCAGTTATTGAGGTAAGGTAGAAGAGTCTAAGGAAGGAGTCCAATACCGATGAGGAAAAATTAAGCTTCAATTCATTTATTATCAGCCGTTCTGTTGATATAATTGATATCTTAATATAGCTTTCGGATAGTCTCAGGTATATCAGAAGGTTAGAATAATTTTTAGATCTGGAAATCATCAGGATATGGATGGTAATGGGTTTAATGACTGGAATTTGTAAATAGAAAAAAAAAAGGGTCAGAGAGATTGAGGAACACTTCTTATCTATTGAAGGGATGAAGAGATTTATTAAGAACTTTGACTGTTTGGGAGCAATAGGATAAAAATGAAGGGAACCATTTCAGAACCTTTACTTTCAAAGGAGTACTTTCCTACTAATTAGTTTCAAAATAGTTGGTTGATATTTTATTCACATTTTGTATGAACAAACAAGTTTCTTCTCTACCATCTAGGTATATACATTGGTAATTTTTTTTTTTCTGTCATTGATTTGGATAATTTTACTGCTTTTAAAATATAGCTAAGGAGTTATTTCTTAAAATATAACTTAATTATATTCGTATTGTTTTCATTATTTTCAGAAGTTGTTTTTATTTTGTGAGTTTTTGAGAGTTTGATGGAATCTGTGACGCCTCTTATATGACCTCCATATTGTAACAGTCTGTGCCTTCTTTATTTAATTTAAATCAATTGCTTGGTATCATATTAATATATATTTTTTAAGAAATCCATCCTCTGTAGGAATTTAACTATGTTATCCATGTTTATTTTTAATGTAGCAAATTTTTTTAAAATCAAGTATTGTTATGGTACTGTAAGGTTTAACATGGTCGCCTTTATTCTAACCCATGTTATCAATCTAATTGAAATCAATCCAGGAACAGATTATGAAATTAATTTAGATGACTGGTAATCATTTGTTAATTACCTTCAACTATTTTTCTTATTTTTAAATGCTAGTTCAATAGAAGTTGCTATCAATTCCATTTGTACTATATCTTTAAATTAGTCTATTATTTTTAAACTTTGATCTATTAGAATTGCTTGTGTTACTATTGCTATTCTTGGTCTATTTATATTTTAAACTAATTAATATCAAACTTTGCCTTAAGTTTAAACTAATTGGTGTTTTCTTTACAATAATTTTTCATGATCATCATTTACTTATTACTTCTTTTGTCTTTATTCACCTATTATATCAGTTTATTTATTACTTCTTTTATCTTTATTCACTTAACTATTATACTGTTAATACTAGTTTTTATATTATATTATATGCTTTAAACTTTTATTAAAATTAACTTATCTCTTGTGTCTAAATTTTGAAAATTTATGATATAACTTAAACTATCTTTAAATCTAGCAAATTTCTGTTTTTCCCCTTTCTAATTGCACTCCTGTCTATTTCTTAATAAAATACCTTAAATTATATTGTTATATCACAGCCTTACATATAAAATAATTAACTATATCAATTTTGTATTCCTAATAATTGCATCTACTCACCATATTTTCTAATGATTCAATTTTTATACTTCTTGTAGCACATCTTTTCTTTTTATTTGATCTTGTTATTCCATAATTTATTTTTTTCCACGTATAATATAATTAGTTAATCAATTTCAAGTCATCCTTATGTTATTTTTAACAAATAGATACATCTGCTAGTTTTTAAGAAGTTAATTGGGGGTTCATTCAATGGCCACACATGTAACATGTGGTAGTAATATTTATTTGATTATCTACATTTCAACCCAATGTATTACAACTTACAAAATAAATGTAAAAAGCAATTAATAAATATTTTTCCCACATATTTTAACTATTGACATATTGACACATATTATAACTGTTGACCATTTCCTCTAACGAAAAATGCCGATTAAATACAATATTTTACGGTTTTGATTAAAAATAATTTAATCCAACAAATTGATAAAATGTCTCTTAAATTTTTTCATACTTTCTCATTGGGCACTATGATGAATGGTATTCACGTTGTTCATTTTTTTGATGTGTTGGTAACAGCTGATTGATCTTAGTTTTTATATAGCTTTATCTGATGCATCAGAAAAGAAATTGTGAAACCATTAATGTTTTTTTTCTAACCAGAAATATTTATAGTTTCGTTACTTTTTCTGTTTTCTTATTACACACTTCAACTTATTTTTACTTTTAAAATCAATTGCTAGTTAGGTGAAAGTTTTTACATTACATTAAAAATTTTGTAATGCTTGTTCATTGGCAGTTGGTGAAATATTTAAAAATAAGTTCTAAATAAAATAAATAAGCCAGAATAATAGATAATATTTTCATCTTTTTATATAGTGTTGGTTGGTGTAAATCCAACTTAGTTTATTAGTCCTGTTTATAGCTTTCCGTCCAGTTGGCCGATCATATATACAAACCTTTAATGCATTTGATATTTTTACATTCTAAGTATAGATTAGATTATTATAATATCTATTTGTTATAATATACTCATTAAGTAAATTAAAATAATTTTCTTTCATAATGTTAAGTCTATTGGGATAACTTTATAACTTTAAATTAAAACAAAAATTAAATAAATAAAACAACGAATCATCTTTTGCTGTATTTTATTACAGGTTTGGATTATTTATTTGTTTCCTTCAAAAATACAATTTTTTTCTGATTCAAATTGAAGTTAAGGTCTATCAAAGAAATGTCTTAATTGCTTCTAATTTCAATCCCACAGAGCATTAATATGTTTTAATCCATTGTAAGGAAAGATGTGTTACTATATATCAATGAGCAATTCTGATGAGAAACTTAATAATGAAGAATTTATTTTTTCCTTTTCATCTTGAATCAATTATTTTCTGCCACAAAATTCTAAACATTAACATTGGTTTAAATATTGTTTTGTATAAGTGTCAGTGTTCATATAAATATATTTATATATACACTCATGGACACATATATAAATGTATTTAGTTAATTTTTTTCTACTTTTTAAATCCTAATGTAGAATTGAATTAGAAAATGGTTAAAAACCATTTAATGTTTTCAGATTGAATACTTGCAGTTTAAATTAAGGCTGTTCCTAATTAATTTTGTTTAAATTAATTTTCGAATCTTGCACTGTTACATTCTCAAATTGTATCCAATTTCTATTAAAATATACATTTCAACTGTTCTAAGCTAAACTTTACTAAACAGAATTTATTATGTTTTTATTTTTAGCCATTTGATAAAAACATTAATGATGTGGTATTTTTTTATTTACATACATCATGCTTGTCGAAAGAGCAAGGACAAGATAAATTTTGGTATGTTGCCCAATTTTTTTCCGTGTTGCAAAATTAGCTTTGCATGCTTGTTCAATTTAAAGGAAATTAATAAAAGTAAAAAAAAAATAAAAAATAAGTGCATTAATTTTTATTTTCTCAATAGTTCAATTATGTATATTTTTTAAGATTATTATGTTTCTGTCGATAAAAAACTATATTTTGAGACTTCATTGTTCTCAAAATTCATGCCAATTGTTGAAAATTGGTATTCATTACATTTGATAATTAAATACACGATTAAAAGCTTAAAGAACTTAATAAAAGTTTGGATAATACTTATGTACTGTGTGCTACAATTTACTAGTTCTCCATTTATTTAGTTTTCAATTGTAGCGATTATTAATTTTCAACAATCGCCTAAATATTAGAACAATAAAGTCTCAGAACGTCCCCAAATATAGTTGTTCATTTATTGACTTAACCTCTAGATCTTAGAAAATATACGTGTATATTATATCTTATTGCTTATTTGATAGAATAGTTATGATAGTAAACTTTTCTAGTTATTTTTCCTGTGATTTTGTTTTTCTTTTAAATTATACAGTCTACTATAGAAACTTTTGTTTTTCACTAAATTTTGTATGTTTTTAGTTTAGCACTTTTTTTTTCTGAACACAATATTTTCATTGCTTAGTTGTCAAAGATCAAATTGCTTCCTACATCAAAATTAAATTGAGCTTTAATTTTCTATAATCCTAGAGGCACTAGTTATTTTAGGTTTTGTATCTGCTGGATGCTTTATGTTTGGCCATCTCCTTTGCATTAATGGAGATCTTATTGCTTGTTTTTAAAAGCTGAAGAAATAAGTTTTATGATCTAATGCACTTAAGGGTTTGGCTGTTTCCCATTGAGATTGTGATCTTAGTAAGTATTAGTTTTGTTGTTAATTTGAACATTTATGGCTTGTTGTTTTGAGTAGAGGAATAACGCCATCTTGGATCTATCTTCATCATTACTTAATTGTTCTGTGACAAAAAAAATTCTATTGCTGTATTTACATTGAAAAAATATGTTGATAGTTTTTAAAATACATCAAAATAGTAATTTGGTATGTCAATATTTTTATATATCAGGATATTTTAGCCATATTAGAAAGACTTATTACTATTTGTTATTTTATTAAGTTGCTAAACAAAACAAAACAAAAAAAAATATGAAATATAAAATTAAAATAACAAGACTGAAATCTATTATTATTAATGTTTCCATCATAAACCAAGGATACAACACAAAAATTAATCAAACTAGTTTTCTCAAAAAAAAAAAAATCTATTCCTGTGTTGTTGAGGATAAACTAGTTGTTGAGGTCATAATAACTGAGTATGTTCAAACATAATCTTAACATTCATGAGCTATGCGTACTAGAATCTGGCAAATGAAGTAATAATAATAATAATAAAAGGCTTTGCAAACCCGAAGGTTCAATGCCGACACCACCAATCGCTTATTACACACCTCCCTCCACCGTTCGCAGTCCAAACCCAGTCACTTCAGATCGGCTTTAACACAATCTTCCCTCCTTCGCTTCGGTCTATTCCTCGGACGTTTACCATTCGATACAGCAAATATTAACCTTTTAGGAATTCTTTTATTACTAAGTCCAACAATTTTATAAGCCCATTTGATTCGCCGCGATGTTATTATCTCAATTATATTAACCAGATACAGTTCACGCAGTTTGGCGTTGTGTAACTCATCATAAACTCTCCAGTTAACTCATCCTTCGGTCCTAATATTCTATGCAATACTTTATTTTCAAAAACCTTAAGACATTGTTCATCCCTCAATGTAAGCGGCCATGTTTCACATCTATAAAGAACTGTAGGTTAGATAATGGTTTTATAGATTCTAATTTTTAATTTCCGGGACAAGAGGCGCGAGCTTAGTAGTTTTGTCACCAAAAAATAACAAACATTTCCCACTTTCAGTCTAACCTTAATCTTCTCTTCTCTTTTGTTTTCTCTTGTTATTGTAGACCTTAGATACCTAAACTTCTCTACCTGTTCAAACCTATTATCTTCTGTATCGATATCAGCAACAATATCGCCATTTTTGCAGGTAACCATATATTTTATCTTGCAAAATAGTAGCGAATGAAATAGTTGAATCAATTAATAAATTAGTTGAATGAAATTAAATAGTTGTTGAGGTTATGATAGCTGAGTTTGTTAAAATGTAAACTTAACATTCTTGAGTCTAGTGACACTTGCTTGAATCTGGCCCAGGTGGGTTGAATCTCCTTCTGGCTAGAATAATTTTGGTTGTATCTCTAGAACAACCCGACCCCCCTCTCTCCTTCCTCCCACAACTGTTTCAACTGTTTGAATGCCAGAAATGGCAAGGTAGTCGATAAAAAATGAACTAGTTCTTCTTTAATCCTAGATTGAAGACCCTGTTGGGTAGATTATAAAAAGGCTAATATAGGGCACATGTTTGATTGTATGAGACATGTTTTGATTAGTTATCAATAATTAATTTAACTCTATTTACCATTCAATTGAAGTTGTGTCAATGTGTTATGGAACTAAAATGCATTAGGTTTAGGAGATTACAATGTTAGCTAACGTGAAATTTTTTGGAAGCTAGAACATTGTTTTCGTCAATCATATTAAAAATATATTGCTTTAAATGTTTATTTCCACCTTCCTTGCGAGGTAGCTTCGTATCGTTATTGACTAAAGACAGAGACCCAGGCTGGTAAAGATAAATCAGCAGCAACTTCATTGATAACGCATCTGTTTGTATATAAATATATTAGTAATTAAATAATCAACGTTGATCACCTTTCTCCAACTATCACTATAGCGACAATTGATCTAAGTTATTCATAATTTCTCTCATTATTTAGAATATTGCTTATTTTTCAAGATATTATTTTATTTAATTAATTATGTATATATCTGTACAATCTCTTAAAAAATATCTTTTCTTACAATTACCGTAGATTTTTTAAATGAATGGTTTAATGCAACAAACTTGGAAATTGGCTATGTTTTATTCTGATTTAGGACGTGTATAGCTGCCTTTAATGTTGCATCAGTGCAAGGGATGGTGAGATTAATGTATCGGCTCGGAGGTACCAGAATGAACTTATTGCGTGGCGGACAGATTAATGACTTTGCAAACGAGGACTATGCTAGATGATCGAATAGATTAATGATTCAAATAAATCTTGTTCAATTGTGTTGTCTTCATATGCTTTGTCAACTTATTTTAAAATAAATATTTTTATTTCATTTATTTTTTACATTTTCTTTTTTTATTTTATTTTTTCACTCATCCGTAGAAGTTTTAAAATCTTACATTAGAAATATTAATTTTCTCAAAGATAAATATATTTTACTATCACTAAATAGAAGCTATATATATATATTTTTTCTAATCTTTCATTCTTTTTTCATTGTTAAATATCAGTTATTTAATCTGCTGAAATGAATTTTCTTTTAGTAATTGTTATTTGAAATTATCATTTCACATTTACCTTAAATAATTGGAGAAGATGGTTGATCTTTGTTAGGAAAGAAACGGAATCTAGAAATTTTAATTTAACACATTGGTACATTAAGAATAGTTTCAACAAAGAAGCACTCGTTCTATCTATAGTATTTTTAGACTAATGGCATTTCCTATAGTTAAATGTTAAGAAAGATGACCGGAAGACAAAATATTATTTTAGGGCATTTGTTTGATATTTGAGATTATGATTGTGCTGAATATTTGATTGACTGAAAGTGGAGGGTGAAATTAAAAATATTTTCCTTTTATAGAAAATAAATGGTGACGTAACATACATCTCAATAATTAATGGAATGATGAACATTATTTAGAACAACAGAGATAACTTAATCAACTCTGGGAGTGATTATAATGAAGCATATTATTTTAAACTAGAAAGCCTAAACTGAACCGAATATTGGTGAGAATGGTATATGCAGAGATTCCATAGAATGTATATATTGAAGTGAAGAGCTACATTACGCTGAAGAATTGGAGATTCTCAAGCATTAGATGTGTGGGGTGGCAGATGAGGCTTCAAACCAAGATCCTTTACATGTTCGTGATTGGAACACGGCTGTTCAGTAGAGAGAAGAATGATAGAAGCTCATTGAGGGTGTCGGAATGCAACACTACGTAATAATAATAATATTAAAAATCCAAATTTTGTTTTTGTTTTTACACTTTTATTTTCTATTAGACAATTACTACATCTAGACAGTAATTACATTATTCAGATATAATCATATGTATAGAAACTTTTACGCTCTTCGAATTAGTCTGATTTGAGGATACAGAATTATATATTTAATATCAGTTATAAAATTATTGATGGTTCATAATTAGCTGTGGTTTGTCTTGAATGTAATTATTTTAAAAGTTTTGAAATGCTAGTCCTAGCTAGCTTATCTCTTGTGTCTTTCAGTTTTGACCCAGAACACAGCCATCTAATGTACGCAGGATCAATCAACTCAATCAATCAACTTGAGAAAATGAATCTTTACAGAAAAAATCCCATAAACATATTAAAACTATGAACAGGATGTATTGGCAACTGCTTCTTAACCTTGCCCTTGGCGATAAAGTAAGTATTGGTTGGTTTAAAGAAAAATTTCCCCGTTCTTGTTCTGTCATTTACTTTACATCTAATGCTGTATATCAATGTCATATTGATCTTGACCTATATAAATGAATAAACAATCATTTATTGCTTTAAATACACATTAAATAGGTTCTATTATTTGTTATAAGTTATTTTGATACTAGTTTTTAATTATGATAATAACGTCAAGACTTTTAAGGGGTTCTCATTTATACAATATCACCATATGAATAAAATATTCAGCACTTCAAAAATTAGTGGATAATAAGAAACATAAAAAATTAAATGTTGAGGTCGTAATGAAGAATAGATAACAGAAAAAAGGAAACAAAAACAGCATAGATGACTGATGAAAGAAATGATAAAATACGTTTCAGCCTAGCTTTTGTTATATTAGCAGTTGGGGTAGATCTACTAGTCGTCAAAACTTTAGCTCTCTACCTGACCTTTAATCCTCCAGGACCTCCTCGGGATATAAAAAAAGTGAATGGAATCGAGAATTGTCCGATTGCAGATTAGCCGACCATTGGCTGAAGACAATTGAACGAACTATAGAAGAATCAAGAATAGAACAGATGCTCAGATTTTGCGAATGTTGGAAGAAACAAGAGAACCATAGAACATGAAAACAAACATCTTAAACATTAAAAGGACAGTCAGGTCAGAAACATCCCTCAATTAAACAGAGTCTCAGTATGTCTTTTATTATTTATTTTTTCTCTACACTTGAAAGAAAAGAAATCTAGTCGAAAAGAAGATGTCTCATTATAAAAACAAAAAAAGCTTTTTATTTTCTTCTATCAAAGTTGCCGGAAATACACAAAACACTATTCGTTGCTATTCTCGGTCGGTTTGTTTATGAGATTTTTCTACCCTTATTTGATTTTTTATTGAGGTTTTTTTCATGATTATCTTTCCAAGTTTGCCTGGTTAAAATGATATATTTGATCCATATAATGATATAATTACTTATATATCACATCTATGGATATAAGGGTTTTGTTTTGGCTGTTATATACAGTGGTAGTTGTTACTTATTAATTTTATTGCTACCTATACTTCAATTTGGTATTGTATTTTATAACACGTTGTGCTCAAAATATAGTTGAAAATAATATGAAACAGTTAGTGGTTTAACTACTTGTTTCTATGGAAAAAAAAAATGTACCAAACAAGAATAAACAATTATAAAATAAATAGATGTTTAAAAATTATTAAA
Organism: Nezara viridula; assembly: GCA_928085145.1. Taxonomy (NCBI): domain Eukaryota; kingdom Metazoa; phylum Arthropoda; class Insecta; order Hemiptera; family Pentatomidae; genus Nezara; species Nezara viridula. The sequence continues at coordinate 69,402,652 of OV725083.1, read as the reverse complement.
ATATTAAATGAAAATAAAATTTAGAAGGCTTTTATAGCAACTCTTTACCTACTAATTTGATACGTTTAGAAACATAAAAACCATGATATGATGCCCATTATAGAAAAAATGATTTGATAATTTTATTTATACTTTTAGCTTCTTTTTTTTTTTTTTCCGACATAAGGGTGCACTGCGGCTTCAAAAAAGGCCTATTGTGCGTCGTCCTAGACTCAATTAAAACAGGCCAGATGTCTTTATGAAAATGTTCACACTAATAGGAGGATGTTAATACTAGTTGGATAAAGTAATAGGATCAATCAGTTCGCAGTGCTTAGGGTCAGTGATACGATCACATCCGAAGTGAAAGTATCGCAGTCTAGCCAAATTATCACATCTACAAATAATGTGATAAGCCGTTTCATCCTCCAGACCACATAGCCTGCAGCTGGAGGTCTCACTTAGACCCAAATTGAAAAGGTGCTTATTTAATTGACAGTGACCAGTATACAGTACTGTCACACACCTAATGGTTCTCCTGTCTATTAGAAGAAGTGAATTACTTCTCTTATGACAGAGCCCTACTAGGAATAACTTTGAATGAGTTTTTTTCCTAGCCTGTTCCCAATGTAGCATAAATTTATTGCCCACGATTACCTTAATATGTCTTTTGGCAAAGCCAAGGCATTTCCTGGAATGCCTGAGTGCCCAGGTACCCATTCTACCCTCACCTTGTTAGTACTACAAAGAAGGTTAAGATTGCCTTTACATACATCCACCAACTTTGACAACTTGCATAACTATTCAGAGCCCCAATTGCCGCTTGACTATCCTTATATATTGTTATCGATCTATTCAGAATGTTCTCCTTAATAAGTGATTGAACACAGAAATCGATGACTAAAATCTCGGCTTGAAAGACAGACATATATCTACCTAGAGATGTGAATATTCCCTCATTAGGTTTATCCTTTCTCCAGTTGCCAGCCCCTGATCCCTGCTCCATTAAGGAGCCGTCGATATAGCAGTTAGCTGCATTACATGGTCTATGTGAGTTATTCCTGCTTATGTTCAAATTATATTGTATACCTTTATATATAATTATCGACTTGAAGGTCAGAGTTCATCACAAGTACCTCATTGCTATCAATCTTATCAAAAACGATCCCATGTCCCTGAAACGTCAGCAATTTCGATCTCGTTCCCAGTTTATCCAATCTATAGGCCGTTCTGAGAGCATGTGCTTCCACCTCTAAATGGCTCAAAGTCAGATTCAAAAGAACTTCCTCCATTGCAGTAGTGGGAGTAGTGCTCATAGTTCCTGTCGTCATAAGGCATGCAAGCCTTTGAAGCTTACCAAGCAGTCATTCTAGACCTGCTTGCAACTGCCCTATGCCACCAAACTACAGTCGCATAGAGGATTAAGGGTCTAATCGCAGTTCCACAATTTGCCAACAAATCTTCTGCACGCCTACTTTTAGCTTTAATTGAGTACCAAATTATATATTTTTAAGGACTGGATCATCTGAAATTCATAAATTTGGGATTGTCTTTTAGCATCAATAATGTAGCAAAATACTCGAGAATTTAGTTCTTGATAACTTTAAGTGAAGTATACAGTACTTTGTATACTTTTGAAGCTCTTCGTGATTCCTTTTATCTCATCATCATGTTAAATATTTATTCTCCATATCATTATGTTTAGTATCGTTAACATTTATTGTATTGTTACATTTAGTTGTAGAAATTAAAATCAGAAGTTTTAGAAATATTTAGCTTTCTTATGTTGAAATGATTTTTCATTTTAGATTGAAACAAATCGTTATATTGCCTCTATTTTTGATAATCATTAGTGATAGTAACAAAAATGTTTCTATTGACCAATACATATTAATATAAAATGGTACATTAATTTTATGTAAATAAAAAGATTAAAGTGGATCATGATTCCTTCTTTAACACTTTAACCATGTATTATTATTATCTATAGATATTTTTTTTAATAATAAATACATACATATTTTGTTCTAGACCTAAATGTTACAATCTACTTGTATGACTTGCTTGTATAAGAGGGCTTATTGTGTTTGTGTATAGTTTTCGATTTTTATTTTATTTTTTGTTTACTACAAAAATTCATTGAAACTTATTATTTTATTTTATTTTATGTTTTATTACAATCTCTTGATATTAACTGTTTTTTCTTCATATTTATAAATAAAAGACGTTTATGGCAATTCTATGCCAGTTGTAACTTTTTATGTTTCAAATGTGACTTTTTCCATTTCTAATGTAACCCTTTAAGATTAGATTTGAATTGGAAAGTATTACATTTGAAATGGAAAAGGTTACAATTGGCTTTGAAATGCTGTGTCTTATAAAAACTAATTGAATTATTATTATTTTGTATTTATATTTTTTTATTTAAACAATTAAACTTTTTATTTAGATAAGTTTCAATGCATTTTATATTTAAAATTATGCTTGGGTTTATTTTTACAATTTCTGTACCAGTGTATACTTTCAGGAGAGATAGTAATGACTGCAGTGATGCTTTTGACTTAGATAATGCCAGTGAAGTAGTATTAAATGGAAGTATATGAAATGAAGGTGGGTGTCAAATATGAGGCTGTAATAGAGTTGCACTCTTTTGATTAATGTAATTACGGCTGCACTCGCATGCTATGTCTATGTAATGGGTTGTTTGCCTTGTATTGTAGTTGTATTTGAGGTATCGTCAAAAAAAAAAAAAAAAAAAAAAAAAAAACTGATTTCCTCTCTCTTAAAATTCTGTTTCCTATTTATGAATTACTTTTGTTATAGAAATTGAATTTTCAGTGATGAATCGAAGGCGACACCTGTACAGCACATGTCGCGATCGCCAAAGTATTCCATTTCGAAACCACGCTCAGCACGTTCATTAGCTGTTAAATTGAGAAGAGTAACTAGTAAATATAAGAATGTTCCAATTAGCCTAAAATGACTTTATTGTTCAGAAATTGTATCTATCTCGAATCATTTAAGATAATTTGATAATATTTTAAGGAAAAAGTGCCTTCTTGTCCTTGTTCTATTAATTCGCTAAAGACTTGATATATTGTTAGGTATGAAATAAATTTGTTATTTTTTATGTATAATAATTGTTTCTTGGCTGTGTCCGAAAATGCGATTGTAGCGTAGTGATAATGCTTCATTCGAATAGGAAGAATTTATATTTAAATGTAGTTACTATGTCTATTGTTGGTTCTGATATTTGATAATGTATGCCTTTTGTCAAGATGCCTTTTATAAGAAAATAAATGAAAGCAATATATTAACTTTCCCTGTATAGATAAATATGGCATTTGATTTCTATAGAATTCAAGATTGTTATATGTCCTGACATGTTCATGTCTTTCATTATTATTCTAGAATTAGTTCGATTTGCTCATAAAAACTCTAATTTTAATTACATCCTTCCATAGTCATATCCTGAATATTTTAAAAGTTTTTTGTTTTTGTTTTTTTTGTAAAAAGAGTAAATTATTGTATTTGCATTCCTATAACATTTTTTGTATTTTTTTTTTCTCTTTTTATGTTACCACTTGATAAAAGAAATCTGAAATAAAAACAAGCATATTTATGGATATTCTATGTTTTGTTAGAAAAATTTTGGTTTTGTATTTTATTGTCAAAGTTTCAAACTTTTAGCAAATTTGATGAAATTTTCGCAAATAAAAATAGTGTTCATACTTTATTTATATTTCCTGAATCCATCCTTATTTAATTTATTCTCTTGATTTCATCTATATCATAAGCTTTCTGTTATTTTTTTTTTTTTTGATTTAAATGAATTTTATATTAAAGTTTGACTGGTAGGAATTGACCTTTTAGCGATCCAGAATGGAATTAATGTAAAATGTCAAGGTTAAATTTTCTATTACACATTGACTCAATAGAACAGATTGTTTTTCTGAATGAATATATGTCGATTCTGATCAATATCTCTTAAGAATATTGTAAATAATATTGGTGTGTAATTTTTATTAATGATCAGTCAAGGTAAATATAACTTACATATCGTCGGTTTATTACGTTAAACCATTATGGTTTAAAAGTCATTAGGTAATATTTCAGAAAATGAAATTACTAAGTTTGATTTTTACTGAATTTTGTCTTTATGAAATCAGAACATTGTATGCCTAATTAAACTATATTTGATAAATAAAACGGTTTTAGTCATTAGTCATAATGACTTAATTATGATTAGCATTTATTGTTTTTTCATATCAAAATTCACAGAAATGTTCTTAATAGTTTAATTCTATCAAAAATTGAGTTAGTGATTTTTTTGCATTAAACTGACGATATCTTCCTATGGATTTTTTGATTTAGTCAAAGTTTCAAATAAGATTGTAGATTATCACGAGAACTTAAAGCAATGTGTAAAATAAAGCTTGGTTTTTTGGCAATGTTGATTGAAGTATTCTCTAGGAATTTTAAATAAGTCTAGAATGTTTGAGGATCTTCTGGACTATTTATATACTTATAGAGAATATATAATAATAATTTCTAGAGTGATTAGCGAAGCGACAATATTGAAAAAAATTGTTAAATCATTTAATGCTTTTTCTGTAAGTTATGGAAGTAGTAATGTATTGGGACGCAGCTACTTATATCAATTAGTAACTATTGGGTATTAATTGCACATATAGTATTATTATCTCAAATGGATTAGTATATTGTGGTTTTTCCTCAGCCCTATGATAAACTATTAATAAGTAGTATTCATAAAGTAGTGTTATTCAAATTAAAGAAAACCAAAATAAACGAAAAGTTGAATACATAGAGATAATGAAAGAATTATTAAAATATTAGCAATGAATTAACAGATAAATATCAATTTATATGATTTAGTAGATTTGTGTTCTTTGATGTAAAGTTAATTGTCTGTGTTATCTGTATTGAATGCTTAAGCTCGTAAAGTCTTATTTTTTATTTGAAATTACTTTTTATCCACTGATGACTTTTTCAAATCTTAAATAATGAACTATAATATTATCTTAAAAAATAAAGCAACATAATGGAATGAATGTTGTCTTGTTCAGTCTTTACCAATATCTAATAAACATATCCTTGTGTCTATTGTCACGAGTTATTTAAACTCGAATAGAAATTAGAGTATCATGGTGTTGTCAAAAATCAGTGTTGTCAGTTACACAAAACTGTAAATTGTCATTTTCTCAATTTACTTATTAAAATATTTATCGTCTTTAGTGAATACTACAAAATATAATTTTTACCAAAATAAAATTTGATATTTTTGCAGGTTGTTCGGCATTATAACTCAAATGCTGTTATACTTGAAGAGAATTGTTCACTTGTGGCATTGTAATTGTAATAAAAGTGTGCTTAATCTGGCAGTATACAGTTAATTATTTTATATTGCTAAGCTGTATCAAAAAATTTAAGGGCTTAAATCTTAATATAATAAAACTGATGAGGATGACGAATAATCAGGATTTGTAATCATACGGTTTATTAGGCTTATTGACCTTTTGACCAAAGTATGTGGATTTGGATCAATGGTTAGTAATAGTTCTTGGAGAAAAAAACACTGCTGCAACTTATGAAGGGTCTTCGATTGAGTTCTTGGTAGGTCTTGAAAGTATCGTTTCAAGGCTAAAGGTTGTGCTGGGATATGATTGGGCCGAAATCATGTTCAACCATCAGGTTTTAATTTAATTGATTATTTAATTAAGAGTACCCACATTAGATGTGCCCTAGGATGGATCCATATTTGATGAAACAGAATAAATCATTAACTGTTAACAGTTGGACTCAAACCTCGAGCTTAGGAAGTCAATGCCTTACTTCATCCCAATTAATTATTTAATTAATAGTACCCCCTTTAGAGGTGTCATAGGAGACTTGATCCATATCTGATGAAACAGTATAAATCATTAACCATCATCAGTGGGATTCTAACCTATGATCTTGAGCTTAGGAAGTCAATGCCTTATCTGCTGAGCTACTCTATCTCCCTCTTTTTGTTAGATAAATCAATGAGCCGTTTAAAGACTGCAAATCCTGACTACTTATAATTTAAACCGGCAACTAAATATCCATCTCTAGACAGACGTAGCTGAACCATTTACAGTTTCCTCAGGCTATATTTTTAAAATTAATAAAATATACTGTAATCTCAGGACTTAATATTTAGAATACATTCCTAGCAGCAAGTTCTTTTGCTGTTCTATTAACCCAGGTGCAGTGCTACTGGTGGGGAGGAACTAATCTGATTTGAGATTCTTTTTGACAACCCCTGACTGCGACCTTGTGACATTTACGCCTACTTAACAGAGTGGAAGTGTCATGATTCATTTCCTTGGGCCACCTAGAAACATATATTAACCGATCCCATGATGTTCAGAACCAGTCATTCTGGACCCCTCGTCCCATCGTAATCTCTATAATCCGTTGTACAGACCCCTTTTCATCAAAATATTAACATTCGGCTAAAATATCGTGAATAGGTTCATCTCATCGTAACCCAAAACTTTTTTATTTACGAAAATTTTCGGAATTGGGTTGTTTTCAATCTGATGATCGGCAAACTTTATATAATTAGTTACTAAAAACAAATAAGCACCCATTTTCTTTCCTCTTGAATCGTAAGATAACATGAGCATGTTCGTTTTTTTTTAATTATTTCAATAAAACTCCTACTTGGGGTTTTGTATTATAATGTAATTTCGTAAGTAATCTAGAAGGGTAAGAAACAATTTCATTTGAACACAAGGGAGAATAAAAATAACAATTGCTACACCAGTTCAAGATAGGTTAGCACTAATATGAAATGATTAAGTGCCAGAATGGGTAAGTAGGCTCGTATTGTGCCAATCCAAGTCACATCCTTCTCCTGTATACGTCGAACAAAGTGCTCACGTTGAAATAAGGACAACTCTAGGATCGGGCCGAGGCAGGTGGAATGCTTCTGCGTAAACACGGCTTTATAATTGTTAAGGTATTGTCAAATACCTCTTTGGATAAGAGGTATTGGATTGTTTAATGTTATGATAAGCATCAATCGCTTATCAACGCTTTATTACCAAGAGCAATAGATGTATTTCATTTTTTCTCATATTGATGAAGATATTTCCAAATAGTCGATGAATGAATTATCCTCATATTTCAATAACACAATCAAAGATGAATCTTTCATCAAATAAGATATAGTTGCCAAGTTCTATCGAAAAATAAATAGATGTGGATAGACTCAGTGACAACCACTCCATTCTTCAGAACGACTGTTCACTTAGTTCTAGGTGGAAACAGGATTTACATGCTAACCACCCTTTAGTACCGGTTGGCATCAAGGCACGACTATTTTCAAATCACACAGCTCTGTGCCTCTAAGAAATTATGTTATATACAATGGAGAAGAAGGATATAAGCAAATTAAGAACTTTATGTTCACAGGGAATGGTGAAAACATAATTGCTGCTCAGAATAAATGTTTGGAGAATATCACTTTGATCTTCGCACGCCACGAACTTGGTAACTCGAAAAATAAGAGCAATGGAGGGAGTAAAAGAACACATCCAGAAGGTGCAAGAGATTATAAAATTATGTCGTTAATCTCTGGTTAACCCACCACCTACCTGAAGTTTTGGGTGGCCCACAATGAATTCGCTCAGAACTGCAAGGAGAAGAGAATTACGACTACAAATAAATAGTCACTCTGCCTGAGTAACTCTTTAGGTACAATCTGCTCACTTTAAGTTCAGGAAGAAATTAAAATGTTTCGTCCTCCACAAAGTAATCTGCAATCGGTTTGTTAATCTTTTTTCACACTTAATGCGGTACAGATCTAATCAGAGAATATTTGTCCGGTGCCGTATGATCAATGCAGTAAGATTTAGACCATATAAGAACCAAATTCAATGATGAATAGCAGCTGTCCGAACAAAAATCTGATCAAAAATACTCGGAAATGGTGATACGGCGACAACACAGCCTGTGATTGGAACAATACCACACGAAACCGGTGAAGTGCGAAAGGAGCCTAAAGATCACATTTGGAGCCTTACTATCACACACACCATCTTATTTTATTGAAACCTCTTCCTCGTGAATCACGCGAAAGAGTAGCCTTCCCAAGTAAGATTCTTTCCACCTAAAGTCGAGCCTAGCTGAGGCAGGAAATTGTTTGCAGCTATATTAAGGATGACCTCCATAAATAAAACAATTTCCTCTATAAAATCGGAACTTAATCCATAAAAACTAATGTCATTACGTATTCTAATAAACAGTAATCCCAATCTTGAGGGTATATATTGACCATAATTTCAATAATCTTGGGGCCTTCCACTTTTTCTTTTGATTCTTTATTCTTTCCAAATAGCTTTGATCCTCTCAAATATCCTTTTTATTCATTATATGTTGAACCGCTTTAGAGTGATCCCTATTTGTTTAACTGTTGATGTGAAATGTGTTTTTGTTATGGATTTGTTTGATAGTTTTTTTTCTTAAACTGAGAATTTGGTTATTTCCTGCTTTTTGAGAGGCTTGAGGCTTTTTTCTGGAATCTCGGAATAATATCTTAACTTTTTTTTGTACTATTTTTCGTAAATATATATGAAAAGTTTTATTATTAAATTTTTATTATAAAGTTTAAAAATGAATTTTATCAACTTTATACGTTAGAGTAGTCTTGATCAATTTTGAGATATTTCATTTATTATTTTCAATGTTTCAGAGTGATAAACAATTTTAAATTGTTCTTTTATATTTTAATTGTATAGTATTTAAATAAAATTATTTTTTATATTTTATCGGGTCCGTATTTGATAAGATAACCTAGCAGGGAGAGGGAGGTGTATTGATAGCGATATCTTGATGGCAGTGCCCTGCTACCGAAGGCAGGCTTATCTTGCCGAGGAGCCGAAAGTGCAGTTTCCATCAACTCGAGTGTCCTCCTCCCGTATTATTTCTCCTGTGGCCGCCTCCACCTAAACAAAGTGCCATGAAAGCTAGCCCATTTGATCGAAAGGTTTCTAAAATATTATAGCATTTTATGGACGCGGAGAGGGACGACTTTTGTAGAGGAGACTGCCACAGCCATGGCTTCTTCCAACAGGGGAATACAAATCGGATCTGCATGGTTTCAGAGGAAAATGAACCTAAGGCCTCAACACCGAGGTGTTCATTTAGTCACCGAGGAAATTCTCAAGCAAATGCCGGAGATATGTCAATTTTCTGTCGGTCTCTTTCATGTTCAAAGTGAGTACTGTTTTGTTTTCAATTATTGTCAAAGAAGTGATAAGTTTTCTTTATAGTTAAATCGAAAGTTACAGACTATTTTCAATTCTTCTAATGCATATTTTGAAGATACTTAAGTAATACTAACTTTAACAGCTCTTTACTTTTGTTTATTAACACTTAGTTTTATGTTGACATTTATCACTGTGAGCGATTTTATAGGGCATAGTCTCTCTTTTAATATTTTTATAACTACCAAATACTATTGAACAATATACTTTTGGCTGTGGTTATATTTAATACATACAAATAGCTCAATTGATAAGTTATCTATCAATCTCATCAGAACTTTCATTCTTTTCAATGTTAAAACTATTAAGATAATATTTACCCGAAGATGTCTGCTTTACGTATACATAGTGTTTTCAAAAGCTATAAAAGATTTTGTTTAGAAAAATTAACCTAGTTTTTTTCTTTTCATCGGTTTATTGCAAAAAATCATTAAGCGACATTCAATAACTTAAATTATTAAGGATTATAAATCAATTTTTCCTTTTTGAACTCAGGAAATTGTGTATTTGTAACAATATTTGTTAAATACAAGGATTTGTGTCATTTATTTGCACTTACAATGTTTTTATATGACTAAATATGTTCAAAATTTACTAAAACATTCTTGAAAGTTGAACTCTTTCTTAAATGTGTTAAGTCATTATTTGTAATAAAGCGACGATATGTGTCTTTAGATACTTGTAACATTGTTGCTATGGAATCGAGAATGTTTCCTGTAAATCTTTGATTCAATTTGTTGTAATTTATCAATAGTTTTGTAAAATGTACTGTAATTTCACTGCTTTGACTTTATGGTTTATTGGTATTATTTTCTATGCAATGTCTGATAGACTGGTTTTCTCTTCATATTTAAATTGTTATAAATTGAAAATTTTAAAACCACTCCCTTTTTATGTTTTGTTCACATTCTATGTAGTATTTTAATATTACCTTTTCACAATAATTGTTAACTTATTATCGTGTTACTTGCTTATCAGTCATTTTTATTGTTCAATTGCTCTAAGGGCTCGAAAAACATGGAAATATATTTTATAATGTTTCTTCAGTCAATGTATTTCTTCTATTAATATGATTCTACGATTTTTTTTTAGTTCTACATACATCTGCTAGTTTAGCATTAAATGAGAGTTGGGATCCAGACGTGAGAGATGATATGGAAATGATGTTAAACAAAATTGTGCCTGAGGTAAGAAATAAAATACAAATTTTATTGATATAAGGCTATTTATTTTAATGTTTTGGTTTAATGTTTTCTTTTAGTTTAACTAAAATCGAAAACATAATTTCTTTGCTGCTAAAACTTCGGCTATATCATTTTTTAAACTGTTTTATTGCCTATCCTTAGATTCCTTAAAATTTTAAAGGGTATTGAACATTTATTTTAGTTAGAGAGAAGGGATTGGAATGGTTTTTCTTCACCAATAATGTGGTACAGTGTTTTTTATACTAAATAGATTTCTCATTTATGTTAGGATAAAATAGTCCTTTTCAATGAAAATGAAACGTTTTGAAGAAAAAATCATAATTTGTTTTGAAAATTAATATAATGCAACATTTATTTACATTTTAGGTAATATTTTAACTGTCTTAAGTAACCTATTTAAATAGAGAAATAATTAATAATTATGGGAGAGACCTAACATCTGGCCGAAAAGTCATTTTGCCTAACAATGCTTGTCTTTGTATGACGCGAAGTTGAGTCAAATGTGCTACTGCTAGAGTCCCCATTTGGCCAACAAATCTTTACTTAAAATTTAATAATAAACTGTAAAAAATGTATCAGCAATCTCTTAGGCTGACCGGCCACCGAAAGCGCAGCTGAGCATAGCAAGAGGGGATCGGCAACCATATAATATTCTCTCTTATAATCCTTCTCATATTCTATATTATAACATTTTTTTAAAAGTATATATCGCATACATTACATTTTTAAAAAAATAGCAAAGTTGATCATGTAGGAATTGAAAAGGAAAATTAAATATTTGTCCTTACACATTCGATTAAGAATTCATCAACATCGATACCATATTTTACACTGAACCAAAATAAAATAATTTGAGAGGTTATGCAGTGAAAACTAGTGGATAACATTTTTTTTTTAAATATATGTAGCATATATATCATTTTAAAAAAATAGGGAAGTTGATCATGTTGGAGCTGATCAGAAAAATAGATTATTTATGTATAAAATCGAATATTTTCTCTTATACCTTCGATTAAGAATTCTTCCACATCCATTACATATTTTGAACCAAAATAAAATAATTTGAGAGATTGTGCTGTGAAAACAAGTGGAAAAAAAGGGTGACACTAAGACACAAAGCCCCAAGCTTGTGTGACAGTGGTCAACTAGGTGTGGTGGAGAAAGCTGAGCGTAGCGGAGTCAACTTCCAAAACCGAACCTCGGTCAGGACAAAGCTGAGCTGAACTGACCTGAACTGAATTAATAACCTTTGGTTCGGTTTTGGAAGCTGCCTCAGCTACACTGCGCTTTCTGTGGCCGGTCGCCCTTATGTAGACATCATAGTTTGGTATAAAGGAGCATAATGATGGTTTCTTCCACCAGTGCCTGTGACAGTATAATGTAGGCTATTGACAACGCTATTGTGATACAGGTGAACTTTTCGGTAAATGTGGATCCTGTTATAATCGTTAATATTCTGTTGCCACTGATTCATTTTAATCATGCTGTTGGGATGTATGTTATCTATTTCTGATGTTTCATGATGTTCAGGTTATTCGATATTTTTTTCTATAAACCTGATAGCTTGTTTTAAAGTTTTGACCTCTATAGACGCAAATGGCTGCTCCTATTTTAAACATTTTTTTGTCTTCTTTTTTTCTTATTGTAAAACCTGATTGATCCTCGATCAAAAATTACAATTTGAATTACAGCCATTACAGTCAATCACCGATCACTTATATTCTTGCTAAATTTTGATTGATATTAATAGTTATGTAACCAAATTTATTTTTATATATACCTGCACTAAAATAGTTAAAAATCAATGATAATTATTCTGGATCATATATGATTTTTTTTTTGTGTGGATGAATTTAATTCTTTATCTTGCGATTTTCATTTATTTTACTGTTCTGCTAAAAAAAAATCTATTCTGATACCATTAATGTTAGAAACAACAATTGAGTTTTTATTAGCATCAAATGATATCTGTTGCCAAAACCTGTTTCAATAAATTTTTATTAGTATGGAGATAAGCATTGTTTTCTAAGATTAGTCAATTTTTTAATCTGATGGGCGTGTTAATTTTTTTCTAAAAACTTCATAGATAATTGTATAACTATTTCAATTGGCACCTTGTACTTGTACCTAGGTCTATTCATTACTTTTACTTGAGAATAGTTTTGTTCTGTAACTTATTTTTTTTGTATTTACTGTCTTTCTATAAATTATCTAGAAAATTTTCCAACTGATAAATTTTAAGTTAGCTAAACTGTTAGTCACATGGGACAATCATTGGAAATGTTTTCGTTTGTTCACGTTTCATCAGTTTATCGTCAACATTTTGTCATACAATCATCTATTTTTCTTTTCTGTTTTTCTTATTGTATGGATCTTGTCCCGGTATACATCCGAATTGGTTTTTCATTCCAAAAGTCTCCGTATATTTTTTTTAAGATTTCAATTTTTTTTGTTTTATGAAAAATTAAATTTTATCATTCGGGTGTTTTTTTTTTTAATCGTAATTTTGTTTAATAATAAATAAATGAAGATATTAGTATTTCTTATTATTTGTTTTATTAAACATTGGTGTAAATGAATAGATTCGATATCGTCTTATCATCTGATAAATTATCTATACTGTTTGGCAAAATATTGCAAAATCCAGATAAAACTAGTGATAATTTCAATTAAATTGTTTATTATTTGTGTCAGAAATGATATTTGAAATATTATAACCACCTCGAAAATGTCTAATGGATTCTCTAGATATTTAAATGAAATGTCAATTTATTTACAATTTGTTCTTATTAAAATTTTTAAAAAATCCAAATAATATTTTTGTCACCATCCACCAAAACAAAAAAATTGGGATCAAGGCAAGATCTCTTACCTTAAACATTATACGGAGGTTACATAATAAAAAGTCACATAGAGTGATAGAAGCTCATTCGCTGCATATAGAAGTAACAAAAAGGAATGTGACACAGCCAAAAATATGATAGACTCTTATTTATGTGCCTTATTTGTCAGGGAAGATACGATGTAAGAGATTTGTTTAAGACAGTATTAATAAATATCAAAGAATTTTGTCTATGTGAATAAGATTTTTAAAAAAATGTGAATTAGGTTAATTATAATTAAAACTTTTGATATCATGTGTTTTTCTTTAATCACGTAAAATAGAAAATAGACGTGTTTATAATAGACATAGTATTATAACAGAGAGGTTAAATGCGAAAAAGATGGTGTCAAAACCCAAATAATAACGAGTTTGTTTAAATATTTGAATTAAAATATCTAAAAAACTAAAATTCAGACCGATACACTATAATTGAAGAAAATTTGGAGCATTTTATCCTCTTTGTAATGAACTATAATTCAAAACTGTTTTTTTGATGCTGAGTTGGAGAATCGGAAAGAAAAAGAAGATAGTGCCCAAAACAACAAATAGTAATGTCTGTTTTGAACGTTTGGAATAAAATATCGAAAAATTTAAATACCAAGGCGGAGAATTCAAAAACCAATTCAGTCAGTTTAATTTTTTTTTTTAATTAGCTGTGAAAATAAGATATTAAGTGTTTCTGTTCGATTTTCTGTTGCACTCGATAGTGTTTCGACCAATCACTGACTCCTATTTCAGAAGTTTTATTAAAAATAAAATTATCAAAACTGAATAATTGTCTTATACTGATTGATGTCTCGTATATGAAGATATACATGTTTATACACAATTATAATCGTATATATTGCAAATGTTATTACTTTGTAGAACAGAAAAAAGTAATTTGTATTTCATATTATTAATCCTGCCCTGTTGATGTTTGTACTTCTGTTGTATCTCTGCCTTACTATTTATGGCTTAGGAAATGGAAAGGGTTTGTTCTACGAGTATAGCCAAACCTATTCTAACCAGATTAGGAAAGTTGAGATTTATTCCGATAGTCCCGCCTAAACCGGATTCAAATGGGTATCGCTAGACTGAAGAATGTTGAAGATGACAAAGCCTACAACACACTGTCATTATGAACTCCAATCAGTTATCTCTACAACAATGAATGTTGTAGACCAAGTTCAAATGATATTATTTCATCGTAAACCAACAACTTCCTGTCTTACAGTTTCCTTTGACACTACTCCACTTATCCCTGTTGAGCAAATCCAATACCTAGGACTCCACCTGGACAAACGGCTTACTTGGAATCCTCATACCAGACTGAAACAACAAGAAACCGCTCGACGTTTCTGATTACTTCAGCACTTACTAGACAAACACTCTAAACTTCCAATTAATTACAAAAGACTCATATACTTGACTATAATAAGCCCTATTTGGACTTACGGAGTTGAGCTATGGGGCTCCACTAAACTATCGAATTCCTCTCCTATCCAATCCTTACAAACTAAAATCCTCAATGCTCCCTACTTTGTTACAAATAAAACCATCCATAATGACCTTAATGTTTCTTTTGTTTCAGATCTGGCCCAATCCAGATACCTATCCTTCCATAATAAACTTCAGAATCATCCCAACCCTCTCGTTTCTAACCTTGCTTTCTCTTCAATTCCTGATAATCCTCCGACGCGTCTGAAAAGAACCCCGTGATCTTCTAATGTAGACATATCATTAGATTGCTACCATTTGGTAGTTACTCAGCGTAGTGTTTTCATATCATTATATCCATTATGTTCAAATTTACTAGATGTATTTATTTAATACAGTTGTAAATGTCATTAAGAAATAAAAAATAATATAAATGTTATTTTTATTTAAGAAAATGTTTATCAATAAATATATGTTAAAATGAATGTATATTTTATTTTTCAGGGCTTGCCATACCGTCACTCATGTGAAGGACCTGATGACATGGTAAATTTTATTTTATATTATCTGTTATGAATGCTTCTTTTTAACCTAATTCACTTTTGTTAGTTTCAAATACTTATGACTATATCCTAGGTGTTGTTGTGCACCCTCATTTAGCTGGCAGCAGGGAAATATGGTCTGATTCCCCGTGTTTATCTTTAATGTCTATTACAGAATATTCCTCAAATCACTTCTTCAACATATCTTCTTTTTCACTCAATGAAAAATCTGTAGACTCTCTGGCAAGTCAATTTTTTTTTAAGGCTCGCCACAAAAGTACAATGGGTTCAAATCTGGATGGTAAGGGGGATGGAGGTTTGGAATATGACTTTATGATGTCTTGATTTCATCAACTTTAAAGCACTTCTCAACTTTGACACTTTTCACTTTCCCCAGCAGTACTGGCTTAGTTGTGGGATCAGTAACTTACCCACCATGTTTCTTAAGTCACTAGATAAATTGGGTATAGTGGAGAAATTAAAATACAGCACAGACTTCAAAAATATGATGTAAAAGCTGGATGAAATTTATTTCTATACAAAGCTTGGCTACTACAATTTTTAATAGGTTTGGTTGATTTTCTTATATTTTTTAGTGAAAAAGTGAAGAAATCTAACAATTGGTTTGTAAGTTATCCTTACAAATACCCTTTATATAACAAACATGATTCTATTTATGATAAGCATTTAGACATTTCTGTTCATCTTTATATTTTAGATACCTCTATGGTCAGCTCTTTGATCATTGTTAGATACTTTTTTTTTTTTTTGTTCTACCCTTCCTCACCTTTTAGGATATATAGAAGAGGGGAGGAAGGGCTCCTGGACCAGGGGGTGAGGGCAGTGAATTAATGTCAGAGGTTAATGTCCTGCCGGTAGGAACTTGTAATTATTTTATCGTCTTTTACTTCAGTTGTTAGATTGTCGGGCAATGCAAGGTGCACATGTGTTAGCCCGCTTGGCCACCCCACTCCCACATTGCAAGGCACTGTAATAGAACCAAAAAAAAAAAATATATGTATATATAAATCTTTATTGTTTGATGAGACTGTAAAGAAAATTCATTGGCAAGTGTCTCCCCCTTATGGTTTTCCAGCATATAAAATCTCAAGGATCTTAAACGGCTATCATAATACTTGCTAAAGGAAATCTGTGGATGATCTGGTAGTTAACTTAATATTTTAAGCCATTAGTCCATGGTACAGGTCCCTTTTAATCAAATGATTTAGCATCCTCCTAAAACTTCCTGAATGGCTTCATCTTATCGTAATCTACAAATTTTTTATCTATAAAAATTTTCTGAAATAGGGCATTTTCTCATTAAATTAATTAATTTAATGAAGATACTAAAAAATCATAAATACTCATTGGCTTTCCACTTAAATCGTAACATAATTAGATCGATAAAATAAGTGGCCGAGAAATAATTGAGCCATTTTGCCTATATAACCTTGTTATTTTGCAATATTGGCTGTGGAGGTTACGCCAAATGTTCAAATATTTTTGTTGATTTTGTGATCAAATTATCTTATGATTCAAGTGGAAAGCAAATGGGTGTTCATAAGTTAGTACCTAATTAAATAGACAAAATTTTCCGATCTCCAGATTGAAAATCCCCCGATTCCGAGAATTTTCATAAATAAAAAACTTGTAGTTTGCAAAAAGATGAAGCTATTCAACGAAGTTTTTGGCTCATGTTAATAATTTGATATAAAGAGGTCTTTACCATGGGCTACATAGTTTCATATATAACATAACTTAATAATATAATCACTATTACAATCCTATGATATGACTATGATTAATGTTATAGCAAGAATTCAATATGCTATATTTCAATGATATTTTAGTTTGGCATCTTTGTGAAATAAGTAATAGGTATATAAATATGTTAATAAATTGTACTCTGAGGCTCTATATTAAGCTTTAACAAAACTAGAGTGACTTTTATTGAATATGGTAATATTACATTCGGGAATAGTCTAGGACAATGAGTAAGGCACTGATACTCCAGATTTGAGTCTAGCTGTGGCTGATAATTATATATTCTGTTTCACCAGCCGTAAATCAATCCTGAGGCCTATAATATATATAGAATATAAGATAATTTGTTTATTTTCCTGCAGCCTGCTCATGTGAAAGCTTGTTTTCTGGGTTCGTCGCTGACGATTCCTATAACTGATGGGAAGCTGAACCTCGGTACCTGGCAAGGAATTTGGCTCTGTGAGCACAGGGATCATGCTGGGTCTAGAAAGGTACGATTCTTTTTTTATAATTAATATAACTTTTTTTGTTAATATAAAATAATTTTATGTTCACCTTATTATAGAATATTATTCACATTTTTTTTATATGAAAAGACTGTTATATGTTCTTGAAAGAAATCATTAAATCATCAAGACTGGCTTATTGAAACTAATAGCTAACAAATTTAAAATTTGAGAAAAATAAGAAATCAAATTTTTTTCAGTTTTACTAACTTCATAATTAATTTGTTTTTATTGGTTTGTTGTATTTTTTGAGTGGTGCTTTCATTTTTTGGTATATCTTTTCTATCTAATTTTTTTTTTTTTAAGTTTGCATTATTCTTAATGGAAATAGGTTCTGGCAACGTCTAATGTGTTTTGTTATTCCTTTTGTTAACTTGTTTCTGATCCTTACCATTACAAAAAGTGTAATGTAAAATATTAAGGTTATTCAATCAACTTGAGATGAATATGAAGTTATGAATAAGTTAACATAAATCTTATTTACTGATAAAACTGTATTTTTTAAAGAAAACCCGTTCTTTGTACAGTCTCATTTATTTATATATCATATGCTACACGGAACGATCAGGTTTGGACAAATAAGACCCTCTCTCCTCCAATAATAATAATTAAAAAAAAATCTTAACACACAAAATGACAATCTATCAATGATTAGAAAAAAACTAAATTTTTGAAAGAGCAACATCCAAAGTCGATTGAGTCGCTTAGAAAGAGATGAATGTTGTGCAGGGCACCGAAATCTCCATGTAACATGAAATATAAATAAATGATACTGTACAAGTAAAGGGTTTTCTTCCATATTTAATTTCAGTCCAAATTTTATTCTATTCAATATATTGCTTTTATATCAATAGCCTGGTTGAAAATTATCTTTAATTGTGGTTTGGTTTTTTTTTTTCAATTTCGATTTTCCTTTGAAGATATCTCAACCAAAAGATAGTTTTCTGTTAAGAGATATTAAGCATTAATTCAACATCAAACTATATCTAAATCATTTTTTCATAATTTGTGGATTGAATACCTTTTGCTAAATGTTAAAAAAAAAATTGTATAGTAATTATAATTTAATATGTTTACAGGTCGTGGTAACAATAAACGGCTGTTTACGAGACTGTAGCAGGTCACCATTGAGCCCAGTCTCTCCGATAGCGTCGACAAGCAGTTAATCATAACTTTCATGAGATCACGTTGTGCACTCTCATCTTGTTATTGTATTGCTCCCGTTTATGTTGCGAGCATCGCTTAATGTTGCCCAATTTTATGTCATTAGACATTACGATGCTTTTACAGTCAAGTCATCTCTCAACCATTCTCGCTCTCGGGATAAAAAGAAACCAAAGAATAATCATTCCTGCGTTTTTAAAAATCAAAATAATCGTATAATATAAAAGAAATTTGTGCGGTGCCTGGGTATTAAAGGCTTGCAACAAGAGAGAAACAAAACAACTTTAAGTGTTCTTATTGTTAAAACAGTTTGGGCTTGGATACATTTTTTAGCACAGTTTAATGTTTCCGCATTTGTGCCCCTTAGAATAGTTAATATTCTCGGTACAGTATTTTGCGCCTGGAACAGGTAACATTTGATAACTTAAATTTTTTTAAATTGGGAACAATTTGGAAGTAGACAATAGACATGCTTAATGTGATTTCTGTATAGAGAATTGTCGATTGTACTACCCTCGTGGGGCTATTAGACTATTGTCGTCTACCGCCTCGCCTACTTGCATTGTTTTTAGCTAATGTAGCCTCGAATAAAAATATGCTTTAATTGTCAGAAAACCAGTTTTGGTGTCGGCCGAGACCTGGAGCACATTGGAACTCATCACAGTGGTAACTGATATTTTTATATAGCGATTGTTATGTTATTCGCTGTTGTTATATCAGTCTAATCCTTGTACGGTGTGAACTTTATTCCTTTACTATCTGTATTTGTTTTTGTGCTCCATGTCTCACACTTGCAATATGTTTTCGGGATTCCAATTATCAAATTTTATCGGAAACAATTACTTATTAAATGAATATTAGACGGGATATTCAATATTTTTCTGCTTTGATGGTAGAACATGAAGCTATCTTGCATTTAGGAATTTTTTTTGTAATAATTAAATTATATGGATATGTATTTATATATATAATCTATGTGCATCTGCATAATTTTATATTTTTGGCTTTATTGAGTTACCGTATGACTTTTTGTTCGTTTTTTATGTAGAAAGATTAAACATTATTGATTTAGATAATGATTCACAGTAATAATATTCGTAAATTTTATTCAATTTAAAAAACAAAACTTGTTTATATAAATGCTTTCAAAAAGCTATATTTTAAAAAAATGTTATGTTTTCCTCAGCAGAAAAATAAATGCTCGATCATTTTGAATGTACTTGTAGGTTATTTTTTATTTGTTTGTTATTTTGTTTTATTTTTATTTTACAGTTAAGATTACAATTTGTCAACTATTTTTTGCCTTTGTCCGAAGAAGCGAGCTTACAAACATTTTGGATTACCTATTTGTTAACTAATTGATATTTAGTGAAATAGCTGCCAAACATTTTTATTGTACTGTTTTTTGAAGAAAAGAAAAAAAATTTCCACTCGTATTGTGGGCAGGCAATCCGGCCAGTTGTTTTAGATTTTGTATAAAATATTTTTTAGGTAATACTTAGTACACCTCACTACAATCACTATAATTATTGACTCTTCAGTCAGACTATTAGGTTCTAAATTGCTATAAAATAAGTCGACGGACTGTTGTTAAGTATTTTGTATCGTGTGTTAAGGTAGTAACTGACAACTAACAAAGTAAGCTTGGTGTACATGTACGATAGCCTAAGCACTCTTAGAGTCTTCCTACATTCTTAGGAAGACAGATGCAAGCGCGCCTAGCACCTTGTTCAAGGTTAACTGCCTTTCACTGCCACAGCACAACTATTTGTACATAGTATAGTATATATATTATTACATGTATGTATCCATATACATACATGTATGTATCTAACTCATATATATTTATATATATACATATATATAAATATGTATTAATTTGTTTTTGTAAGTTTTGTTGTGAAATAAAGATATAATTATAAATAGTATGTAATATAGCTATTATTAGACTCTTATAAAAGACTATGAATGTATAGTACAGTACTACCGAGGTACCTCAGCTCTGGGGACTAGCTTTTTACCAATGTATTGTATAATAGTGCCTACTGAGGCACGTATGTTTGTATGAGTGCGAACAATGTGTGATTGCATTATGGTTCATATGTTCATGTTCACTTACGGTTTAAAAGTAGATATCGTTTCTGTTGATTCATCGAGTTGTTTTTAAGCTTTTATTGTTTTTTCAGCTTTTGAATCAATTTTTGTACCAAAATATCTGCTTTTATAAGTAGTAAGGAGCAAAAAAAAAAAATAAAAAAGAGAGGTTGCAACTTGGTTCTATCTTGATTAATATAAGTGATTTATATTGTTACCATGTTATCGTTTCCTATTATGAAGAAACAAATGTTAACAAAAATAAAATATATTATAAATCGATTATCAGTATATATTGGCCTAAATTAAGGTCGATAAAGTATGAATGTATCATTTCCTCTTGGAGTCAATGTTAGAACTCTTTTGCATCACTTTCTTAATGTATACATCTACTTCGTACAGTCCATTATTACCCTGATATATAATATTTTTATTGGCCGTATTTTGTTTGATAATTGATTAGTTTGATAATTATTAAATAATGTCATATACTAATCAATATTGAATTGTAAAGTGTTGTAAATTTTTTATGTACATAATAAGATTATTTTTCTTGTGAACCTTTATTTTATTGCTCATAGTATCTATGTACATTTATGCAAACAAATAAAATAAAATAATAATAATAATAATACTGTTAGTCAAGCACAAAACTGAGTTGTATGGAAACATTTTGTTACATGGGGTTTGTTTTGTTGTATTTGCATGTATGGTAACGTTATGTGGATAAGGATGACCTTGTTAAGAGTTCAGTCAATTTGCTAACAATAACAAACTAATTACACTAAACTAAAATATATACAATTGTACGTGTCGTACGTTTGTATATGTATCATATGTATTAATAACATTGTTGATAGTTTTTATTTTATGACAACTGATAAGAAAATCTTCATTTATGTAATTAATTCAGCATCGTCTTTTATAGTTTAACCTCTAGTATCTAGGTATGGTTGCTTTATTCACTGACGTACAAATTTTGAAAAACTTACATTTTGCTACCTTGAATTATATTGTTATTTAACATATCACAATAAATTGTTAACAAATCTACAAGCCCCCAACATTTTTGTTTATCGCATTTTTTTTTTTTACATTTTGGTTTTAAACTTATTCCATATTTATATGTTGTATTTACCCTTTATTTGTGTATATAATTTTTGAAATAAGTTTTTTTTTTTACTTGATTAATGTTATCGACTATAGAATACTTGTATCACTGGATATTACTAAAATCAAGAAACACAAATACACGCTTATTTTGATAGCAGTTAAAAGTGCTCTCTTTTAAAGCTCAAATATGTTGTTTTGACATTCGATTTTTAAGAATATTTTAATTTTTTAGAAAAGTAGAAAAATATAATAATATAATTAGTCTTTTAATGTTTGTCGTTATGTTGATTGTTATTAATTTCCGTTTTTCACAATTTTGAAAACTATAGCAGTAGAATAAGACTTTTTAAAAATATTAGACTGGGGTCACTATGAATGCATATCATCACTATAAATATTGGTTTGAATATTTAACATTCGAAATACTAAGAATGAGTTCTTTTATCTTTCTTAAAATGACTTCTTTTTTTTTAATGAATGAAGATATAATTATGTTTTAAATAAAATCGAACCTCTAATAGCTGAACATGAAAGTTACTTGGAAAAAAAATGTATGTAAAGAAATATTGGAGTTTTTCACATTAGAAATAATTAAATGTATTTTATTATGGTTAAAGAAGAATCAAAGATAATTGTTTAGAGTATTTCATTTCAATATCTATTAATTAATTTTCTTAATCGCTTGTGATCTTCAAAACATTTATAAGTTTTTATGTTGATACTCAACATAAGTATATCGGTATGCTATAAATTAGTTTAAATAACTATATTTTGTTATCACTTTTTTTTTTTTTTTTATACAGATTTTATTTAGTTAAACTTTTTCTTTTACAATTAATGGTTTTAGTAGCCATGTCTATACTAAGAGATATTAAATTAAACTGAATTTAAAATGAAATTTCAATCTCTGTAACGTATTAGGTTTGAAAAATCTCACACATTTGGGAGCCGCATTTTCTTTTACTTCTTATACAAGGATTCCTATGGATGTAAAAAAAAATATATATTGTATTGATAGTTTTTAAATTTATTGAAACATTAATTCGATATATCTTAATATTTATAATCTATATAAGAATGGAGATGTAATATTGATATTGCCAAAAGAACATAAATATTTCAGTTATATTTAATCTTTGAAAGATAGGGAAAAAAGGGTCAACATTGAATCTAATTTTAAATTATTAAATTTTTTAAGTCTTCATAGCTAAAATAAAATATTTATATTTTGATTGTCGCCCAAAAAAGTGTCAATTAACTTCATAAATCCTATTAATAGCAACTAGAAAAAATACTTAATGGCCTTAACATAAAAAATAAATAAAATTTATTACAAAAAAACGTTATTGAATGATTAAAAACCCGTAAAAGTATTAAGAATTAATTAGGTTCTATTTAATTAATATTGACTGAAACATATCAAAATTAGATATTTTATATCATTTTTTATTTATTTTTATTTTTTAAATATCGTTTTTCAGTTTTCGAATTTTACTATTAATATTTTTCTAACGTCCCTAGGTCATCTTTCCCAAGTTCCAATTGCTTTGAGAATTATGTCTTATTTAATTATTATCTATCATATCTGTTTTACATACATATCTTATAAGCAAGTTTTTTTTTTTTTTTTTCATGATAATCATATAAATTTTTAATTTACTATTTATAGAGGCATTTTATTTCAATATATAGATTTTTTTTTTTTTTCGAGTGCTTTAGAGGTTTGTCGTTATTTAAATCATAACATTTTATGTGAAAACAATAATTTATTTAGATGGAGCTTAAGTTTTATATGTGCCAATATCAATTTATCTAAAACTAAGTTATGTCTCAAAAAGAATTAATTCTGAAACTGTAAGTTTTGGTGATCAATTGAGAACTTTCATTCAAAAATTGCTCATAGTGATCCTTTCTCAAGTTTTGTTTTTAATTGTAGACGAGCTGGTGATGCATTTATTTGAGATGTTATTTTACCTAAGTTGTTTTTCAAAATATTTTAATTGATAATCCTATCGAGAACATTTCAGAAGATTCACCGTTCATTACTACTATTTGCGAATCATTTCTTAAATGTGTAAAATATTGAAAAAGAAAAACTAAATTCCTTCCTCATGCTTATTCAGATCCTAGTCCATTCCTGTGATATAAAGTTTTAACTATTGGCTATTTATATTGTTATCTGAGAGATAAAGTAAATAAAATTAACTGTTTCATGTACAGAAGCAGTCTGATTGTTGTGTTCTTATTGAACACTCAACAGATTAAATATGTCAAGGAAGTATTGTTTGAAGACAGGGTGTCGAATGATATCAAGTTCGGTTTGCTGAATATAACAAGCCATGCTCAGCTCAAGTTACTTTTGATATTTTTATTCCTTTAATATATTACAAATTTGAATAAACATTAAAGGATCATTGTTTCAATTTTATTTAATCCTTTGAATTTTTTTTTTTTATGGACAGGGAGAAGACTTATAAACTAAATGTGGTGTAAAATTAATTGGTATATGCATAAATTAACCTTTAGATGCATGAATTTAAAAAAAAAAAAAATCCCTTTACCACTACAACCTATGAAATATCTTGGGTTCAGCACTTAATATAGGTTGGGTGTGCCCCAGAAAGGTCTCCAGACCCCAGGGTTAATTCACAGCGGATGAAACAAAATAAATAATCTGCGTACAACCGGATTCAAACTTAGGCCCTTGAGCTGTTAGGAAATTTGAATAATTTACATATTTCTATTAGAGGGACTTCTTGTATGAGGGTTATAATATAATACTGTCAAGAAACAAATTGATCTTTTAATATATTATTAATCACAGAGAATATCTACATTTCTTTCTGATTTTGAACCGAAAAGATGAAATATATATTAATTAGTTAAATAATGAGTTGTTTTTTTTCAAATTAATGATTCAAATAAGAAGTATTAACAAAATTGTCTAAATTTATATCTATTAAATAATTTTTTACTTTTGCTTACCTATTTATGAAGAAATACATAATAAAGGAAAGTATTGCGATTGTGAAAATTTTCGAATCTCAGTTTTCAACGGAAATACACGTTTTGAGGTCCCCTGTGTCCCAAGAACCAAGTCCCAAAAAAATTGTCTGTGTGTGTGTTTTAACAATTTAGCCCAAAAATGAAAATTCGCACGAAAGTGCAATTGTATATTTAAAGTTTTTATATGTCTGGGATGTTATTACTTTTTCTTCAAAATCGTCTCCCGTAAAGTTGCACTTTATTTAATACACCGATTTAACTCATTTTTACGATTTTCTCATATACGGCTCTTACGATTTTGATTAAACTCATTAGGTCAGTGTATTATTAAGTAGTTTTTAATTTAAGGTAGGTTTTATCCTCATCCATGCAACTTGACAGGGCCTAAATGACGATTTTTTTTCAAAATGACTCCCCCTAAAGTGCCTTTAATTTTCTTTACTTGAAATAATTAACCATTTCCCATTAATCTTTTATATAAAAAATAGTTAAATATAAAATTTGATTATTAACTAATGGAGAAATAAGATATCGTAACGGTTAATAGTTGTAATGCAGGAACACGAGCTCGCTCGAATTATTAGCACAGGCTTCAATACGTAACATGAGTTTAATATAATACCGACTCTGACAATATCATGCACACTAACTAGCCAATCCAGGGTTTAATTTTGGAGGGTTTTCAGCCCGAAAACTTTTTTTTTTTCCATATAAATAACGATAATTAATTTGGAAAAAAAGAAGAAACTAACTACCTATACGATATGGTGTTTAAGTGATTCTTGAAGTCCTATTAAATGTAATTACACCAACAATAATACTTAAAGAGTTAGTTTTAAATATTTTTTTCCATAAAACATGGTTATATTTTACCATTTTGGGGGGCATTGGCCCGAAAGCCTCCCCTCTCTCCGTAGATCCTCGTGTGTGTGCATATACACGTGCGGTCTTCATAAATCATATTGTTGGTATTATTTAATATTTAAATATATAGATTACAGCAGCATAAAAATTAAAATTTATCTATATAAGGGTAATTAAACAAATAAAAATACCCATAATTAAGTGTAAATAAATATAGTGTCTATAATTTTTAATTTCACTTCTCCTTTGTCTGAAAATACTAATTTTTGTCATAATCACTCTCCAAACCATAATTATAAGTAAATCTCTTATTTTGATTAAGTACACATTTATAATAAATGTAATTTTCTTGAAGCTTATATCCATGTATAAATATAAAAAATAAATGCACCTATCTGTCTGAGTCAAATCAAGAAATCCAAATAGTGTTTTCTGATCAAATTCGAGTTCATTCACTCTTATAAGAAAAAATAAAAAAAACTATAGCTCACGTTCAGTAAAGTTGAAAGCTAGAGTTATATATTAAATACGTTTTCCAGAACCGGATACTGGCCATTTAAATGTCTGACAATTTTTCACAGAAACAGTTTCCATAACCCTTAAACATTGGAAGAGTCCTGAGACAAAAAAGTCTTCAATTAAAGTCGAAACACGAAAGTTACGTGATGACAGTATTTAATTTTATATAATAACTTAATAATGGAGTCCTTGGTCGATTAGATCGCGTTTTTAATAATAAAAGTGGACTGTGAATGATTTTATCAAGCCAAATCCTGGAGGACACAGGATGTCACTTGGACTATATAGACACAGCAACCCAGTACTCAAACATTGTACTCACAACTGTTCGTTAGTGTACATTCGTAGACATGAAGGCTTACCTGGTTCTTCTGTTGGTATCTCTTTGTGTAAGTTGG
Source organism: Nezara viridula (assembly GCA_928085145.1). Classification (NCBI taxonomy): domain Eukaryota; kingdom Metazoa; phylum Arthropoda; class Insecta; order Hemiptera; family Pentatomidae; genus Nezara; species Nezara viridula. Next base: position 69,375,881 of record OV725083.1, on the reverse strand, counting down.
CTTAATTTTTAACAAAGTTTCAAGTTGATAAACGTTGTTACTACATACATATAGTTTACCTCATTATTTAAAAGTATTTAATTCTCTGCAATGAGTTTTAAGCTTAAGTCTGTTGGTCTAAAATTTAGATTTTATTTTGTTTTTTTCAATATATAAATACAATGTAATTGGTTACCTGCAAGCAGTTTGAGAACGCTAGGAGACAATGGCGTTTATTCAACGGACTAACGTAAAGCTACTGATACTTTATGGAGTATAAATAGAATCGCGAAGTCTTGGGGTAAACGAAAAACAATTTTTTTGGAGCGGATAACTTTCTAATAGTATTCAAAAGTTGATTTTTTATGTCACTAAAAACTCTAAAAAAATATTTTGTTATATACTTACGATAGAATCCACATATATCTCCGTAAGAGGCTTAAAATTATAGTTACGTGCGAATAAATTGAATTTTTCTCTTGTTTAGTTTTACAATATTTTGATCAAATATTATTTTAATAACTATCAATAGGCCCTTCTTTACTATAAAAAAAAATTGTATGAAGTTTGAGTGTTTTAAATTTAAATATAAATATTAGTAAAATAGGCAAAGACAAAATAGTCCAGTCTCTTTTTCTTCTATATTTTTCAAACTATTTTCTTTTTTTTGTTGGTAGATATTGATGAGCTTTAGCGCAATCAATTAAAAAAATTGTATATAGTAATAATATAAATGTTATTTTGACCAAACCGCTAATATCCGAAATTTCTTCACAGATTGGTTTGAAATTTTGATATAACGTTAATATAAAATTCCTGGATATTTAGATTTTTTTTTTTGAAATGGCGGTCGATAGATGTGTGTAGCTATATACTGCAGTGCTAAACGGCTGTAACAATTTTAATAAAACTTGGTTAAAGTCTCCTGCTTAAAGTCTTTTTAATTGATGTATATATGTACATATGCGTCTATATATTGATGTCTATACAAATTGCTTTGTTAGGGCCTATTTTTAAACTCTGACTGAAAAGATAATAAAGTTTCGATCGTGTGATTTTCTAAATTATTAAAAACTATAAAGTGTACGAACAAACATATGCCTTTAAGAAATAATAAAATTAATAGTCTGTGGTACAGACACCTTTTTTTGAAATCAAATTATTAACATTCGGCTGAAACTTTGTAAATACTTCATCTCGTCGTAACCTACAAATATTTTATTTACGAAAATTCTCCGAATTGGGGCGATCTTAATTTGGAAGGGGCCAAACTTGGTCTTTTTAATTAGTCACTAAAAACTCGTAATTACATATTTGCTTTCTACTTGAATGGTAAGATAATTTGGTCACAAAATCGAGAAAAAAGGTGGCCTTCAAAAATATTGAGCCGTTTGACGTGACCTACACCCTCAAATTTTCAAAATAACGAGGTTATATAGGACAAACGGCCCAATATTTTGTACATGTAGGCCACCTGTTTTATCTATTTTGTGATTATTAAATTATCTTAGGACCACAGTAGAAAGCAAATGTGAATTTACGAGTTTCTAGTACCTAATTAAACAAAGTTTGCCCCTCTCCAGATTGAAAACGCCCCAGTTCCAAGAGTTTTCGTAAATAAAATAGTTGTAGGTTACGTTGAGATGTAACTATTTACGAAGTTTCAAGCGGATTTTAATAATTCGATAAAAAGGGATCTGTTCCACGGATTATATAATGTATCAGCCAGGAAAAGAAGTTTGGTAGTATAGCAAGTGCAGTATCTTTAAAGAGAAAGAAATTATTAAGTATACCAAAACTAATGGATTGTATCTTTGTAAATAGTTGTCCGATTCATAGATTTTTTTTTTTTTTTTTTGTAATTTAGTAATCTTTCTAATAATCATTGGCACAATAGAGAAAAGATGCATACTCTTCGAGTTATTCGTATATAAACATTCTTTTCCTTAATTTTTTTTTTCATAAATTTCGCAGGAGTAGTCTTATTTTTCGCTTGTAAATGAAAAAAAATATCTTCAAAATGAGTGGTCAATAATTGGATTTGATGAATACATTTTTTTAAAATAACATATAAGATTAAATAGGATTTTTTTTTACATGCTTGGATGAAATAGGCAGTGATGAGGGAGACAGCTTCTCAAGGCGCTGGAGTAGGAGCAGGCAGCGAAGGGAAGATTGGCTTCGGGATGCAAGGAGGGGCAGGAGCAGGGGGTGGGGCAGGATCAGGAGTCGGGACTGGACGCTTGACCTCACTCCACAGGGTCCTCCGCCAGCTACCTCCCGTCCCATCAGGATTACCAGAAGGAATGCCAGTGCCTCCAGGTATTCCTGGCCGTTGAGAACCTCCTCTTAAAATAGTCAATGTCTTCTTGTTCTTTACAAATAAATAACTGTAATTTTATCATTATTTTATTCCTAACAATCACCTACTCACTATTTATAACATGTATCAGTTGTAACCTGTTAAAAGTTAATTGTTAATGACCTTTTTGGCGGGTCGATAGCGAATAACCTTCCGTTTTATCGGGGACTAGGTTATTTACACTCGTGAATATTAAAACAAAATCCCAGCACTGGATATTGTTTTTGAGGTTGTTTAACTGTCTTTGGGAATTCGGGAACCTAATGCTTTCGTGACATTGAGTGACCAGAAATAATAAGGTTATATATATATGAAATGTGGGACTGAGTAAATACACTTTGAATGAATTGATTAACCTGGCTTGTTATTCTTCGATTGTAAGGCCTAAAGGACAACTAAATAAATAAATGACTTTTCACTCCTGTCTAACAAAACAATTTATTTTACAACTGTAATAAGTGAAAATATTAAAGTCTTATAACTTTAAGCTTGATATTCTTAGTCTTCATTGTCCTCCTTTCTTCTTGTCCAGGCCTAAAGTGCCTTCTCTTCTCTCCAGCGTCCTTCTCCAGCTGTTGCTACCTGCTCCGTCCTATTCCAACCTTCTTCCTCCTTCATCCATTGTTTATCGATATGAGAATTTTCAATGAATAATTTGTCCACTGCACAATTGAGTACAATTCATCTTGCAACCTTATAGTCCTCTTATTCCCTCACACAATGTCACATAAAGGAGTAAATACAGGGGTTGTCTACTACACACCACAACCTAATTTGTCAATCCAGTAATTTGTCAATTGCTGTTTCTATGTCTACGTTTGGTGGTGCAATGATACCACCTTCATTTTGAACAAGAAGCTTAATATATATATTAGAATGATTTTAGTGAAATAACTTGAAAGAAATAGCTTATATTAAAAATACATTTTTTTTTATCAGCTTCAAATAAATTGAAATTGAATTCACATAAAACCAAGGCTATTCTCATCAGTTACAGGTACCTTCATTAGTCCCCTTCCTTAATATCCTTTCCTTTACCTCAATAATCAACCCATCCACTTTTTTTCCGATAGTTAGAAATCTAGGAGTATCTTTTGATCCAGAATCTTGTCGGGAATATTTTCGTGATTTTATTGCTCAAAACACCAGATAGCTCCTTGTAACCCCTTTATTTTCTCCCACATTGACTAAGGTTGCTTGGTGTATGAAGGGCTGTCTGTAATACTGGAGATGAGATTGAAGAAACTTTTGAATTGTTTTAATTTATATGTTTAATTAATTCCTTACTGTCGTCAAGCAATAATATCCCGGCATATGCAAATCTACAGGAAAGGAGGCTTTCTGGCTGAAGCCCTCTTCCTGAAAATGGTGAAGTTTAATCATGTTTTATGGTAAAAACGTATCTCTTAAAGTATTATTGTTCGTGTAATTACATTTAATAGGACTTCAAGAATCACTTAAACACCATTTTATGTAGGTAGTTAGTTTTTTCCCAAAGTAATTATCTTTATATATATATATATATATATATATATATATAAAAGCTTTCGAGCTAAAGTCCACTCCAAAATTAAATGCTGGATCCGTTTGTTTACTCAGGTATTCGTAAATTTATACTAACCCACTATTATACTTAAAGAAACTTACTAGGTTGATGCTGTGTGGCCATTGTCATCTTACTAAAAAAATATTGGCCCTTTTTGTTCCAAGATATATAATCTCCCAATGTATCAGTCATATAAATCTCAAAACCCTGGTAGCGAATAATGGAAAGTTTTCCATGGCAATTGTGGTACCTAGGAGGCAATCTTTAGAATTCATATCAATGTATGAAACAGGTGTAAAAATAAATAATAAAACAACAATAAATAAAAAAGAAACTTGTAAAATTTATTTGGCTTTAATGATAACAACTATCTTAGAGCGACTTCTGTTTTGATCAGATCTCAGATTTGTTACATTTTTTTGCTATGAAAGATGATTAAAGTGATACAAAATAAATAAATATTAAACAACTTGCTTTGAACAGCTGAGAGCTGGCCTGGTAGCGACGATTATCATGAGCATTGGGCTCATCCGAAGCTAAGAGGCTAACTCAAATCTTAGAGACTGCATCCTCATTTCCAAAAATGAAAATAATGGCTTTAGATACTTGGATTGAGTTAGAGTTTGTTGTCTTCATCTTCAATAGGTATCGGGCCAGGTCCTAGGTCCTTGACCTCTTGGCGAACCGTTTTGAAGGTGTTCCTCAGGTTATCGAAGGCAGTGGCAAGGTCCCCTTTCGTTTGGTTGAACTCTTGAGTGACGAGGAGCAGCCTGCCCATCAAGTAGTTGAGATTTTCCTTCACGTCGGAAACCCTTCCAGTGATCTCTACCACCCGGCCGTCCATACTGTCCATCGTGTTGAGACTTCCATTCAGATATTGCTCGGTTTGCACTTGCAGTTTCGACAGAGCGTTGGCGGAGTTAGTCAGTTGTTGGTACATGATTCCAATTTGTCGCCATACTTGACTGATCTCGTGGTCAATCTTAGAGCTCAGATTGAACACTCCTCCATTTTGGTTCTCGAGGATAGTTTCGGAAATATCGTTGAATCTGTTATTGACAGTGTTGTTTAGCTCTTTGGTTTCAGATTTGACAAGCTCTCCTATTCCTAGCAGTATTTCTTGTACACCATATTCTACCCTCTTTCTCGTGTCAAGTACGTTGTCGGCAGTTTGAATCAGAACTTGCTCAGCCTTTGTCAGCGACTTTACATCGGAAGAGAGTTCATCCTGAGAGGTTTTGGCTTGACTGAAATAATCCTTGAAAGAGTCTTTCAAATCTTGACTCGTTTTATAGACATTTTGTAATTGGTTAGTGGATCTCATAATTTCTTGTAATTTGGCGTCTATATTCATGAGTTTGTCTGAACCCAAGTAATCTATACCATTCTTTATTTTAGCCAACTCCTCTTTGGTATAGTTGTCGACTTCATGTTTGTTATTGGAGAGCAATAATTCGTTGTTTGATTCTAGCTGCTCGAGCTTACCGATCACGGTATTATGCCATTTCTCTTGCACTCCTAGCTGAGATTCGAGTTTACTATAGAGCCCGTCATTGCTAACAGCTTCCTGTAACTGGTTTAAGGAATCCAACAACTGAGTTTCTATCCTTCCTACCATTGAAGCTAATATCTCTATTTTACCATTCACAGTCGACTCCATCTTTTCTACTTGGTCCTTGCTTACAACGAGATCTGTAGACGGTGCCTGTTTGTTGAGCATGCCTTCTACATTAGACATCCATGACTGCAGGGGAACTGTGTCAATGACGTAAGATCCTTTTTCTCGTTCATTCTGAAACATGATTTATTTTTTCTTAAAGTGAATGATCAGAAATAGATTCTGCAAAAGTAATGCAAACATTGCCTACAATAAAATATAATTCTTAAAACATGGGTTGTTTTGTTTCCCAGGTATTGTATTATTGGATACTTCTTATTCTAAATAAATCTATATGACAAAGTGATGAGATTCCGGCTTACCTTCTGGTCGAGCTCGCCTTGGATCTTGGCCAACTTCTCCTCTACCCTGACGAGAGCAGCACTGACGGCGGCGATGGCAGTGTCCTGGGACCGCTCCCTGGTGTCGAGACCTCCAAGAGCCTTCCTCAGCTGGTCGCCGAGCTGTCTCTCCCTCAGCTCGTGGCGCTCCAGCTTCTGCGTCGTGGCCTGGAGGAGGTGCACCAAGGAGATGATGGCGTCCCGGATGTCCTCGTGCCTGTTGCAGAATGGAGGATCAGTATTCGGCTACTCCTTAAAGATAATCCACAATAGACTTACGTCACTGCACTTCGCCTAGGCTCAGGAGGAACAGATAGCACCTGATCTTTGCCCGCCATAAGGTATACCAACATTGATACGATTTCAACCCTCATTTTAATCTTCCCTGAAAGTTAAGAAAATGTATAAATTGAAAATTCTTATCCAGTTCATTTACTAACAAAGTTATGGACTATATAAGTAAGTAAATTAATATAGATATACGCGTCGTACGGATGGTGCAAAAATAAAAGGGGAAAGACCGAAGCTGAAAGAGATACACGGAATTACTGCTGATGCCAGAATTCTTGGAATCAGATAATAGTTGACAGCTCTTCAGGACGAAGAAGTGTAGAAGAGGATTTTTGAGGCAGCCAAGATCCGATAATGGACTATAGAGCTCAGAATGATGATTTATAATTTATGTGTTACAATATTGTCCTATTTTCTCACCATAGTTATCTTAGTTCTAAGAATCACCTTGGGAACACAAGTCATGCTGTGTGAACTGCCAACACTTGCATATTATATTCTTATGATTAGACGTTCTGTGATATATGTATCGTTATTAAAATTATTCTTTATTTTGATTTAAAATGTTTTATTATAAACTTTAAAAAAAAGTCTGTGCTTTCGCATTGGAGATAATAGGTGCGGTCTTCACTGTTAATTGAATAAATCCAGTTGGAAGGAACAGGACGACGTAAAAATACCTCAGAAGCATGCTGAATATCCCAATCACCTTAAAATAAATTATGATAATAAACTTAGAAATAGGTTCTCAAAATAGAAGATTTGATTAATTTAAATTCCCCATGTGGATATGCTAAATTTAACGTCTTGTAGTGCATTTCCATATTACCAAATGCAAAATTTGAAACTTCTCTTTGATACAACGAAAACCGTATAGTGAATAAATACTCAAGTAATGATATTACCCATGGATCTTTTTAACTATTAAGTATGCACAGTTGTTTAAGGAAGTGTCATCAAACTTATTTTCAAACCCTATAGCCTACATGAATTTGGCATTTTCAATCGTGCATGTGTGATTTATCGTTATTATTTTTTTTAAAGTATTTCCCTGATCACACGGAGGATTATGTGTTTGAATATTCTGGTAAAAGATATGTATCGATTTTTCTGATCGAACGGCTGGACCAATTTTTAAGTTCGATATCTCAAATTAGAGAACGAGAATACTCAGAAGGGAGTTTCATGGGTGCGCCATCAAAATTTTTGAGAGCGGCACATTTTGACAGGATTTTTAATTTTTGAGGGAGTACATTTCGACGGAGTAATGGGTTTTCGGGGGAGAGATTTGTGCGCCTTTGATCTTGGGAGGATGGACACTCTGGCTGAGATCTCGTGGTCTTTTGCACCAATGCGAACTCAAAACAAGAACAAATATGTGTTCCGGAGGTGAAGGACGCCATGCCAATTTATTTATTAATTGATTCTATTAATTTATCATTTCATTAAATGGCTCCCTGAACAAATACAAAAATGTGACATGGTGTTCATTTTCTTTCGGGTACAGAAATTACTTCGTAGATCATTTCCTTTCACAAAACATCATGTTTCCTGCCAAGTAGATTTTGTCCAATGTATCTGTGCAAGATAAAATTTAAAAAATATTGAGTTTTGAATGCATCTAACTGCTACACAATGTTTAAATATACGTAGGTGGGTCTATCGATTAGTATTTTTAATTAACTATCGATTAATAGGTTGAAATAGATATGCAAACAGCTTCCCTTAAGATGGATAGGATTTCCCAATTAATGTAGTCAGGTTTCGTTTTCAATAAAAATATTTTTTCCTTATATTGAAATAATTGAAAAGATAGTAAATTTGCAAGGGCGGTAAACAAGCTGAAAACCTGGAAAAAGTCAGAGAATTTTCAAAAAACGGAAAAGTCAGGGAATTTGTTTTGTAAGTAAATATTTTTCTCAAATCGGAAATAAATATACAACTGATATGGTTTATACTTAGAAAATGACCATGAAGGAGTAAATTTCGTCATTATAAATGAGCACACTATATTCGTCCATTTTTGACAGTCAATAACGCCACAGGTCGTTTATTAAAATCAAACCAGGGTTATGAATAAAATTTAAGCAAAATGGACTTTAAAAAGTGTTTTTTTTTGAAAAGAAGAACATACCAATACTATTTACTACTTGTAATATATACATCAATGGACATATTTTTTTAAATATATAGTAATGACCTTCGTAATGGTAATTCTGTCTATAGATATAATATCCATCAGAACATTTTTCAATCTTAGAATGTAGAGTCCGATCGAATATTAACTTTTTAAAAAATTGCGTTTTGAATATGTCGGTTGGCTAAACCTTTGCAATCCATTCGGGTTATTAGACACCCAATCATTAGTCTAAAATCAAGATGTTGCTCTAAATGTTATATACCTAGATTATTATAACATGAATTAGGAACTAACGATGGAGCACATTATTTGTAAGCCTTGTATCCACAAGATCATTAGGATTGTAGTTCTGAAGATAGGAGTAAATATCCCGAAACGTAAAATTGTAAACATGCAATTTTGATAATACAACAAATATATTTAATTGTTGCTAATTGGAAGTAATCATTGCCAAATAGCTCAGTATGCATTTTTAATATTTGTGTCTCCAGGCATATTGTTCAGAGAAAACTATCACTAAATATGGAAAAGAAAGGAAATTTTACTTTAACTATCTGGTAGCCACTCTGATAATGTAGAACGGCACATTCCCAAGAGAGAATGTAAGATCTCAGTGTACTCATCAAAGAGCACAGGAGGATCTACGGTGGGGGGGGGGGGGAGATGCTTTAGGGCTGAAGCCCTCCTCAAAACTTTAAATATAACCATGTTTTATGAAAAACAAAAGTATCTCTAAAAGTATTATTGTTCGTATAATTACATTTAATTGGTCAATGCTCGCTACTTTGTCACAAATAAAATCATCCATAACTACCTTAATGTACCATAATAAACTATCCTTCCATAATAAACTTCTAAACCATCCGAACCCTCTTGTTTCCAACCTTGGTTCCTCTTCTATTCCTGATAACCCTTCGAGGCGTCTGAAAAGAAGATGGCCTCGGGATCTGCTAATATAGAAATATAATTGGTGTGCTACCAATGGGTAGTTCCCCTTCATGTTGTACATGTCATGTTACTTATTTCATATTTACTAGTTGTATTTATCATTTAATACAGTTGTAAATTTCAATAATATTAAAAAAATAAAATAAATAACATTTAATAGGACTTGGAGAATCACTTAAACACCATATAGGTACTGAGATTCTTTCTTCCGAAGTTATTATCGTAATATATAAATTTTAAAGAAAAATTTCGGGCTGGAGCACCCCAAAATTAAATCCCGGATCCGTTAGTGCTAGAGAGCATTTATGTTAGTATCAACCCGCATTTCATAAACAGTGATTATTACTGGTTATTTTTTTCATAGAGGTCAAGAGACTTTTAAGTTATGCCACTGTCAAAACAAAGAAGGGACCGTAAATTATATATAGTTTGAAAGGATGAGTAAGATAGCAGATGGTAGATGAAATGGCTAAACAAAACATTGAAGTGGCCATTAGAGCAGATGTTGACCACCCTCGCTGTTATCAACTCTAAACACCAACTCTAAACTCTAAACTCCCATCTCTAAATAGAAACCGCCTGGTTTAGATTTAGATTTGATACGATAGCGGCGCACTTTATGCTCTCCACGTGGCCGGCATAAAGTTCCCTCAGCTGTCAGTACTCAACAATCAACAGGCAACCAGTTCATCCACTAAATTATGCAACCGACATATTGTGATAATCATTTGATGAATAGGCGTTGACTTTGGAGGAGGAGAGAGAAGAAGAGGTGGAGAAGCGATCGCCCTTAATAAAAATAGAAGTAGAGATAATATCGTTTTGCCTCCTAGTATTTCGATGAATAAAAATAAAGTCAAAATCAATAACAACTGAAATAGAACAGACTTAGGCTAAGCTAAGTCCAAGAAGTAGGTACGCAAGTTTTTAATCAATTTATTTCAATAATTAACTAAAATTATATCCCACTCAAGACCCACTTCTCAGGTATTTGCAACAAAGTGCAATTTTATTTTCGAGAAAAAAAATTCTTGTAATCATTTAAAAAAAAATTAATAAACGCCTTCAAGAAATCCCATCCCTGATAACTTTTCAGATAACCTCTGACAGATCATAATTGCAACAAACTATCATTCTGTATAAAATATTAACTCTGACCAGCTCTACTCTCTTATTATCAACTTTATGTGGTATATATATATATATATATATATATATATATATATATATATATATATATATATATATAGTATGGCGGACAACCGGTACATTAAAAAAGAAAATGATTTTTTACTTTTTTGTAATCATAACCAAATTAGGTTATATTATACATTTTATGATTTATATACATAATATTATATTATCAGGGTACTAATTTATGGAGGATAGAGAACTGCTTAACAATCCAGCCAATCAATATGATCAGGAAGATTCAAAAAATGGAAATGGAAAAAGAAGCGTAAAAAAAAAAAAATGATAACGAGTTATTTTTAACATTAGTAATAAAATATCTCAGAAGCTAAAAATCTATCCTGCAAACTGTAAGAGAGAGAAAATTTAAGCATTTCATCCTGTTCCTAATGAGTTATAAATCAATATTGTATAATATTTTTTTAAAATAAACATTAGGTTCGGATAGTTCGAATGATCCAGATGAAAGCACAACAAAATATTGGAATAACGATTAGATTTTTGTACATAGATTTCAATCAAAAGTGTTCATCGCATATTTTAGTTATCATAAAGTTCATAGTTTAGTTATCATATATTGTTACATTTTTAGAGTATGTTTCAAATGACGATAAGTCAGATCAAAGTTTATCAAAGTAATTTATACACAATTATAATTACCCTAATGGTCAGAATACGTTAATCAAATGAGTATTTGATTGCAATTTATTTTCATAGTTTCAGAGAATCTCCGTCCTCTTCAGCAATCTAAAATAATACAATAATTATATATTTTTTATGTAACGTTTAAAAACAATATCTGATAAATAAATAAAATCAATTCTTTATACAACAATTCTTAAAAACATAATGGACTTACATTTTATTCTCTCAAAAAATTGGGTGTCACAAAATTTAATACAATAAGATTGGTTCAATAGCACTTAACTAAATGGATTATAGCAACAATTAAGGTTGTAAATAGGGATCATAAAGATTCATCTGTGATTTACCCAATTTATTTGGAAGATAAAATGTAAGTTCAATATTTTAAGAGAAGGGGTGATTAGTAAAAAAAAAAAAATAAAAATAAAAAAAATAATGATAATAATAAAAATTAATTATTATATTTATTTTTATTTTTGCCGATGCTTCTGCCTAAAGTTCAGGCCTTCATCAGCGGCAAGAAAACTTTGGGCCGAAACGTTCACAAAAATATAAATAAATATAATTATTTATTTTTAATATTTTTTTTTTTTTTTTAATGATCACCCCAACCATTCATTATTCTCTGCAATTATTCCCTACTGTTAACCATCAATCGATAATTGTAAGTTTATTATGTTTTTAACAATTGTTGTATAAATAAATTATTATATTTATTTATAAGATATTGTTTTTAAACGTTCTGTATGTTCAGTTGATAATGATTGGACTCATGACTGAACCTAAAAAATACATATTTATTATATTATTTTAGATTGCTGAAGAGGAGGGGGGAGACGAAGTTTCCCTGAAACGTTCAATAAATCATTTTTTTATTTTATTTTTATTTTTTTCTAAAATTGTATATTTATGTTTTACCACTTTGCATAGTTGGTGTCTTAAGTGTCTTAGCATAGTTTCAAGCGTTTTGTATACATATTTTTTTAATATTTTGTATTTAGTATGTTTAACTAATGTTTTCTTTGCTTATTTCTCTTTCTTTTTACTTTTTATGTTTCTTTTTATTTAGGCCAGATGTAATATTTTAATTTTGTACTTTTTTTATTATTATAAAGATACTTTGTCCCATGATAAAATTATTTTTTATTCTATTCTGTTCTAAATTTTAATCAAAGACTTATTTGATTAATTCATTCTGACTATTAGGCAAATGTATCAGTGTAAAAAGAACTAAGGTCCAACCTGCATAATGAGAAACAATTATTATTGTATATATTCTAAATGTGATTATATACAATTACAATTTATATATATTGTAAATGTTATTATTTTGTTAATAAGGAATAAAAAATAAAATTATATTTCATATAATTAATTTCGCCTTCTTGATGTTTTCACTTCTATCGTGTGGTCTTAAGCTCACAGCATAGTTTTTTTTTTATTTATGCCGATTTTTGTCAAAATTATTGGTGCGTATACCCGGGAACTTACCACTCTTTTGATACTTATGGATACCAGCGTAACATCTCCCGATTAAGACCTGTTCCCGATTGGAATAAAGAAGCATTCATTTAAATTCAATTAGTAGGAGTATGTTGTACATTCAACAGCTGAGCCTGGGAACGAAAAGAAGATAAGGAACGATAGAGGAGGTTTATCACTTCCTCAGAACTTCGATCCAACAACAACCCGTCGCCATCAGATTCCTTCTACAATTAAATTATCAATGAACAAATACATCACAATTCTTTATTATTCGGCTTATGAATGAAATCAAAGTTTTTCTTAGACGAAGAAAATGGGCGAAGAAATGAGATAATTTTAAAGTACAGGAAGGAGGCAGAAAAAGGAATAGAAAAAAAACTTAAGAATTAAATAGCTTTCCTTCATCCTAATGCATTCGATTTATAAGCGTAACCAGTGAAACATTTCATTCGTATAAATAAATAATAAAAGGCTTAGCGAACCCGAAGGTTCGATGCCGACACCACCAATCGCTGTCTACACATCTCCCTCCACCAGTCACCGTCCAAGTCCCTTCAAATCGGCCTTAACGCTATCTTCTCATCTTCGCTTCGGTCTACCCCTCGGACGTTTACCAGTTGGCACAGTTAATATTAACCTTTTAGAAATTCTTTCTTTACTAAATCTAACAATTTATTCGTCCATTTTATTTGCAGCGATTGAATCGCCTCAATTATTTATAATGGTTTATAGATTATAATTTTTAAGTTATGGAACAGGAGGCGCGAACTAAGTAATTTTATCACAGAAAAATAGCAAGCGTTTCCCGCCTTCAGCCTAACCTTATATTCTTTTCAATTTCTTTTTTTCCATTTATCGTTTGCCCTTGATACTTAAACTTCTCTACGTGTTCAAATATATTACCTTCTATATCGATATACCGGAATTATTGCCGTTTTTGCAGGTACCATATATGTGTTATCCGTGTTTATTTCGAGTTCTAGTTACTGGCTTCCATTAACGTTGTATTTAGTTTTTATTCTTATATACAACATAATATTTGTGCAACAAACCATAATTGGTGAAGCTCCATTCTTAGTCATAACTGTTAAAGTAATAATGTACATCATGTTTCACTGGAAGATATTCCTCCGGTTTAATAGTTAAGCAATAAGACTACATCTCTGAACACAAACTAATTCATTATTATGTAATATATATAGTTATATGTAGTACATGTATATGTAGCTCTCTTGATTTGTTATTCTTTCACTTCTTCACTACTGCAATCATATTCGGGATTCTTTTTATTTAAATTTCTTTATCGCCCGGCCTTTCCTTTAAAAATGGCGGCCGAAAAACGTTTTTCGTTATGGACCATAACGCCAAAACAGCTATAAAGATTTTGATGAAACTTGGCTAAAGGACTCCTTGAAGCCCTTTTAATTTATGTAAACATCATACTTCTCCAAAAAGAGGCTGAAAAAAAAGTAAAGATTCAAAATGTTACTTGCGAATTTACACAATTTTTGGTTCATTAAACCTTTGAGTATTTGAAAGCTTCCTAAATTGTCTACAAAATGAAAAAAAAAAAATCATCGAAATTGAACAAAATTATGTCCGATAAAATATTTTTATTGCAATTTTTGTTTTACATTTTGTTCGGTTTACATTTTTTAGAAGAGTTATATTTATGTTTGATACGTAGCTATAATAAATATAAGTACAATTATCAAATGAAACAATTTGTACCGACCGAAATACGAATTGAAATTGGTATTTTACATCTGAAAAAACTTCAAAAACGAATTTTCATAACAATAAAAAAATAAAAATAAAAATTTCCATCGAGTAACCAAATTAGGAAAATATATTTTTTTGAAAAAAAAAGTTGGATTCGCAATTTTATTTGCCTATAACTCAAAAAGTGCACAAATGGAACAGCACTGTTTTCTTTTGTAAGTATATGTACAATTAATGTACAACGATTTTGAATAAATTCATTATGTCGGTGTAAAATTAGGCAATTTCAAATAAAATTTATTTTTTATTTTGACTGGTGTTCTCGAACAGGGCTTAAATGGCTAATTTTCAATATTAGCTTCCCCTAAAGTACCTTTAATATTTTTTTGTTTGTAACAATTGACCATTTCACATTAATCTCTAATATAAATGATAGGTAAGTATAAAATATGAAAGAATTTGATAATTAACTAAAGGAGAAATAAGAGATCGTAGTTGTATCGAGAAACCAAAGGAATACGAGCGCACTCGAGCTCTTCCGAAAGATTAGAACACACTTCCAAGCGTAATATGAGCTTAATATAATACAATATTATATAAGTATACGTATGCGGTTTTCACAAATTCTATTTTGGTATTATTTAATATTTTATAGAATAGATTACAGCGATATAAATATACAAATTTGTATATATATATATATAAGGGTACTTATACAAATACAAATACCCACAATAAATAAATATAGCATTTATGATTTTTATTTTCACTTTGCCTTTTTCTGAAAATACTTATTTCTGCTAAGAAGAGGGTAGTAAGTGAAAGTTGTGTGATGCGCGCGAAGCACCAGATTTTTTAAATATTGTTTATTTCGCCTTTATCGTACGACTTTTGAAATCTATATTAGTTTAAAACCCAGAATTTTAAAACAATATTTTTTCCCATAATATTCCTTTCGTACATAAAAAGCCATCACTCCTAAGAGCTTGAATAGAGATCTATACTGCCACATTAAATACTTCTCTAGCTGTCACCGACATGTTATAGAACTGTTTAGTGTCAGTTCTCCAAGATATCTCCCTCAAGTGCGATGAAATTGAAGCAGCTCTCACAGATGTAGGACCCTTTAAAACCGCGCCTCGACAAAAAAATCTGAGTCCCAGAAGAAGATATAAAGTGTCCAATGAAAAAAATAAAGGAAAAAAAAAAAACTACAAGAACATCTGGAACTACAGATGTGGCGCCCTCAACTTCTTCGGAGGTGTCTCGTCCCCTCCATTTTGTTCACTACTAAGCATTATGTCTATGAAATACCGTGAAACCTCTTGACAAGAACCTCTCTCTTTAAGAACACAGGACTATTTTAAATGAACCTGCGATGGAATATACAAAAACAATAGGGCTATTCATGCACTTGTTGTAAATGCTAAGCATTCAGCACAAATATTTTTGAATGAATGGTAAATAACCTGTGTGTTATGTCTGTACCGTAAATGAAGTTTCTTCTTTGATTAACTATATGATAGAGTTCTTAATTGATCTACTACGTTTCGTTTATATAATGTTGATAATAAATAATACTATTTGAACTACTGTAATACTTGTAAATAACAGTTATACAACTTGAGCAACGAGTAGTATAATTAAATGAACAGTTGTATAATGTGTAAAATGGGGGTTGATCCGCCGTCAGGGAGACATAGGGTATCCCCTTAGTCTTATATAAATGATATTTTTCTAATGATAGTTTATCCTACTATGTTTTTCTTAGAAGGTTTTGTCTCTGAAGTTATCATTTAGTCATTCACACAAAAAATCGCTCGAGGGCAAATGTCAATGCTATATATTTCGGAAGATTCAATCATAAGATATTTCTTCTCTATTATATACACACTTTTTTGTATAGTATACTATTTTCATTCTCTTCAATATTAAAACTTATTCCTCTATAGTCCGTGGTACAGATTTCTTTTTATCGAATTATTAACATCCGCCTGAAACTTCGTAAATAGTTTCATCTCATTGTAACGTACAACTATTTTATTTACAAGAACTCTTGGAATTGGAGCGTTTTCAATCTGGAGGGAGGCAAACTTTGTCTATTTAATTACGTACTAAAAACTCGTAAATACCCAATTGCTTTCTACTTTAATCGTAAGATAATTTGATAACAAAATCGATAAAAAAGGTAGCCTACAAAAATATTGTGCCATTTGTCCTATATAACCACGTTATTTTGAAATTTTGGAGGTGTAGGTCACACCAAACAGCTCAAAAATTTTTAAGGCCACCTTTTATTTCTATTTTTTGATCAAATTATCGTACGATCCAAGTACAAAACAAATGAGTATTTACCAGTTTTTAGTACCTGATTAAATAGACAAAGTTTGCACACCTCCAGATTAAAAATGCCCCAATAACAAAAGTTTTCGTAAATAAAATAGTTGTAGGTTAGTATGAGATGAAACTATTTACGAAGTTTCGTGCTGATGTTAATAATTCGATAAAAAGTTTAGATTGACATTAATATCATATATATGATAATATGTAACAAAATGCATTAAATCTTATAAAAATTTACCATAAACCATGGTCTGATTACATACAGAGAACCAGAAAACTTTAATTTTGTAACTTTTAAGCCAACCACGCTTTATGTTGAAAAAAAAAACAATAAATAAAAAAATTATTTAATTTAGGTTACAACAAATTACTTCATAATAAACCAAACTAAATCTACCTTTAAGTTATTCTTTCCACCCCCCCCCCCCTCAAAACCCAGCGCGGGATTCTTATTATATGAATAGTAATAATTATAAGTATTAGAACAGTTATTATATGAATGGTAATAAACAATTTCTGATAAGTTTCGTCTTTACTATTTTAATGTTGGGTTCAATCCCTCATTGTACTGAAATATAAAGGTTTGTCCCTGCGCTTTGTTACTGACACATTAACGGACAGCTGTGTAATTCAAAATAAATTAATAAAAGAGGGGCAGATCTAGAGGTAGTTATTAAGAAAAATTACCGAATAGGGGATAAATACTACATTGTCTTTTGGAAAAACTGTAATAATTTTAATTTTGTCGTAAACCTATGACTTCCTGTCCTACAGTATCCATTAATAACACCCAAAATATCTCTGTAGAACAAATCCGTTACCCATTACTGGACAAACGTCTCACTTGGAATCCTCATACAAGACTGAAACGACAAGAAACTGGGCGACGTTTCCGCTTACTCCAACGCTCTAAACTTCCAATTAATTACCAGAATTAATAATAACCACTCGACTAATCCATCAAATTCCTCTCGTATCCAATCCTTACAATCCAAAATCCTTCGTAAAATCCTCAATGTTCCTTACTTCGTCACAAATAAAATAATCCATATAGACCTTAATGTTCCATATGTTTCCGATTTGGTCCAATCCTCTCCTTCCATAATAAACTTCATGACCATCCGAATCCTCTTGTTTCTAACTGTGCTTCCTCTTCGATTCCTGATAACCCTCCGAGCCGTCTGAAAAGAATATGGCCTCATGATCTCCTTATGTAGAAATATCATTAGAGTACTACCAATTGGTATTTACTCAACAAGCGTTTTCATGTGATTATATTCCTCTGTATACATTTACTTAATGTATTTATACTAATACAGTTGTAAATATCATAAGTAAAAAAATAAAAAAAATAATTTGAGAGGAAGATAGTCGAGGATTTGATCAATATATAATACAATCTTATGTAATAGTATTTTTTATTTTATTTTTCAACGTTTCGACCTACATTGTAGGTCTTCTTCAGGGCATTCCATCTGGCACTGCCGATAGAAGTTTGAAGACTGGCCAACCTCAAGTTTTCTCCTGATAAACCTCAAATTAATTAATATGGACTTAAAGGTTATTAAATGTGGAAGTTTTTCTAAAAATGGAGTATCTATATTTTTTAGTAGATCTCGAGTTCTGCTATCATTCCTGTAAATATTCCACTATACTTATGAGATACCCTATGTATTAGAATATCTCTATGTGTGGTAGAAGAGAAGTAGACTGATTGAATTAAAACTAACGAAGGCTAAAACAATTAACGTAATTCCTACATCAATCTCTTCCTACTCCAATGCTGTCATCATTCGTTAATCAATGCGTTAAATAGTACGAAAAAAAATTTAGATAATAAGCTGATAAACGGCGTTTATATATTTTTGTTTTGTTTTTTACTGATAGTCGAAAGGATTTTATCCTTAACCTCTGTTTCACATGAAAAATATCTCCAGATATAACCGTAATGAGACAAATATTTGTATTATTAACACAATGTATAAACGGGTGTAAAAGAATTAGAGTTTTATACGGTAAGCATATTTATTAAAATATAATCCATCATATACTCATCAAAATCTGAGACTAAGTGTCGTATAAACAGTCTTTTTTCGGACTCTACTGGCACATTCTGCCAAAAAGGAATACTTTAATGAAACTCAATGAAAAAGGTCTCTTTTCAGCCAATTTGATGTATTTTGTTATCTTAAAAATTTCAAGGAAAACGGGTTAAAGTTTCGGTTGAGCATCAAGTAAGCAAAGGAAGTAACGGAACTATTTCGAATTACAATTACGTTATTGTTTTATAGAAACGTCTCTGCGACTCTAATTGGATGAAAGGAATACTTTTTCAATGAGTTTCATAAAAGTATTATTTTTTGACAAAACTTCCAAATGGATTCAGAAAAATAACTGTGCATCCCTCACTTACTGAATCAGACTTAATTTCGAAACTAAAAAAAATTAAATTTAACCGGACCGTGTAAAAAAGTTTTCCTCTTAATTACTGTCCAATTTTATGCGAAATACTCACTTTTTTCAATTTTTTAAAAATAATTACGAATGAATTTCAATATGCTTATTCCACCAATCAAATAAAACGTTAAGACTTTCGTTAAACTGATTTAGTACACATAAGCGGTATTTGAAAAAACATATATCGTCGGTTTATTTCAAATATTCATTAAATGAGCCATTAATGACTAATTTTTCTTTTATGAATTCAAAAAATTTCGCGCTTATATTATAGTAACTGTATTTTATGTAGAATGCTTTTCCCTCAAAACTTGCGAAGAACAAGTCTGGCTCGAATTTTCTTCGCCCAATTGTAAATAGTGTACATAGATATCTATTTGATATTTTTTATATATTTATTTTTAGGTTATTTTATTCTTATTTATTGTGTATGTATATATATATATATATATATATATATATATATATATATATATATATATATAATTTTTCTGTATAATTTATTTTTATTAATTGTACATAGTGTGTGAATGTGATCTCTGAATACTATCATAAATGTCCTTTGAGACAGATTGTAATATTTTTTAATAAATAAGTAAAAAAAAAGAGTTATTTAAAAAAGTTTTGTGTGGATTAAAATATATCAGAAATTATTAATCGTAGAAATTAAAAATCGGACATGCCTACTGTAAGCAAGGAAAATTGTTAGTACTTCATCCTCTTTGTAATTAGCTATTATTAAAAAATATATCTTGACACGATATAAAGAGACAGAAAGGGAAAAAGATACTGTCAAAAACTAAACGAGTTTTTTTTTTTTTTTATTATTCGGATTAAAATATCTCAAAAACTAAAATTCGGACCTGGATGCTGTAAGCGAGGATAATGTTCAGCATTTTATCCTCTTTGCAATAAGCTCTAATTCAAAATTGTATTTTGAAGTGATTCCGAGTTAGTGAGTCGTAATTTATTAACAGTTATAGTTGCATATAATGTAAATGTTATTAATTTTTGTGAATATAGAAAAAATAATTAAATTTCTTATTATTAATCGCTTCTTGTTGATGTTTTCATTTGTACGGTCTTAAGCACACATCCTATTTTTTTTTTTTCCGAAAATGTACGGTATATAAATTAGAAGATCTTTGAAGAAAAGACATTAGGCAAGTTTCATCAAAATTGTTAGATCTGTTTTAACACTTCTAGTATTATAATTCTTACTTTATATATATATGATGTCTCAATTTATTATTGAAACTTGGTCCGATGTCTAGGAATGCTTTCATATGCAACCCTTCAAACGATTTTGACCTCGCCTGTCACAACAGATATTGTAAAATGCAAATGATCAGGAATACACTTTATCTTGGCTTATAGTCAAGTACACCCAACCAAAACGTTACCGTGACGTGAAATGTGCAATGTACTTTAGTCTTCTAATTTTATTGGCAGCTTATCGTCCTAATTTCTCTTCTTATTACCATCAAAACATAATACTGTAGTAATAAATTTATACTTGGTTTAAATTTAACCAAGAATAATCTAAATTATTATATAAATAATTAAAGAAGGCATTTTGTATCGAAAAAAAAATAAATAAAAGCTTTGAAAAATAATATATAAAAATCATTTAAAAAATTGTATAATTAAAATAAGATTAAGAAATGGACTTATTCAAAGTTTTCATTAAAAAAAAAAAAAAAAACGATTTATTATGATAGTTAATAATAAGCTAATCGGTTAGAACAAAGTCAGATTAGAAGTACGTCAAAACATATTTATTTATTTTTTTTCATACAACTTTACCCACATGTCAACATTCAAACAGACAAAAATCTGTAAGTAAAGATTACAAAATATTACATACATTAAAAAAAAAATTTCTAGAATATAAACCAACCAAAGAATAATACATATTAAAATGTTTCTCGTGACATTATTATTATTATTATTCAAGTATTGGATAGTAAATATATGTTATAGTTTACAGACTTCTGCGTCCTAATATATAAATGCAACTAAAAGCAAGGTAAATAAGATACTAAAAATAATAAATAAAATAATCTTTACTAAAAAAAGTATAAAAACTGAAAAAAATAACCCGAGATAAACTGATAGATTAAATTGGTCAATGACCAGTCGGTTCCTGAATCTTATTAGTCTTGTAAACAGAAATTGTTCTCATTTTCATTGCGTAAACGCAAACATAAAATAATCTTGTAATTTTGTTTTAAATAATTAATTTTTTTTTGTATTTATTAAAACTTGGCCAAGATGAGAAAAGAACTTTTTTTACGATATCTACTTCAGTATCGTATAGTAGAAAATGTAATATTTTTTTTTTTTTTATAAGTAACCAAAATTAACTGTTGATATTATTAAGAAATAATGCACAAAACGTAAGTAGATAATCGATAAATCAGAAATTTTTATTTATTTTTAGCTAGCTTAAAAGCTCCGGACTATGCACAAAATTCAATAATAATAAGCTTGACAAACAGGCAAATTAGAATTAAATTACAAATTTTTTTTTCTTCGTATCTTTATACAAACACTGCCATAAGCTTGACAGTAAGCATATGGGCATTTTAGGCCTGAGGATAATTAAAATTTAAATCAAAATCAATGAAATTTAAATAAAGAATCATCAGAAAGTTAAACTAAATTTTTAAATTACAATTTAAATCAAAATGTAATTTAACTTTCTGGTGATCCTTTAAATGTAATTACTTTCCATTTAATTATAAATATTCTTCATACCCGAATTTCAAAAGGCAATAATTTAATGTTCTTCAAACAGTCGAAAAAAGTAATTTTTTAAAGATTAAAGTTGATTTTTGTTCAATATCTAGGTAAGCAGTATTTGAATTTATCTGTTAGTTAGTTATTGTGTTATTATATGATTTTTCGTTGATTTTTATCTGGGATCGTAACTTTAATGAAACTTTTTTTTAAAAATTTCATTTTAACAGTTTTTGTGAATTTTTTTTGTAAAAAAGTAAAGGTTGTAGGGAACTTTTTTGTAATAAAATTCTGAGTTTATGGTAAAAGTTCAACTTTTATGTATTCAAGTTCTGAAAAAAAAAGTTACGCTAAATGAGAAATAAGTAGTAGTTGTGCTTAGATTAGACTTCGAATTCATCTTAAATGAATCATCCAACTCAAATGTTTCGTTTAATTGATTAACAAAGAATAAAAGTATTTTTTTATATAGACTTTGTAGCGAAATTAACAGAAATTTTAAATGGAAGCTTTTTAAAAATAAAAGTCCTGCTAAACTTTTACTTGGAAGGTTGCAAGAGAAAAAGTTGTAATTCAGAAATAAAGAAAAAAAAGAATATATTCCAGTCGTACGGAACCTGATTAAATATAAAATTTTGAATCCTGATTTTTAATAATAGTTATTCGGATTTTAAATTGAACTAATACGATGTTAACAATGAAAAAACATTTTAAACGATGTTAAAAACGGGTAATTACAATAAAAAATCAACTTAAGTAATAAGTTATCAAGCGTTATATACATGAATATTTTTCCGATGAAAGTTCTATAAAATTTTTAAGTAAATTGACATTATTAATATAATTCAAAATATTTTAATGACTGTCAAACACAGAGGTAGTAGGGAGAATTTCGTATTTTTGTATCTTAATGTATCAATTAATCATGTTAACACACTGAAAAAATAGAAAAATAAATGGATATTAGTTGTCAACAGAAAGAGTGTCTTATTTACAATTGTTTATAGCAATGTCTAAGATAAATGAAGAACTTGGAAACAAGTCTTCTACACATGATATTAAGTCGATGGCAGTTGGTAATATGCAGTGGTAGCTAGATATATAGATACTATAGATAATATAATCAAGATAATATATAATAGATATTACTATGATATCATATAGAGAAGATAGTAAATTCATCTACTTACCAGGAGGACGACTGAGAGTGAAATGTGTTGGTTGGTCAGCTGTACCCCCACTTCTCCTCTGTCTTATCACAGCTTCAGCATATGTCTTCTATCTTTAGCTCCCGCTGGTTCGTTACACTGTTCCTTATGTCATCCTACCAAAGGAAAAACGGCTACATCATGCACTTTAGACTATTTACATCGGCTTTAGTTCTCAAAACAACGGTTGCTAGAGTAGTTCAAAGGCATTCCTCTTCCAAAAAGACACCGAATCAAGAAGCACTACGGTAAAAATACAACGTGAGTGTCGGTAATCCTAGTTGTATCCAACAAGCATCCAGCGTATTGATATAACGCTAAAAATATAATTTTAAACAATGATAAAAAAGGCATAATGGATGATGGCAGTGATCAAATCAGTTAAGACATCACGCAATTGTGCCAACTGTTTTATAGTGTACCTAGTAATAACACAGAACTATTTCTTGCCTACAAGTTCCAGCTTATTGCATGCCGTAAGCTCCGAATGAAATAATGACACACACACACACACACACACACACACACATATATATATATATATATATATATATATATATATATATATATATATATATAATCAACCTTCTCCAGTTCAAATCCTCAGTCCATTCCCTGTCTACAAGATCTCGACCTTCTAACCTTTACATGCCTTCTCACAGATCTGCCTCATTCCAAAATTCCTTTGTTGTTCGCTCTGTCAATTTCTGGTATTCCATCCCTATCAAAATTCGACATCTCCCATCCATATCCACATTCAAAACCCTCCTATCCCAAAAACAGTCAGATAGTTGCTAACCATTCGAGCTGATTTTAATAGAGAATTTGATACATTTTTATTTTTTAATTCTTTATTATTTTATTAAAAGTGTATACTGGTCTATCAGTGCAAATAGCTTCAAGTGTCTTGTCATAGTATTAATTGTTTTGTTTATAGTTTCGTTTGTTTTGTATATAGAATGTTTACCTTATATATTTTTTACATTATTTCTTTTTTTTCGATTTATTTTATTTTGGCCAGATGTAATCTTTTGATTTTGTTCTATTTTGTTATTCTCAAGGAGCTGTGTCCCAGAATAAAGTTATTTTTCTATCTATCTATCTGTATAATATATATATAGTTATATACATATGTGTGTGATTTATATATATGTATATACAGGGTGTTTCAGGGTTAAGAGGTCAAACTGCAAAAATGAACTAAGGACCTCAAAAAAAAAAAAAAAAAAAATCCTCTGAGGGTATATCCCCAAACACTTTGTTTAGGAGATATTCACATCTAAAGATTTTCGTTGTTATGAATTATTTAATTTATATGAAATAAATAAAACATATTTCTTTGTTCTAACTACTTTATTAAGCTAAATCAAGTTGAGCGTGATCCACAATTTTCTAGGAAAATTCTCTTGACAGATGAAGCTAACTTTACAAAAAGAAGCATCTTCCATCAGAAAAATAACCATCTTTGGTAGCAGCAAAATCCCCATGCAATTAGTAAGCATCGCTTTCAACAGCAGTTTAAGTCCAATGTGTGGTTGGGGATAATAGACAATATTTTAATAGGTCCGCATTTCTTGACGTCTCGACTCAATGCAGGCACATTTCTGGAATATATTAATAATGATTACTATGATTTAGTTGGACATATTCCACTACAACTGAGAAGGGACATGAGACCTCAATTAGATGGTTATACTGCACACGAAAAAGGTCCAGAACGGAACAATTTAAAACAAAATGTAGGTTTATTCTGATTGATGTTCTCTAACTGGTCTCAAATGGCTAATTTTCAATATTACCTTCCTCTAAAGTAGCTTTAATTTGAATTTGAAACAATTGATCTTTTCACATTAATCTATAATATAAAAGATAGTGAAATATAAAATATGAAAGAATTTGATAATTAAATAAAGGAGAAATAAGAGATCGTAACGGAGAATAGTTGTAATTGGGGAACCAAAGGAATACGAGGGCACCCGAACTAACCCAAAAGATTAGAACACGCTTCCATACGTAACACGAGCTTAATATAATATGAATTCTGACAATATTATAAAAAAAACGCTGCAAATTATTTCACAATCCTTTATTATTTCCAAACAATTATACATCTAAAGCAACATTACCTTCCAAGTTACAAAGAAAAAAAAAACAAAAGGTGATTCCAATTATTGGACTAAACTGTTTTTCTTTAATCATTAGTAATATGCTAAAAAAAAAAAAAAGCATTAGTTCAGTAACACATTCAAAATTTAAAAACCAAACTAAGTATATAACATTTGGAGTAGAACATATAAAAAAAAACCGGAGACCATATCTTTGCTCCTAATTGTTCGATTTTAATGATTTTTTTTTTGTTTTTTAGGAAATTTCATAAACTTTTAAAAAAACTATAAAAATATAAACAAAAAAGTAAAAACCTTTTGAGTTATTGGGAATTTAATTTTTTCATCCCTCGTAACTTTTTTTCCAGCTTCTTTTCGTTGAAGTATGTTATATAGATAAATTTAAAGGGAGTCGAGAAAATGACTTTAGAGAAGTTTCATTGAAATCTGTACATTCGTTTAGGAGCTACGGTCTATAGCAACGCAGGTTTTTCGGCCGTAATTTTTAAAGTTAAAGGCGGAGAGTAATGTCGATGAAGGAGGATCATCCTCGGGTGACTTCTGATTTTATATCAAAATTTGAAAAACATCGGTATAGTAGTTTTGGAGAAAATGCGAGGACGGCGGACGGACAAAAAAATTTTTATTCGTTTTTCGAATTCTACGCGTCCTGAAACGTGAAACCTCAAATTTTGAGAGGGGGTTAAGTTTTTGAATTATTTGGTCGATAACAATGGGTGATTATTGAAAATGATAAACCAATATACATATGCGGTTTTCATAAATGCGATTGTTGGTATTATTTAATATTTGATTGTATAGATTACAGACATATAATTATTAAAATTTGTATGTATAAGGGTACTTGTACAAATAAAAATACTCACAATGAAATATGAATAAATATAGCGTCTATAATTTTTACTTTCACTTCCCCTTTCTCTGAAAATACTCTTTTCTGCTAGGAGGGTGGAAAGTGAAAGTTGTGTGATGCGCGCAAAGCACCAGATGTTTAGTTTTTGAGATATTTTGATCCATATGCAAAAACACTTCAATTAGGCGACTCCAGCTGACTTTACCCGAGCGTTACACATCGGAGATCTTACGGCTCGATATAATTCATTCTTCACGAAAAAAATTCAAAGCCTAAGAAGTTTTCACTTAAAAAAATGATCGAAAAGGAATATAAAAAAAAAAAGAAGGAAAATATGATTCCGAAAGTAAAGAGTGTTCTATCTACTTCTAATTTCTATGCAGTTCTAGTCATATGTTGCAATTGAACATGATTTTTTACAACGGTGTGCTTGGTTATGTACATTATTAGGCTAGACAACCTCTGCTGTTAGATAGTGTTGCGAATACCCATGCTGTGGAGTGCGTCATGTACAATAGCGTATCGAGCCTTTGTCTAGTCCTATGTGTATTTGTTTTATCAAGAACATCTCTTCCGCTCCCGATAGCAGAACTAGAGGTATGTCGTATAGCTCATAACCTAACTCCTCAGGTATCAACTAGCAAAGATTCGTCAATAAAACTAGATTCAAAACAACCTAGCAACAATAAAGTAACAATACTCAACAACAAAGTTGAAGTTGCATACTATAACTTGTAACAAACACGTTAACAATATATCTACATTGATGGACAAAATTAGCGCATTATATACTATATTTGTAAGACCGTTTATCAATAATTAAAAGTATATAGGAAGGTTATAATAAATATAGGGTATGTAAAATTTCAATTTGAAAATGAATAGTTCTTTATTTATCTTTTTATCTCCGCTCAATCCTTTTAGTAGTAATCTTAGTTTGGTCTAGTTCGATTTTCTCTTTTAGCAGTATTTTTTAAAAACATTTCAATGACTTGTAACTCCTTTAAGGGCCCCTTACACGATCAATGTTATTGAAGCAATATAATTGTAGGCAATATATTGAAGGAGTACTTTACATGGGTCAATTATATTGAATCAATATTATATCAGTTAAGATCTTGCTTCCACTGAAAAAGGAGATTTCCAAAGAGGTAATCTTTTTTTTTGTGGAAATGAATAATAATGAATTTCCTATTACTTTAAATGAATCAGTTTGATTGAACTCAATATAATTGATGCAAATTTAGCCCATACACGGTCAATATATTTACGAAACTCAATATTTGTAAGTTAGGGGCCATTTAGAACTGACATGCATTAACGTAAAATGTGAAGAAAAAAATAATTGTATTAATAAAAATTAATATATGTATGTAAATGAATATATATACATAGAGAGTTAGAGCAATATAATTATAATGTTTATATAAAAATTATTTTTTTCTGCAAATTCTCGGAATCGACGTATAAAGTTATAACTGATCTAATTTTTTGAACATTGAAGATAAACTATTAAAATAATCTATATTCTTGAAAAAAATTTAATTATTAAAAACTTTCTTCTGCACGACTTAACCGAAAAAATAAGCAATCAAGAGTTAGCTAGTTAAATACAGTAAATATGTGTATATATATATATATATATATTTTTTTTTTTTTTTTTTCTCTTTTGTTCTTTTTTCTTATTCTTTTGTTATTACTTTATTTATTTATATTTTTGTATATACGGTATGAATGTACTCTCTGAACTCTATTATAAGTGTCCTTAACTGTGACAAATTGTAATATTTCTCAATAAAGTGTTTAAAAAAAAAAATACAGTAAAAAACGTGACGTAAAATTTTTTTCCACACATTTGTGATAGTTGAGGACGGATATCTCGGAAACATAGCGAGGTAGCGAAAAAGGGTATATTAAACAATCATATTGCAAATTTTATCATCTTTAATTTTGTATAGAACATCTCTGTCGATGCGATGGATAGTTTTCCTTTTATAAGCGAAAACTCTCAAAACAGCAATAAACACAAGACAATTTTTTTTTTTTTCAAAATTAGACAAAGTTGAGGACGGATATCTCGGATACTAAGCCAGATAGCGAAAAAAGGAATATAACCAATCATATTGAAAATTTTATCAGCTTTAATTTTATGCAGAACGTTTTTCTCGATGCGATGTATAGTTTTCCTAATATAGGCGAAAAGCCGAAAAAAGTTATCTAGGCACCCCCCCACATCTAGGTCACCACATATGAGCGGGAACTTTTGGTATGTTTACCTTCTTACTAGTCCAAACAATGTCCCAAAGCACGGGGGGAGGGGCTTTCGGGCTGAAGCCCCCCCCCCCAAAATGGTAAAATATAACCATGTTTTTTGGAAAAAAAAATTAAAAAATATTTCTTAAAGTATTATTGTTCGTGTAATTACATTTAAAAGGACTTAAGGAATCACTTAAACACAATTTCATATAGGTAGTTAGTTTCTTTCTGTTTTTCCAAAGTAATTATCGTTATTTTTATGAAAAAAAAGCTTTCGGGCTGAAGCCCCCCCCAAAATTAAATCCTGGATCCGCTAGTGTCCCAAAGTCAAAAATTGTCTCTGCCATTTCCTACTATAATCATTCATTAATTGGATTGTGTGTAATGTGCTACTATAAGTTAGGACATTGCTACAACTTTCTGTACTATATTTTTTAATTACACTCAAAATTAAAATATGGTTTATTTTATCATTATGTATTACACAGTAATTAAAAATTATAGTATTCTCATCACTAATAATTTATTTAAGGAGAATTGGAGAGGGAGGTATATGATCAAAAAAAGAAAAGGAGCACCGTAAATTTCATCATTGTAATTATTTTAACTGAAGTTTTTTACCAGAATAAAATTATTTTTTCATTTAATTTAATGTTTTTTTAAAATTTTATTTCAATGTATTGGATTTAGACCAAAATGTCAACAAACATTAAGAGTTAGTTAACATTCACTGTATGTTTTCTTTCTTTATCGTCACCCCTTCATCTAACTTCTTAAATTAAATACGTCTACAGTCTATGATATCTCCATCATTAAGTATTTGAACTTTTTGGTTTCAGATACCAGACCAATCTAACGATGTGTCTAAAATTAATGCTCCTGGAAGTGGTTAGTATTCAACATATTTTTTACATATAAATACAAAACGATAGTACTGTTTATTTAACATAGGTATGAATGTGTTTTATATATTTTAATTTCATTTAGCTTTTCTCTATTTTTTTTTTCTCTCTTGTTTTATTTTTTTTATTATTATTTTTTTTTTACTTATGTATGTTAAACTCTTTATCTTTGATCTCTATTTTAGTTATCATTTGTATGTATATATTGTGTGAATGTTTAATGTAGCTCTAATATTAATGCCCTCCAATGCGGCAGAGTGTATTAATTTTCAAATAAAAAAAAATAAAATAAAATAATTTATTTAACTGTCATTAGATTGAATTTTCTAAAAATAAATTAGTTCGAGACTAATGCTTATAGGGATTGTATTATTTATAGTAAATAGTGCTTTAGTTATTGGTGGATCTTTAGTGATAGTAATGAATAATATTGGTAATTTATATTTAGATTAAAACTTTGATTCTGGCATTCTGGCAATGAATTAAGATCTTTTTTACATAATTAATTTATACTGAAAATTGTATAGTAACTTTCTTCGAAGTCAATTTGAACTCATTTATTATGGCAAAAAATAATAATACTAGTGGTTAT
Organism: Nezara viridula; assembly: GCA_928085145.1. Taxonomy (NCBI): domain Eukaryota; kingdom Metazoa; phylum Arthropoda; class Insecta; order Hemiptera; family Pentatomidae; genus Nezara; species Nezara viridula. The sequence continues at coordinate 69,346,095 of OV725083.1, read as the reverse complement.
TGAAAAATAATTATATATATATTTATAAAATTTCTTTAATCAACCTTTGAGTATTATATTTTAAAATAATTATTTGATTGGGAATAAGGTCACTTAATAATTTTTCAATAAACTACAAAATGTTCATTGCTTCTCTGTTTATTCAACGTTTTGATCCCGGTTTCTTATAAGTTAACAATGGGATCCTCTTCAAAGCTAGAATAACAAATAGTTCAATCAGTACACAATTATGCTTCCATATGTTTCCAATAATAATTATCAGTTATTCTATATGTTGTTCTAGCTATGAAGGGGATCCCATTGTTAACTTATAAAAAACCGGGATCGAAACGTTGAATAAACACAGAAGCAAGAACATTTAGTAATTTATTGAATAATTATTAAGTGACCTTATTCGCAATTAAATAATCATTTAAACAGTTTAACTGCTCAAAATAATTGGTAATGGAATTAACCATTTTTCAGTTGTTTTTTTTGTTTTTTTTAAATAACAGTTTTTAAAATTTAGAGAAAAAATAGATTAACAAGCATCTTAGTAAAAAAAAATTGTTCATAAAAATAAAATATTTTACTGATGATTTAATTGTTCAAAATGCACTATCACATTTTACATGCAGTAATTATTCAATTTAAACAAAATATTTTTACATTATACCAAGATTTTTTAATTGAAAATAATACTTGAAATTAGTTTTTAAAGAAAGATTAAATAAGGAAAAAATTATTTAAATAAATAAAATACAAAATTCATGGAATAAATTAAGTTATTAATTTCCCATATTAATCCAATCGTTATTCAGTTTAAAAACAATAAAAAGATCTACTAGTAATGATAAGTTGAGGCTACTAGTAAAGATCTATTAGTATTGATAAATATCAGTTGACTAAGCAATTATTACTTTCAATTCTTATCAAGATATTCACTATACAATACAAAGCTACTTACATACCAATTACAGAAAAAATATTTTAGATTGCTATCAAGATCACAGTAAGCTTCTGCTCACTGTGTCAAGCTATTTATAATTTCAGGCAGCATTTATTAGGCCTATCCTAAATTAATAAAATAAAGCTGTTTAAATTTACATGATTTGTTCATTCTGTTAGCCCTCGAAGAGAACGACAATGACCCTCCGGTCTATATCATGGTTCCAGTGGTCGGAGACCGATCGCGACGCGGTGCTGATGATAGGAAAGTTGTCAATCTCGATAATGTTTCTTACGAAGTTCCTACATTCATCAAGTTCAATGAAAGTGCCAAAGGTGACATCGAGGTGAGCCTCATTCCAAATCCTGACAGCAACTTACCGCAAGCCGTTCCACAGAACCCTAATGCAAATGGAAACGGGTATGGAAATAATGGAGCTCCAAATAACAACTACTGCCCTCCTCTGAATAATAATAATAATAAGTCGCAGCCTATGCAACCCGTCTGCCTCACCCTAAATATTGACAATATTTTCCCGCCTGGAAAAAAGATTTCAGTTACCAACTCTAGTGAGATCAAAGGGACAGGAGCTGTATTAAGAATCAAATTCTCGGATGCAAAGTTTGATGATTGTAAATCAACTGACCTTTTAGGAGCAGGATTGGACCAAGCACTCAGGCAGAGGTTGGATTCACAGAAAAAGAGGAAGGTAAGCCTTTATTAATTTTCAAATTTAGTTTGTTTTTCAAAACCATTGCAGATATTAGAAATCTGGATGTGGGTGGGTCATTTCAAAATTTCTGTCACATTATTTGGCCGTCTACTTTTTCTAAATAGAGAGAAATAGCATATTTTTCCACTTCTTAGCAATCCTTACAGTTGTTTTAGAAATTTACTAATGTGAGCATATATAATCATCAACATAACGATAGATACATCATTTTGAAAACAATAAGAAAATTCTCTCAGAGTATATGAGGTCTATTAACACCATACTATAATATTTTAATTTAATACATTGTCAGTAAATAATTGTTTAGTTTAATTTGTTAAATTTCACTTTTTTTTTTTTTTGTTTTGAGATTTGCACTAAATGAATGACGAATTGACAGGCGTTGCCAAGAAAAAGAATGTCTATAAAGGGGGAACTACTGTCAATTATTTGTAACCTTAGTCCCTAGACTTAGGGATTTTCCAGGGAGTGTGAAGTTGAGGGTGAGGATTTGATGGGCACAAAAACTTACATGACTTTGGAAACAAGTTATTCAAAATAATTTTAAACAAATTACTATAAAACTTCACTCACTGTATAAACATTGGTTAAAATTGCCTTAAACTTAAAGAAAAAACAATTAAAAACAAAGATCTATTTTAGAAAAAAATAACAGAGGACAGGATCTCAAAGAAATGTTGGTCCTTGACACATAGCAAAACAGGATTTTTCTTTTGACTTCTTTTAGTCTAACTTTTAAAATATTTCTAGGAAGTGTGCTTTAACACCAATGACACTCATAAATTAATATATTTTTTAATGTGAATATCGAGATTAGCCATCAAATCATTTCTCAATAGACATAGATTTAAAACCCCCCTCATAAATTAGTTCACAATATATAGCATACTATGTTAGTAATTCTGTGTTGCGAAACCTCCCCAGAGTGATAATTCAGCATTTCATGTATTTTTACTGTAATATGGTGCAAATACTTTGTAATCCCTCGTGGCACTTAATTTCTATGTACATTCAATGTTCCCATTATGTTTAATATCATGGTAAATAAACATTTTCAAAATAATTTGTGCCATTTGTATGGGTTACTACCAAGGAAATAACTGTGATGTGGTCAAGAAAGATACATAAGGTAAGATACAACATTTATTTAAAGTGTGCCAACTTTCCAAGTTAAATTGAAGAGCTAAGCTACTAAGAAAAATAAGCTACATTTATATAACAAATAAGAAAAAATATAGTAAGAATTACATTAGAGAATATGAATCAAGAAAATAATATAAATATAAATATACAAAACATTAAATAGTAGATGATAAAAAAATTAAATAATGGCAAATGAATGAAACTTAAAACATATAATATAATATATAAAAATACAACTGCTGTATGTATAAAAGTGTAAATAAGAAAAATTTGATGATAATAAAAGATTAAAATAAAGTAGAAGAGAAAGAAAGAAAAACAGCAACATATAAGTGAAAAGGCGAATATGGTAGATGAACAATACCTTGATAAGAAAGTAGAAATAAAAAATAAGTAATGAGAAATTACTGACTGTTCTGGAGATCTCATTCATCATAATGTATGATACAGGTGAAATGTTGAAACTTAAAGGACCATTTGAGATACTCAGTGTTGCCATCCCATAGGAAAAAGACAAAGAATGAAATACTTTACAAAGAACAGTGCTGGTTATTTTGTATAATATTATTATAAGAAATATAAGAAAAAACATGTAGTGTGTGTTTCTTTCTAGGGAATGCATCTCTAACTGTATTTCCCTTGAGTACATCTATGGTCAACAATATTAATTAATTATTTGTTTCTGAACAAAGTGGAGTGGGGCATTTTAAAGGCATTGAATTTCTAACTTCAAACTAGATTAATTTCCAACAGGTCATTCAAAATTTATTTTCTATTTATTATTGGACTTTAATATTATAAAGTCAATCTGCAACCAACTTCCTAACCATATTTTTTATAGTCAACAATTTCTTCACCATCATTTTTCAATATTTCAAGGTTAATTCTTCATCTTCATATTTAGAAATAGTTATGAAACAGTATATTTTAATTAAGTTATAAAACATGGTAACAATAATAGAGTATACTAATAAAATTAACACACATTTTCATTTTTATAAATTTAAACTTATTTATAATTTAATTTCATTTGAAAATGAAATTTTATATTGCTGAATAAACAAATGAAGAGGAGTGGTTAAAAATGTTTCACTTTTAATTTCTAAATTATTTTCTATTATATCAACTGAGAATAGAATAGAGATCTGGAAAAAGCCATCCATATAGACTACTTTTCAAATATTTCATGTCTTGTGACAGTACTTGTTTGACTAGATATGTTAACATTTATTGATTTTAATTTATTTTATTGTAAATCTTTCCTAATCTCAACTGTGAAAAATTATATTAAATTATCCAGTAATTTATAATTATCTTAACCAATATCATTAGTATACCTGAATTATTCAGGTATTATTTATTTAGATTATATGAATTTTCTTTTCCATTAGTCATTTCTATTTCTTCATTTGAGGCTTGAGTTTCTGAATGGGAACGACTTGGTCATAATATACCTTTCTAGTAAATTCCTCCTAACCGATTTAATTTTTGTTTTAGACATTTGAAAGTAACATCCTCGATCTATCTCCAACGAAATAATGTATTTCATAAAAAGTGACCTCCAAAATTTGAGGAAGAAGAAGCAACAAATTTCAGAAAATGGATGGATCTTACAAAAAAAATTATGTGAAAAATAATGCAACCAAATATTAAATAAAATTACAAATCGGTCGTAGTTTTTAACTCTTTTTGAATTAGAATTTAATGCCATGTCAATATAATAAATTCTTTCTACTCATACTGGCTGCTTTCCTAGGAAGGCTCATTAGATGAATATACATTACTAACTAAATGTTAAATTGGGTATAACTTATTAACTTACGTTTTCATCTGGGTTCCATTACTTTTAGTTAAAAAAAAATTAAAAATTATGCATATCTCAGCTATCTGGTGAAGATTCTGATCCTGAAATGGCTGATTACTAATTGATAAAGAAATACAGTATGGGTTTGCTCACAACTGAAGTTGTCTGATTTCTCAAAATAACCATTTTGATACCCCAACTGGGTTGTTAAACATTAAGTTACTAGTTGTAAGAACACAACACTAATTGAAAAGTGTTCATAGACTATGTACAGAAAAAATGGAAACATAAGTTTTTAATCAAAGCAATCTTTAAAACATAGTTGTTAGAAGACAATGATTGAATTATATTGAGATTTAAATTATTTCTCATAAAGTACATACATTAAAATTTCATATTTTATAACTATGTAAACAGCTTTCATATAAACTATAGCTTTACAATAGGATCCCAATATCCATCATAGTCGGGGCTGATAATCACTGGTTGAGAAAACCATTTAATACGGAGTGTTTCAAAGAAAAAAAACTTCAATTTTTTACTCTTATATTAGGTAATGATTTAAATATAATAAAAAATTAATTTTATTTCATAAGTATATTAATATATGATAAAGTTGAATTTATTTGATCAATTTTTTATAATTTTAGATACAAATTTCTTTGAATAAAATATTTACAAGTAATTTATTTGTTTAAACAATGATTCTGCTTTTAATGTAATTCACAAAGTTAATTTTTTGTTTAACTGAGCTTAAAGTTTCCGTACATTAAAAGAAAATTTTAGGTACTGATAACTAATATTGAAAAACTTCAGATACATATTTTTTTTTTTGAATTTCATATTGTAGTGAGATATTGACTTTTTCATAGTTTTTACTAGTATAGCAGGGGCCAGTTAAATGATTTTCTGTAGTGCTTAGTTATTACATTTTATGGTATGCTTACTTTAAAGCCGGTAAAATTGTTTAGAACCACAGTCTATTCAATATTCATTACTGCATATCTGAACCTGAACTTCTGTTGAAAATAAATAAATATAATTATTAAAATCATGATTATCTTTTGAAATAAAACATATTGAAATATTTTTCCATGTCAAGAAATAAACAACTCATAATTTATTTAAAATCTGGTTATATTATTTTTCACATAATACAGACGGGTTGTAGTTTTTCATAGAATGTATGATGAACTATTACTATTTAGTATTTTGCCTTATGTGATTGTTATGACAGGATGGTTGTGAACAGCTATGACCCTTCTGTAATATGACCATATGAATGGTTGTTGTCCTTCCAAAATTTTGAAATTACTTTTTACTTCTCGAAATGAAAATATGTCAATCTTATGATTGAGACCTTTGTTTTTTAATATTCCCTATTGTGGGGAGGAGGCACCTGTTCCTTTGGCCAAGTGATATATTGATTAAAATTCATATAAACTTCTTTAATATATTAAATCAAATAATACTCTCTGCACAGAAGTCTTTCTCGACTTTGAACAGGCATGTGACTAGTCTGGCACCTGGGACTGCTGTACAAACTGTCAATTTCTACCCCCTACATACTTTCTTATTATCCATTCTTACCTTACTGACAGATACTTCAATGCAAATCAAAATTATATTTGTTCATCCCTCTTAGCTCAGTTTGCCGACTTCAACACAATTTATACAGCTTCCCAACCCATTCTAACACTGTTATTACCATGTATGCCGATGACACATTTTTGGTATCAATTAATAATGACACTTAGGTTGCATCCCAAACCCTCTAATTACATATCACAAACCTTGAAGATTGGATTCATTAAAAACTAGAAAATAAAATAAAATTTTAATAAATCCTATCAAATCACCTTTATCCTATGTCATAAATTTATAACTTCTTGTTCTTCGATAATATTCCACTTATTTTAATCTGCAGTGAACAAATCTTAATACTCCACTTGGACATATCATCAGCATCATTTTAAATTAACGAATGTGCAAAGTTAAACAGGCTCACATTCGTTACTTTCAGATGGTGCTAACAATATATCTTACTTGGAATACAAGACTGAAATGGCAAGAAACTGCATAGTTTCTGGCTGCTCCATCACTTACTAGACAAACTCTAAGCTTTCAATTAATTACAATAGGCTCATTTACCTGACTATATTCATTTGGACCCATGAAGTTGAGCTTTGGGGCTTCACCAAATTATCAAACGTCTATTGTATCCAATCCTTACTATCCAAAATCCTTGATGTTTCACATTTTATCACAAATAAAATCATTCAAAAAGACCTTAATGTTCCAAACTTGGCTGCTGTGGCGCGATTCATATACCTTTCCTTTCATGATAAACTCCAGATTCATCTGAATCCACTTGTTTCCAGCCTTGTTTCCTCCTTGATTCCTAATAATCTTTCTAGACTTTTTAAAGGAATGTTTGAATCTTTTTAAAGGTTGTATCTCGTCGAAACTGTTTACCTCATTATACTTGATTTATACACATTCACTGGTTGTATTTATTTAACACAGTTATAAGTTTCAGTAAATAAAAAATATAAATGAAATAAATAAATTGAAACATTTATTTACAATTTAAATCAGAGCTATTATTTTAAATATTTTATAGTACAAAATAGTATGACTGGAACTAGAGGAAGGGAGAAAAAAAGGGAGACTTTATCTTGAGTATTAGAATATAGACAGTGGCAAATTTCAAACAATATTGTATTTCTAGGCTATATATAAAAATATATTTTTGCCTTTTTGATTGTTCTGACTTTAATCCATGCAGTAAAAAGATTTTAGGTTATTATATAAACGATATTTATATTGAAATATATTATCTAAAATACTTTTATTAAACTGTTGCCTTTTATTGAGGATGAGAAAAGAATAAAATCAATCTTATCCATCCTGGAAAAGATCCTAGTTCCAGCCCTGAAGAGTAGGAACTTGAAGGAATTTCACTGCTGAGACTATAAGTGTGTTAGTGCATTGCCTGCTTCCCTACATCCTCAGTCTAGGAGCACTGATTCGAATCCACTCTTGGAGGAAGGTTAAAATTTATTTTGTGGCGGACTCACAGAATAAATCTCAATCTTCCCACTCTGGTTTGAATATGTTTTGTTGTACCTCTAGAACAACCTTCCCGGTTATCCTTAAATTCCTGTGTAAGAGGTAAAGAGAAAAAAAAAAAAAAAAAAAAGGATCAAAATTATTACTCATTATGCTGTATGGATAATGATTTCATATTATAGTTTGTAATTTATTATTACAGCAAGCATGTAATATTATTTTTTCATTACAAAACAAGATAATTAACTATTATATATATATATATATATATATATATATATATATATATATATATATATATATATATATAAGGGAGTGGGCTAACTCAGTAGTAGGATACTGAGCTTCCAATGCTAAAGGTCCCAAGTTTCGAATCATGGCTCATGGCAAAGAAATTATTTATTCTGTTTCATTGGCTGTGGAGTGACCCTCCTGGGGCACACCCAGCCTCTATAAAGTGGGAATAATTATTTAAGGGGAAAAACCTGGTGGTTGAGCATTATCTTGCTCCAATCATCTCCTTGCTCAACCGTTGACCAAGAAACAGTGCTTTCTCTAAATAGTACTGAACCTAAGGCCTTCAAAGGTTGTAGTGGTACAGGTTTATATATAGATACATATATATATATATATATATATACACACACACACATATAAAATATGACATAATGAACCCAAAAAAGAAGCAGGAACGTGAGGAAGTGCTATAGGACCCAGCTAGCTAGTGCTGCTGTTAGAGAGGTTATGAATTATGTCTTTTTTTACAAGAGACCTACCTTAATGTCATTTAATTTTTTTTTTTAGTTTTTGTCAAAGTAGCACTATGGTGTGGTACTTATTTTTTCATTGCTTTTATATCATTGAGTCAACTTTATGTAGTCGATATTTAAGTGTATATAGTAGCAAGTGTCGACATATCCAGAAAGGGGCAAGGTATGACAGCTGCTCCCTCCTCCCCCTCCACTTTTCACTAAGTTCATATTTCATATGGAGGTAAAATTTTAAGAACATTTTTATGAATTTTGACTTTATTTATCAATAAAAAGACACAGTAAGTTCATTGAAAAGGCACAAAATCTTTTATGGTGTTATATATAGTTGCATATAGTTATATGCAATATAGTTGCAACAACCGAACAATTTTCTGATTTCATTATGAGAAAATCAATCAAAGTTCTTAGTGATTTAGGTTTATGGAACGTCACTTGATAACTTTTTGCAATAAACTGACGATTTACAAAACAGGTTTCTGGAAAAATTGATTTACTTCTGCTGGTTAGTAGTTGTTATTTTAACATTCTTAAAAAAAAGTAATAACAAAACAAAGACTAATACCCTTATCCTTAAATGCATTTCCTCTCCCTTATATTAATTGCCTCCCAATCTGGCTATGCTTTTTATGGTAGGGGTAATGTTCCGACAAAAAAAATCTATTATTTATAATCTTCACATTTCTAAAATTTTTAATGTTTTAAAATAAAAATTAAGGGAAGGGTAGTTCAGTAAGACATCCTATCATTCGTACCATCGGCCATGGTTAGAACATAAAACCCATCTTGGACTATCTTAGTCTTCATAAATTCATTCAATTGATGCAGGTCTTTTTATTTTATTAAAATAATTTGAATTTCTAGTGTCTGTTGTGTGATTTACCATTTATTCCGTACTATAATTTATATGCTGTGGCTCTACAAAATTAATTTTTTATTAGGTAATTTTAGACTGTTTTTTTGTTCTTATGAGTTCAGGATTTTACTATTAACAGTCTGTTTATTGATTTAAAATTTTATTTGTAAGGAATCTTTCAGTGTCCATGCACCATATTCATCTCTATAATTATAATACTCCAATTAATATAAATTAACAGTTAATTAATAACATTACATAATTTTTGAAATGCCATGCAATTATTATCAGATCACGCTATACCTTTTATTAGTTTTGTCTTTTTAAAAACATAAAAGGATAAGAACAGTGTTCTTGTTCTTCGTCTCATGTTAGCTTTCTCCGAGAATAGGTCAGTCACTATCTTACTGAGTGCTGAGGATTTACTATCAGCACCCTCTATATTGTCTTTTCTTTGTCAGTAAGGATGTCTGGGTTTGAGGGTGAATTTTAAATCGTCTGTATCTAATTTTTTAGAGGTTTTTATGATATTATTTGTCAGTTTGTTAACATACGTTACGGATTTGAATTTTTTATTATTATTTTTTATGGAAACCGGTTCTATTATATTACTATTTTCTGAATTATGGTTTGGTTCATTGTTGTTTGTATTACTTAGTGAGCTAGTGTTGAAGAATTGTTTTAGACTGGTTTGGATTGGGTGCCGGTATGTATTTAAGTTGATAGTAGGTTCATTACCATTTCTATTTTCTGTAATGCTATTGTGAGTCGTGTTATTTGCAGTACGTTTTTTAGTTACTGTTTTTATTATTTATAATTTATTTTTTTACTATTCCTAAAAGTGAAGTTTTGTTGTATTTGTTCAAAGCACTTTAATTAATATAATGGGTGCCAAAATTTTTTTATATTATATTTTATGAATTTAGAACAAATAATATATTTATATACATTGTATATTATATTATAAAAAATATATATTTATATTAGAAACAATGGAAAACAATTGTTTTAGTTTTTTTATTATCGAAGAAGTCAATATTTTGTTCCTTATAATTAATCTTGATAGAATTTGATAGGCCAATAACAGTAAAAACAAAAAATTTTTTTTCTCTTAATAGCTAAATTGTCATTCAAATACGTTATAAACTTGGAAAATGTTTTTTCCAGAAAAAAACATTTAATTGCAGAAATAACTTTTGGGTACTAAGTCAATAATAATGACTTTTTCCTGCTAATTATATTTTTAAAATTTGGTTCATTACAAGTTAAAAAATAATAGTTTCTTAGCTAGTTAATATAAAATTGGTAATTTATAAGAAAATCAACACACCATAAATTAACGAAATTCAATTTTATAAATGTTGTTATTTCATATGATTCAATATTCATTTGATTTTACTATATTAACAAATAATGTAGTATTTGTTTTTGTTTTTTATGATTATGTTAATTGTATATTACTTACCGTATTAGCATTGATAAATACTTTTGAGAGTATTTTTTTATCTGAATGTTAATTACTGTCATTAATTATATTCATCAAATAAACTCTTTTTTCTTTTCCTTTTCTATTTGCTCTTTTACAGTTTAATGAGGATGAAGAAGATGAAGACAGTGCTACGACACAGGTCATCGATCAGAAGACTTTACAAGAATTGATATTTAAGATCCTAACAAGCAATAAAATTCCTAACAGCACAGCGCCGACAGAGGAAGTTGTATTCCTCGATAAGTACACAACTGAACCTAGCCTGTCATTCCTAATTAATCCTTCAGTTTTACAGCAAATATCAGGAAAAAAAACAACAGTTGGTACAAAAAGTAATTATTTTTTGTAATTTCTCAGAATGATACTCAATAACTGATACACAACTAGTCTTGAATGACTAGAACTCCCTATATTTAGTTTTTCTCTATTTGTTAAGGCTTTATCTGTTCAAGTATTTAAAGTAAAATATAAATATTATATTTAATCAATATATGATTAAATTCATACAAAAACCCCTTTTAATCTCACGACCTTTTGTTTCACAATTAAAACATTTTATTTGTTTTTATACTAGAATTATGGTATAGTAAAAATAAAATGAAGGTGGTGAAAATAAAATAAAATAAGGTTAAGTGATATTTTGATAAATGAGGAGAAAAAAAGACTATTTGTGGAGGTTTGGAGAAAAAAAGATAACATTTTATATTTAATTAAACAATTAATAGCTTTCAGTAGTATTTTATATTCAGTAGTATTTTTGACTAATATTTTGTTGAAACAAAAAAATTTTGAAAATGGCTTTTTAGAGCCAATAATAATCCTTGTATAAGAAAAAAGTTTTAATTGTAAAATAAAAGGTTGTGAGATTAAAAGGTGATTTTATACAAACTTAATCATATATTTATTAAATATAATAATTATATAAAAATATCACAACAAATGAATAACCTAAAAAAAGTTGTTTATCGTAAAGTATAAGGGTGATATGGGTCATTTTCAAAATTTATTTTGTATATTGCTTCATTATCAACATTGCAATTTGTATGGTTTAAGTTAATTGTACTTTTTCTACTTTACTTGAAAATTTTACAGATAAAGGAAAAATAATTATAAAAAATGAGCACTTGAACCGAGTTAAACATCTTTAATTACTTCAGTATAAATAAATAAATTTATTTAAGAATAAATATTATAATCTTTATATATTATTTCTCATATTTGTAATATGAGAATGTAATCTCTCTTATAATTTGTAAACATGTTTACAATCATGAATGAAGTTTTAAATTCATTTTATTCTCCTTGGTTAGTTTCAATTATTGAGAATATAAGAATCGATTCCTCCATCTTATGTTACGTTGCAATATTTTATTTTCTTATTTTTTTTTCATTTGCTCACTGATCAAAATACTATGTGAAATATTCACAAGGGTCAACTAGTAATATGTTGGAAGAATATTATAATAGACTGTTGCAGTTTATTAAGTTTTAACAGGGTCCTAAAAGTCTGTCATGAATGTAACTTCAGTAATGTCATCTATGCCTGAGAAAAAATTATGTTTATTCTTGTTCATTTAAGTTAATAAAGAGTAACTATTTTACATCCAGTTAACAGCACATATGTTTTTTTTTAAAGACCATGTTTAGCTGTTAGAAATACAAGTTTGAAACCAGCTTCACATGATGAGTATTGTGATTCATTATTATGAATATTACTCTAATAACTTACATGAATGTAATGTTTTCAATCTTCTTTCGAATGAGTTCGTGATAAAATACTTGAGAATTGAAGTTGTTTGACTTGGAGAATTGAACTATAATGGGACCATGAGCAGTGTAGAACTTCAATAGAAGTCTTGAGCCAACATGAGAAAAAAAAAAACGATTTTTCTAGAGCATTTGTGTACTGCCTATAGCATTTATTTATTTATCAATAATTAATATGATTTTGTTTCATATTACTTTTTTACAGGAATGACAACATTAAAAAGCCAAAGCTTCAATTCCCCCGATTTCGACAGCCTTCTAAAAACAGTTGAACATATAACATCAACGATGCCTAAAGAAAAACTATTATCTCTTTTATCTAGTTTGATTAATAAAGCAGCATTGAACAAAGAAATGTCTACTAATCAATAATAAAGTTTTTATAATACGAATTGTACAGTCCATTTAAAAGTTTTTGTTGAAAAAAGCTATATATTTTTTATTAAATTTCTAAGGCTGATTCAATAAATGTCCCTTCACCTTAAACATACTTTATTAAAGTCATATTTATATATTTTTTAAAACACATTTTGAAATAGACTTAAAGTGTTTCAATATTTTAAACTTTTGATAATCCTATGCATATTAAATTTTAATCAACATTGTAATGAATCTTTGTGGTAGAGTTTAGATTTTATTTATCTGCAAATAGAATTTTAAATGATTGTGTTTAAAAATATTATGGAAAATCATCAATTAAAGTCATGCTGAACTGCTACTCTAATACCACATACTGCTTATGTTAATCAAAATTTACAATTAATTCTTATTAATTTGCCATCTGAGAGGAAAAATAATTATTAGTTTTTGTTTGTTTTATTTTTTATCATTCCTAATATTTATTTATCAGAAGTTTTTGAGGATCGGGGAGAGGTGGGAGGGTAAGTATTCGGAGATACCTATCTATCAAAGCCCACAATGAACACATTTACATGCTAAAATTTGCATTTCTCATGCATTGCCTTGTACAAGAGATGTGTTATAAATACACCAAAATAATTCTTCTGTTGAAAAAATAAATGAATAAGCCATGTATCGGTTAATTAACTTTTCAAATGGAGCATAAAATCTTAGCTGTCTGGATTTGATTCTATTCCAATAACCTCTTTGATAGTTTGATAATTTAAGATTTGGTAGAATTGTTGGCAATTGTAATTTTATGTAGCAATAAATTGGTACACTGATGTTCCTCTAAAAATGAATTACTGGAGATGAATATATATACTAAAAAAAATGATAATCATATTAGCAAAATATAGGTGAATAAATAAATAGAAGAAAATATATTAAATATATCAATGTTTATATTTATCTTTTTTTGCACTGTGGGTATGAAATTTACAGTATCGCACAGACGGATTTACGGGGTGGGGGGAGGCCTTTTTTTTCGGTAAAATATAACCATGTTTTATAAAAAAAAAATATATCTCTTGTAATATTAATGTTCGTGTAATTACATTTAATAAGCCTTCAAGAATCACTTATACACCATTTCATATAGGTAGTTCATTTCTTTCTTCTTTTTTTCAAATTAATTATCATTATATATATGGAAAAAAAATCTTTCGGGCTAAAGCCCCCCAACCAAAATTAAATCCTGGATCCGCTAGTGTAGTATCGCTAGTGTAGTATCGAGTTTCTGTAATGAATTTAAAAACGTGTAATTGAACGTGTTTATTTGAGACAAACATCATTATTTTTATTTTTATTTTATTATTTTTTATTAGTATTGTTACTAGAATTACTATATCAAGTTTTTGGAAAGTGCTGCTTTCTTATGGGTTCTACAGAAACTATCATCTTTATTTGATTGGGCAGTAACTATATGTTAGCTCTTTGGCAATGCTGTCCTCTATTGATGGTAATTAAAGATTTTCATTTAATTTTTCTGTATTTACAAAATTTCTAGACAAATCCAAGCCAACTATTTTATGTATAAGTTCAATGATATATTTAGTGTTTGCCAGATAGGAAAAAAGATTTATTAAACCATAAACTTCTATAATCTTTTATCATTTTGACACACAGAAAAAGGTATGATTCATTTAATTTTCCTTAAAAGTTAAGAATACTATTTGCTATAACTTAAAAACTTTATTTTTAACTTTAAGTTAACTTTATTTTATTATTGTTTCTATAAAACTCTGAGGCTCTAAAATTCTAAAGGTACTCGTCCCAGAATAAATAAAGCATATTATTATATGGCTTGGATACAGAAAACAATATCCCACAGTAATTTTTTTGTTTGATAAAAAAAATTATTGATAAAGTTGTTTTGTTTGATCCTTTAGTTATTTTCAGGAATGGGGGTGACTAAAAATTTTAACAAACATTTTTTTAATAAAATATAAAACAGTTTATATTTATCTATATGAGCTTCATATGAATAACATCAAAATTTTTAATTAAATTTTTCTTGTAAATTATCTGGTAACTTTCTTCTTCAATGAATTATTCTCTCTGAATTTGATACTAAAGACTATCTAGATTAATGTAAGGTACATTCAGTGATTGAAAATTCTACTTGATATGATTGTCCTCAATGGCTTTGTGCACCTGAAAAATAATTAAAATATTTTTAATTAATTATTATAATTAGTTAAAAATCTTTCATAGTTTAATTAAAATCATACTTTAAGGAAGTTCAGAAGTTAATAATTATTGTAACAATTATGTTCCTTTGTTTTAATTCTTAAAAAAACAACAAAACAAAAACAGTTAAATACTATAAACATATAAAGAAACATAACAGAGAAGTATATTGTTATATTGTAATTATAAATTAGAGTATTCCTTAGTCTAATTTATAGTATATTCTGGTTTTTGAATGTACATTGTATAAGTCCACAGTACAGACCTTTTTTTTTTTTTTTTTTTTTATTGAAATTATTTGTTAATTATAATGTTTCCAGCTAAAACTTCATAAATGGCTTTATCATATTATCACTTACAACTTTGTTATCGACAAACATTTTCAGAAATGGGGTATTTTCCCATTAAATTAACGAGGCACTAAAAATTCATGAACACTCATTTGCTTTCCAATTGAATCATAAGATCATTTAATCACAAAATCAAGAAAATAGGTGACCTACAAAATTATTGGGCCATTTGGTCTACATAACCTCGGTATTTTGACGTGTTAGGGGTGAAAGTCCAAATGGCCCAATATTTTTGTAGGCCACCTTGTGATTTTGTGGTCAAATTATCTGATGATTCTTGTTGAAAGCAAATGAATGCTCATGATTTTTTAGTACCTCATTAAATAGATAAAGTTTAACAATCTCTAGACTGAAAATGCTCCATTTCCAAGAAGTTTCATAAATATAAAAGTTGTAGGTTATGATAAGATAAAGCCATTTGCAAAGTTTGGAAAAATGTTAATAATTTGATAAAAAGGCGTCTTCACCACTGAGTATATATTTTTATTTTATTTAGTTTATGACTACGATACATTGTTCTATTATTTAATTTATTTTTAATCTTTATTGAATACAGTAAGGTTAGACTGAAGGCGGGGAATGCTTGTTATTTTTCTGTGACAAAGCTACTTAGTTCGCGCCTCTTGTCCCGAAACTTAAAAATTAGAATCTATAAAACAATTATCTTGCCTACAGTTCTTTATGGATGCGAAACTTGGCCGCTTACATTAAGGGATGAGCAGCGTCTTAAGGTTTTTGAAAATAAAGTATTGCGTAGAATATTCGGACCGAAGAAGGATGAGTTAACCGGAGAGTTCAGACGGTTACACAACGCCGAATTGCATGAGCTGTATTCGGGTAATATAATTGAGGTAATTTCATCGCGGCGAATCAAATGGGCTTGTAAAGTTGTTGGGTTTAGTAACGAGAGAATTCCTAAAAGGTTAATATTTGCTGTGCCGAATGGTAAGCGTCCGAGGGGTAGACCGAAGCGAAGGTGGGAAGATTGCATTAAAGCCGATCTGAAGGGACTGGGTTTGGACGGCGAACGGTGGAGGGAGGTGTGTAACAAGCGATTGGTGGTGTCGGCATCGAACCTTCGGGTTCGCTAAGCCTTATTATTATTATTATTATTATTATTGAATACAGTAGGATTTTATCAAGGTGAGAAATGATTTTATTTTTGGAATAGTTTTATTATCTGGTTGTTAAAAAATTATTAGTATTTTAAATAATACTTCTCTACATAAAATAATAATTTTAATATTATAAAATATTAAATATTTGTATTAGTATATACTCACTTAAATTACCATAGAAAAATAGTACTTCTTTCATCCAAAATCTCACATAATTGACACTTTTCTCACACAAAAATCTGAAAAAATTACATAATTTCAAATTAGCTCATCGTAACATAATATTTAAAAAGCTAAGGATTTTCTATTTTAATTTTATACATTAAATTACAAAACTTTGGTAATCTACTTACACACTAAATCATTTTTTGAAATAACACTTTAGTAAAATAAATTTTCCTTTTATTTATAGAAGTTCCTCAATTATGTATAAATATAGTTATCACAATGACTTATTCAGTGTAGAATAAAGGCAATTATGCTGACAAGACAGATGATGCCTAAAGACAAAAAAGAAAATAACATAAATAAAGTGAAAAATGTTAAACTAATTCATCAAAATATATTAGTAACTGAAAATATTTCTATTCAAAAGATTACAGGCCATTAGAATGACTGAACAAATTAATTTTAATTATCTGATTGAATTGTTTGAATATTTTGAAGATGTAGTTGGGAGCATCTTTTTCTTTGATAGAAGTTAATGAATGGAAATATTATGCTTAACTGTTTTGTTCAAGTATTTTAACACTCAAATATTCAAGATCTATTATGAACCTAATTTAAATTTAATAAAATTAATAAATTATTAATCTAATTTATTCCGGGTATTATATGATAAAATTAAACTTAATGGTATCAATTGGTTTATATTTCTTCTGAATAATCCTCTTATAACTTACCTGTAAATTCAACAAGCGTAGAGGAACAACTTCTTGATTTCATTTTTTATTTTATTTCATTGATTATTTCACTAATCCTTTACAACTGTTCTGATAAAGTAAAATTTATATTATGACCGATGTCACAACAATTGATATTACTTTTTTGTAGATAAAATTTCCAACCACCATCACCAAAGTTATCTTTTTTTTTAAATTATGTTCTAAATAAGATTTACTAATAGCATTTTGTTAATGTTTTACTACTGCAGTAAGATTAGCCTATTTTATTCATAAGTTTAGATATTTGTTTAAATTCACTAAATTATAAGTTAATTTTTCATTTTCTCAGAAACAGACATATAAATCCATTATAAAATTGATCCGCTATATTCTCATGTGATGATTTAAAAAAAAATTACCGTAAAATTAAGCTTGTTGAATTATCAACAGCACTTGGCCATTTTTAATCATGAAACAAATGAGAAATTAAATAATAATAATTTATATAATTACCGTTTAAAGATTTAGCCGAAGAAGAAACAGGGAGAAGTCCATGGTGCGCTGGCTTGGGATAGCTGAGGAATTGGTAGGAAGCATTGAACCCAGTACCCATTCCCCTTTTCGAACCCGATCGGAATGTAACTCTGAAGAACCTCCTTTCTAGTAATACTTCAAATGGTTCTAATTGACCACAATGCCTCCTCGATAACCGATCGGGGAAGTTAAAGAACTCGATATAATCACTCCTTGTTTTACTATTACAGCTGTAAATATAAATAATGCATGTAAATAAATAATGAATAAATATAAGAGCCGATATATTTTATTATTATTTACTGTAATTTAATTGTTAGACCAATCAAATAAAGAGTTACTTACGGAGATACTCCATCCATGTCAAAATATGAAAAATGTATTCTTATTCTGTGGCCTCTTGCACCATGAAAAAAATAATGGCACTCAGTCGCTACTGGATAAGGTCCAGGAAAATTCGGGCTGTGAAAACTTCCGCTAAGATAATCATCAGCACTATACCTGTTGATAACATTATTATAAATATTGGACAAAGTCGATAAATTACATCAGAAAAGAAAAAAAATTGGCTTTAAATTTTCTCATGTATAGAGGTAATGTAACCATTATTGTAGTAGCAAGTTTGAGTTGAGTTAAATATTTTTAATTTAAAACTATAAAAAAATTAATGATTATTTAATATTTAGGACCATTCAATGAACATAAAAGCAAAACAAAAACCTGTTATTTTATTTATTTTTACAGCTGAATTATCAGTTCAATCATGTAGATAATTTGGTTTGGGCGCCATTTTTACTACCATGATCTCACCCAATGTACTTTGTATACAAAGCATTGATACATTTGACATATATAATAAACAAGATATAGAATTGACCTAAATAATGGGAACTTCCACTAGTTATTAATTAAGTAATGAAATGGATTAAGAAATGGACTTGTTTACATTGCTCACCTGAATGCACAAGGATATTCACTCAGTTGTCTTCCAGTTTTAATTCCATAATCTGCGATTCAAATATAATATATTAATCATAATAAAAAAAAATAACAAACAATAAATAATTATTAGGTTTATTTTTTTGTTTTTGTTTTTATACATTTAGATTTCTAATTCTTGAATTTCTCCTGGTAGAAAAAATAAGAAGTACGTAGGATAGCACAAGCTTAAAGAACTTTCTTAATACTTAATTAATACCTAAAGAATAAAAAACTCATAATATTTTCTTTATAAAGCAAAAGTAAACAGACACTATCCTGTAAGCTTTTTGCAATACTTTTAAATTTTAACCTCTATGTATGTACTGAAAAATTGTTAGTATAAACAGACTACTTGATGAGTAATCCGTAATGTATATTGCCAAATGAGGGGCAATTTTCGATATGTGAACATTATCTCATGTGCAATTGTTCTAACTGGTGCTAGGTGCCTAATCATTTTACTCTTCATTTACTGGTAGATCTTCAATAAAAAAATACTCTAGAGATATCTAGATAAAGCATCTCTTGGAAAATTATTTATAGATTTTTCCTACTGCTTATGATATCTTTATAAATTAATTGTATATTTATTTATATAGATTTTATATATTTAGCATTGTATGAGTTTTTTTACAAAATTATTACTCATTTTTGTTCTGAATATTAAAAAAAATATACATAATTATTTTTTGTTTCATATATATTAAAATATATATACATAAAAACCATAAACCTACTCTTGAGAAAAATATATTCTGCTCTAAATATAGTAGTTTCATTGTCCAAATCTATTTCGAGGCGATGACCACTGGACATTATCGGTAGCCATGGTCCAGCCTGGAGGCAAGGTATCGGGATTGGTTTACGTTTTCCCTCCATCTGGTTGAACAGTTGAATTCCACAGCTGTAATATAATAACAATGTGATAATTAAATATAACTATAACTAATAACTATTTATTGCTAGTTAATTTAAAAGAAAATATGGAAACTATTTCAAATATTTTTTATCTACAAACTTTATCTTTTCACCTTATATTATATATATATATATATATATATATATATATATATATATATATATATATATATATATATATATATATATATATATATATATATATAATGATAGGATTGTTGAATTTTGACCAATACCTCCATTCCTTTCTTTTCTGTGCAATTTGGTAATTGCATAAATTTTCAATGTTTATTCCTTGTTTAAGACTAGGTTATAACAATAAAAACTCAAAATGTTCCGATTTTTGCTGATGCATATTTGCTAAGATAAGATTTAAAAGTGGTGGGGAGATATGTCATGAGATGTTGTGTTAGATGCCATTGGATATCTTATATCTTTTAGCTTAGAATAGAGTTTTCAGCTCCAAAACTTCCATCAAAGAAATAGTTTTCAGTTTTTCTCTACCCCTATCGTCACTGAATAGAAATATTTAGTTTAAAATGTGTTCTATTAGTTTTTATTTATTCCTCCCTTACTTGCCTTTCGGCTACACGGGATTTTGCAGAAATGGCATATCACAAACTTGCAAGTCATTCCTGCTATTAAATGACAAAAATTAAAAAAAAAAATTTCTTCTGTTTCCTTTATTTTATTTTCATCATATCAGTCTGGCGGCCTTCTATGAGCAGGTTCTCTTCTTTCCAGATTACAGTGTGACGGCCCCAGAGCAGCTTTCCATCCTTACACAAAATTTTTGTAATACGGGCAGTTCTGCTATGTCATTAACTGGAGAAATTCCCTTAATCTATCAAAGGACGTGATAAATGCATATTTATGGAGTAGGGCAAGGATACTTTTTATGGCATCGTATTTGGGAGCCATACATTTCATGCAGCAGTGGACTCAGGCCACACCCTCCAGTCTCCACCATACCTACTAAGCCCACCGTAATTTCACGTTTTTAGCTAAATATAAATCTTTTTTTATTATTTAAAAGTGCAATCTCCATCTTATTTAAGTTCGTTATCACTTGAACTCGATTACAGCTCAAATTTACTTCATTTTTTTTCATACAAGTACCTCCGAATTAACACTGTCCAATTAATGATAACACCTAGTAATGATTGATGGGTCCTGTCAGTTGCATCTCCAGATGTTCAATATTTATTTATTTTTAAATGTATTATACAAAATTGATTAATATGATTGGCATAACCATCTTATGCTACCAAAAATGCTAAAACTTGCTGGGTGCACTGACCTATACAAACTCGGGTTGTAGTGCTTTACATGGATGCGTATCCTCTCCTTCCCTGAGCCAATAAAAGCGAACCTACAGCGCGAGCCACTCAGGTTCGGTCCTGGGTACCCTGGTGACGTCACGGTTCCAGCCCTTCGGTATTCGCTTCTTATCAGCACTTCGCAGCTGTACCCTACGGACAGTAAGATATTATCAGTTACAGAAGAAAGTTAAGTCTTTGTTTACGTGATGTATTTTTAAATAGAGTGTTCCCTTACTTGTTGCACTAACTGCCGGACCCTCTACTGCTTTGTTTTCCTCATCTTCTGGCCTCGATTCTACAACAGAGTAAAGTTTTTAACTTGTTACGACATGAATATGATAAATAAATCTAATAAAAAGCATATGCTTCTCTTCTACTTAATATAGACATAGACATCGTGAATTCATTAATGATTTATG
The DNA here is from genome assembly GCA_928085145.1 of Nezara viridula. Lineage (NCBI taxonomy): Eukaryota > Metazoa > Arthropoda > Insecta > Hemiptera > Pentatomidae > Nezara > Nezara viridula. The sequence goes on along the minus strand of OV725083.1, from coordinate 69,324,415 downwards.
TTACAAACAATTATAACAAAAGGGTCGTTGAACCCGAAGGTTCGATACCACTAATTTACTGTCTACATACTTCCCTGCACAGGCCGCCATTCAAAACTAGCCCTACCAAATCAGCATTAACGATCTTTTCAACTTCGGTCTTTCTGTTGGACGCTTCCGAGTTTGCACAACATATATTAACCCTTTAGTCATTCTTTCGAACCAATTTTATATGTCCATTTTATTCGCCGCAATGTAATAACTGGAATTATATTAATCGGGTATAGATAACACAATTCGGAGTTGTGTAACCATCTAAATTCTCCGCTTGTTTCGGCTGAATATTCTACGCAATACTTTGTTTTCAAAAACCTTAAAATGTTGCTCATATCTAAATGTAAGGAACGGCGTTTCGCATCCATAAAGAACCGTAGGTAGGATAATGGTTTTGAGTATTCTAAATGTTAAGTTTCGGGATAGAAGTAACAAAAAAATAACAAACATTACCGACTTTAATCTAACCTTAATCTCCTGTTCAATTTCACCTTTTCTAGTTATTTTAGACCTCAAGTATCTAAACTTCTCTACGTCTTCAAAATTATCCCCTTCTTTTATTTCCGAAGTTGTTGCTTTTTTTACTGTTAACCATACATTTTTTCTTGTCCATATTTGTTTCGAGCCTTATTTTTTTATTAAAGATATTCTTTTTAGTTTTATAGTTTTGCTTAACAGTACCGAATTTTCAGCATAAATAGCATGCGGCGTGCATCACCTTCCTAATGACACGTTCTAATGATAAATTAAACAGAATAGATGAAAGGGAATCACCTTGTTTTAAACCCGAACGAACGTCAAATATTGCATATTCTAACTTTGTTGAATGTTTTCTTCATGCACATGCTTACAAGTTTTTTTTGGAACCCTTCCTCCATTAGTATATTATTCACTTCTGATCTATGTTACATATATCATAAAACCGTTGACAGCATATATATATATATATATATATATATATATATATATATATATATATATATATATATATATATATATATATATATATATACCCAGAGTGAGAAAGTGGTAAGACGCTACGAAGCCATGGCCCGGCCAGTAGGAGCTCGTGGCCATCTCGATGAAGATCTGGTGAGAGCTGGATATGATCTCCGTCCTGGACATCTGGTTGCAGAGGACGGCTATCACGGGGGAGAGTGCGCTGCCTCCGTCGTGCACCTTGATCACATCTTCACGATCTAGGCAGCTGAAATTGAATTATATTAGCATTAATATACTACCTCCTTGTCCACATGAATGATCAAAAACTATTCTATCTTTTGAGGAGGAGTTGATCGGGACTCCTTCTCATATTATATCGCGGTCAACCATCTCTACATCATTATTCTATCTTTGAAGGAACTTAGTCGACTGTTCTACATATCATGGGTGATAAATATTCAGGACGCAGTCTTTTTTAAATTTTTATATTTTTGCCAAAGTTTTAACCCAAACATGTGGGTCATCTTCAGGGCGTGGTTTGAGCACTGAGGGTGTTCAAGTACTCACTTCGTTGAACACTCTCAGTGCTCAAGCCACGCCCTGAAGATGACCCACTTGTTTGGGTTGAAACTTAGGCAAAAATATAAAAATTTAAAAAAGACTGCGTCCTGAATATTTATCACCTATTCTATCTTTGGAATGAAGGTTCCACTTTTCTGAATTTATTCCAAGAGATGTTGCTAGATTTTATCCTTGCCCAGCATTAACAGACCGTTTGTCACTCTTATATGTAACAGGCGCGAATAAAATATAAAGTAGCCTGAAAAAAAATGTAACCAACTCACTCATTTTGGAGAGGTTGTAGACTTGCAAAAATCGGGCAATAAACAACCAAAAAATGGAATGAATCTACTCACTTTGATAGTATTGTTTTGGTTAGAAAAAAAAAACCTACAAACCGCTTTGATCTCATTTAATTAAAATGTACCGAAATCTTGCGAGTAGTGTTGCTCAAAATCGGTCTTGATCTTGAACTTTGCAAGACCAAGGCCAAGACTGAAAAAAACAACAACGATTTTTTGAACAAAAATGAAAGCCAAATGGAGTTACCAATACTTGACAATTTTAGTTACAATATGTAAAGAATTGCTGTAATCAATATAATTTTGCAATTAGCTCTTAATTTTTCATTCGGGCTTTGTCGGGTTTCTTTAAGAGCAACACTGTTGAGAGACTCTTGTTCAAGACCAAGACTAAGTGCGCAAGACCAAGACTCTTGGTCTCGCATTTGGGCAACACTGTTAGCGAGGTGGGTGAGGAGAATATAATGAAGCCATTAAATAAGGGGAATGAGTTTTTTAAAGACATTAGATGTATATATAGTCTCCGTGTTGCCAGAAGGTATATGAAGGGAAAAGGTCATTTTTCAGCAGTTCTTCTTTAAAAATATATTTTTGTATCAATAAAATTAATCCTAAAATCTTCCCCTATACCTGGAGTAAGTAAGATAGTATTGGATTAACGATCACCTAAAAAATTTTAAAATTTGAACCCTTGTAATGTCCTTGGTTGTAAAATTACAAACAGGCAAACAGAGGACTTGTCTTTCATTTAATTAAAATTTTGAAAACTAAGAATACTAATTGCTAATGGCTAACTTTCTTTTACTTTTTTTTACAATGGAAGTAAAACCCCTTACGCCCCAATGCTCTGTTAAATCAAACCCTTTCATCCCAAACCACCGCCCTTAATTGTTTCCATTTTACCCCTTAGGGATTGGGGAAGGGTTCTAAGTATGGAAATGAAGTCGATTGCTATTCCAAGGGAGAAGAGTGTTATGTGGTCGGAGGGTGTCACGCAACCACAAAAATACCCAACGAGGACTGCTTAGCATTTTAGTATTCATGCTGAGCAGTCCACTGCCTGTAATCACTGCTCTCTTTACTTCCAACCTGTTTATATCTATCGATCAAGTTCGTAATTAACAATAGATTATGGATTATATTTTTAAATATGTATCACACATAATAAAGGTATGTATATATATATTATGCTGAGATGTATATTTTAAAAGTATATAAACTAGTAATTTCTTTGAACAATAAATATGATTAAAAATGTCGAAATATCGATATTAAAATTTGACTATCGAAACCGATATTTTTCGTAAAAAAAAATTAAAAATATTCATAAGAATACCCACCTCACTGTACATTATGTAAACATTGATTATTTTAAACATAATATCTAAGAAATATTTTATTTGGTTTATAATGAATATAATTTTTATAAATTTCAGTCATTATTATTTAAATTGTAATATATAGGAGTGAATGTGTTTTATCTATTTTAATTTCATTTAGTTTCTATCTATTATTTTTTATTTTATTTTTTTTTTGTACATAAGTATGTTAATTTTCTTATTTTATTTTCTACAATTCTTTTTCTTTTTTATCTCTATTTTAGTTACCATTTGTATGTACATATTGAGCGAATGTTTAATCTAGCCCTAATACACGGGCGGATCTACGGGGGAGAGGGAAGGAGAGACTTTAGGGTTGAAGTTTCCCACAGAATGGTAAAATATAACCATGTTTTTTGAAAAAAAATATCTTTAAAAGTATTATTGTTCGTCTAATTACTGTTAACTTCAACAATCACTTAAGACTATTTCATATAGGTAGTTAATTTCTTTCTTTCTTCCGAACTCATTATCCTAATAAATGTATAAAAAAAAAAAATCTTTCGGGCTGAGGCCCTTCCTCAAAATTAAATCCTAGATCCATTAGAGCCCTATGATAATAATAAAAAAAAATTAGCTACTGGACTCTCTCAACATAATATGCAAACTAAACATGAATTTGATTTAAAAAACGCCAAAATCCTACATAATGAAAGAAATACGAATAAGCATAGAAATAAGGAAGCAATATACATAACTAAAAACTTAAAAAACTCGGTAAATAATCATACATATGTGGATAATATGAATACTTTTTACGCTAGTTCAATTGAAAAAATAAAATTTGAAATAAATTAGCTAATATTACTTAAAATAGATCCACATATAATATTGAGAAACAGCATAATATATGTTTATAATAAATAGTCTTCCCTTACTCCTATAAGAATAACCAGTCACTGAATAGAAATGAGATGGATGACATGTGGGTGACTCATGAACAAGGTAATTTTAACTTATTTGAACCTTTAATAGTAAAGAATGGAGTAATAATAATGGTGTAAAATAATTAAAGGTGAACATGACAATAATAAGGAATTTTATTATGAGTAGACGCTTGCAATTCGCATAAGTGAAAAGGACAGGTACATGGTGGGTATTTTAGGTACATAATAAGAATCTTTATAATTTGAAATATGTTAAATTTAATATATGATTGTAAATGAAAATTTACCACCGAAAGGTCGTCATTGTGATGAGTAGTCATTAAGTGACAAAAAACTTTTAAAAATTGGTGTAAATATGGCCAACAATAAATTAACTTGAAAATAAATAGTATGCACCGAAGAAGAAGTGAGATATATTGTGAAAAAAAAAAAATATATATATAGTTTTCGATATATGACTAACCTGACGTCACCTTTCTGGAAATCAAGCTCCTCGAAGATAATCTTCACTCTCTCTTTAGGCCTGTAAAGTACAATAACAATTAGCCATTTCATGTAGAAATGATTAAACAAGGTTAAATTCCATCAAGGTCTAAATTGTAGTTGAACGTTTCTGATCTAATATAAAATAATAAATAGTTAATTTTATTTTCATTAACCGTTTTTTCCCTCCAATAAGTTAATATAGAAAGGACGTAAGGAAATACTGACACCTGTAGGATGGCAGAGCCACTTTAGCTCGACATAATGCTGGTTTATACGCGTATCCCTGGCGAACCCGAAAACAAATCTAAGCTGTTCATAAGCCTTTTAAGTCTGGCTTCAAGTTTACCAAACGACAACCGTAATCTAAGTGGGGAAATACAAGGGACGAGTCTAGACGGGTTTTAAGTGGAAGGAGATAACGTTGGCGATTGAAATGTTTGAGGGTTGATTTAATTCGGCAAGAAATTTTGGATTTTTGTTGTTTTTCTAAAATGTGTTTCTTGGGTTTATGACTGAAGTATGAAAGGAGAAATTCAGGGTAATGTAATGTTGTCCAAAGAAGGATTTAAGCAGAGTATATTGTTTAATATACTTAATATACATAAGCAGAAAAATATTGTTTAATTAATTTATCAGAATACAATCATGATGGCATTGGTCTTGTTGGCATTTAGAGTAAGATTATTGAGAGTGGCCTAATTATGTATTGCACAATGCATTGCAATATTTTTGGCATTACTCGAATAAGGAACAGGAAGGATTTTATCATTGATATGACCGGTCTTCACTTTCAGGTGTTTAAAAAAATATTTATGCTACATACTTATAAGTAATAAAAGCATTACTACAAAAGGTTTTCAAGTGTGGTTTCACCAAATAACCTCCAATATAAACAATGGTGTCCATTCTAAATTGTTTCACAAAAGCTGACTAAAATCGACACAGACTAGAATAATGGAATCTAAATTTCATGACTATGTTATAGCATAATATTAAGGTCAATATTTGCTCTGTCAACCTTCGTAAAAGTTTTTCTCTCAAACAAAAAAAAAATATTAAAAATTTATAAAACCGCTTTACCGTCACGGCTTTCGAACGGCTGAGGGTCGGTGTGACCCGTGGAAAAACCTTGACAGAAAATTTTTCCTAACGAAAATTAATGGTCCTTCGACAAGAACAAATGATGTTGCTCTCCCCTCCCCCTCTACTTCACCTCCCCCCTCGCCTTTACACTTTAAATAATTCACAACCCATTACAGTGTGGAACACGAGTGTTACATTCTGAACTCTACATTACACTACTAATCAGTTGGCACAATCACTTCTCGTATCAAATTAGCGATTGGTTAGTAATTAGCAAAACGTTATTTTTAACTGTTATTATCCAATAACAGTTTTTAGTCGCTATTTAACTTATCTTTTTTTTTTCTAATTTGAAAACGTAGTGTTCGAATTTTCAAGACAATTTCGTACGGCGAAAATAACATGTACATATGTGGGTTTATTTTATTTTACTTTCATATTACCCTAATATTTGGCCTTCAATTATTTTTTAAACAATTTGTTGTGATTCAATATTTAACATTATTTAAGTGTAGTCAAAAATGTAACACGCATAAGGGAGCGAGGAAGCTTAGAGTAAGGCATAGAGCTCATATTTTCAAGGGCTCAGATTCAAGTCCGGCTGCGGGAAATAATCATATATTATCATGGTCGGAAAATCCTTCCTATTTCTGGCTCACCCACCTTCTTCCCAGAGGCTTCGGAGGATTGTCAGGAATCGAAGAGGATGCAAAGCTAGAAACAAGTAGGTTTGGATGGGCCTGAAGTTTATTATGTGAAGCTAGGAATTTGGATTGGGCTAAGTCAGTAATATATGGAACATTAAGATCATTATGGATAATTTTATTTGTAACATATGTAACATAACAAAGGCAGTATTGTGGATTTTGGATTGTAAGGATTGGATATGAGAGGAATTTGATGGTTTAGTGTAGCCTCAAAGCTCAATTCCAGAATTCCAAATAGGCCTTATTATTGTTAAGTAAATAGTTTAATGGATGGTTAGAGCGTTTGTCCAGCAAGTGTTAAAGTAGTCGAAAACGTGTAGCATTTTATTGTCGTTTTAGTCATGTATGAGAAATCAAAGTAAGACTTTTGTCCAGATGAAGTCCAAAGTAGTGGATCTGATCAACAGAATAAGTGGTGTATTATTAAAGGATACTGAAGGACAGAAGGTCATAGATTTATGACGAAGGAGTAATGAAAACATAGTAAGTAAAATATAACAAAAAATAATGATGAATAAATAATTAAAATAAATACAGATTGAAAAGATATCTAAAATATATAGAATATTTTTGTTTGATTTATTTAGATTAACGTTCTAGTATAGTCTCCAAATTCTACTCGAAATGAAGTAACTTATCCTAATAACCTCCCTCAGCTTGGAAATTTAAACCATTTTACTAAATAGAATTTAGCGAGGCAGTAGCCGGAGCGGTAGACGGATTTGGATCCAGGATTTGGCGAACCGCTATTGGTCGAACGAAGAGAGACCGGACCAATGGCAAGCCGATAAAGGTGAAGGGTTCGGGACTCATTTCAGCGGAACTGATTCCATTATCTGGCTGGCTGCGATTCTTTTCGAAATAAAACTGATTAGCCGTAGTTGGGACCCCCGGATCTGTGACTGCTTCGGAATTAGGTTGATCTCATTTCAATAGAGAACAGTTCGACCGGAGGCGGCCACCAGTTTCGTTCACTTCGCCTCTTCTCTCTTAATCCCAATAAATCTTTAAATCACAATTGGCTGTATTTTGTTAAAAACTGTATTCCTTTGCTAAGTTATTTGCATTATTATTTCCCTTAAACATGGAATTTATATAAATATCCATTTTTGAATCTCTCAACTAGCATTGTAATACACGATGAGTCAAGAGGAACGCGCTAAACTTTGTGTTCTTATCCGAATTTCATTTGTTTAAATTTCATTGGCTAATTACAATAAACGAAATTAGCAGCTGGAGCGGAATATCGACAACGGTTTCCTCACCACAGAATTTTTGATCGCTCCAGAACTCACAGTACTGGATCACAGTTTATGGAATCGGTTCAAAGATAAGGTATACAAAGTAAAAGTAGACATTATCGACATCCTGGGATGTAGGTAATGTCTACCTTCACTTTGGCTGGCCAAAGTCGATGGCGCATGTTCCTCCCTCCCAAAGTATTTTAATGATCTTATCTTCTAAACAACAGTGCATGCGAAAGTAGAATTTAAAAAATTGTAGGTCATATACAATTAAACTATGTTCGGTCAGTTCCATGATTTCTTCTTGTCCTCTAGTTGGAAACTTTTCATTTCGAAAATGCATAACCCTTCGAAATGTATCGAAATGCATTCTGCAGCATAAAACCCCTTTTTGAGCACCTTTGGACACTCGGGATATGTTAATTAAACCTAATAAAAATGAAAAATCAGGAAGTCAACAGTAGTCATTCGAAGTCAAATTTAGAAATTAGAGGATGGTATTTCCGAACATTTATTAAAAATAATACTTTGATAACCTAAATGCTATTACATGTATGGAATATTGTTTATTTGTGAAATTTAATTTATTTGTAATTCGTCAATAAAATTTAAACAAATGAAAATAACATTTAAGTTTTTTTATTATTTTCCAGTGTGCAACCTATTTCTGGAGTTGTCATCCAACAGGGTCATTTAAATTAGAAACGATATAGTAAATCGTAATCAGTGATTGATTCTGGTATCGACTCTACATGGTTCTTACCGATCTTTTGAGTCAATTTTCAATTCGGCTTTCGATATCGGTTGGTGAATTGAAGGCTATTATCAGTTCTTTTCTTATCTTTACCGTCGTAAAGCTTTACGTTAATGGATATAAAGAAGGAGATATCGGCCATTTGGTTTTATGACTGAACCACTAACAATCATCTCATGGCTTGTTCAGCTGAACGGTGTTGCTAAGCCTACATTCAAACTCTAATTTCAGATCAGAGGAAGGCACAGGTGTTGGTTGAAAATTCCAATCTCCCATCCTTTCATCCTTACCCATGTTGGAACGATGTGTTCGCCATTCATTATATCTTCATGAATATTAAATTTGAATATAATATGTGGTTCAATAAACACCAAAGGTTTTTAGTGAGCTACCTCTTTGACGATTATTTTTCTTCTGTTTATTATTAAATGATATAATTAAGCTCAATGGAACATCCGACAGATATAATGGCAATCAAAACATTATAACTAAATTTTGCATTAAAGACATAGAATAAAAAAGGGGTATTCCCTAGTGAGAACTTAGGTTATTTTATTGATCTAGGGCCCAAACCTCGAAATGAAAAAAAAAATACTTCAGACAAGCGATTGAAAATACTGTATTTTAAAAAAAAATCAAAATTGAAAATTATAAGCAAGACAGATACCTACATACTCACCTAAACCCAGTTGGGCATACGCTCCACAGATTTAAGATTCAGTTAAAACCCACACTTAAAACACTGCAATATTTTCTATCCAAAATTTTAAGACTTATAAAAGCAACCCCTGGTACTTAAACAACAAAGCTTTATATATCGACTTTAGAAAACCAACTATCGACCAACACGTACGTATTCTTTATTCTCGATTTTATATTAAACTACAAGCACAAAATAGCCTTATAAACGACATGGCCACGGCTGACTTGTCCATTTGGAGGAACTGGATGAGAGATATCCTTTCCTCAATTAAGGGAGTAAATATAGACCAGAAAGAGGTTGTTGGATACCATCCTTCAGCATGGCTGAACTGCCATTTCTCACACAACAAAAATCTTGCATATTGTCACATTCATGACAGGTGAGGATAGAAATAGAAAGGCGAAAATAAATTATTCAATTAAGATATGGCATAAAAATAAAAACTTCTCCATCCCTCCATTAACTTTGCTGCAGGTTTAGAGGAATTTATTCTATTGAAAGCATGCCCTGTACTAGTAGGAGTTTGTTGCGAAATAGTTGGGACTATTTATATAATGTTGTAGTTCACAAACTATTATTAGTTTGTTAACTAGTATTTCGCAGGAATGTGAACATCATGTTACAATATGCTGTTTATGAATAGAGTGTGTGTCTTTAACTACTTTAGAACATTGTTTACAACTTGTTAAAAATAAATCCATTCATTAATATTTCATCGCCACAGAATGAATCTATAGACAAATTTTCCATAAGAAAAACACAAATAAAAATTATGATTTCAGAAAAATAGACTAGATTTACCAAACCCAGAGGTACAATCTCGTTTCTATGGATATCGTATTTTCTCAGAATTTATTGATTTGTCAGATCCTTTTTTCTGAAATTTGAAAAATATAAATCTTAAAACGAAAGTACATCCCCCTTCGTGTGAATACATCCAAGTTATGTGAGAAATTCTGAATTTTTGAATACGCGAAGATATTGGCGAAGTAAAATATATACGCATCTGGTTCAAAGAGTTCAGTCGGAATGATTTACCTTGCCCTGAAGTTGTAGGCACATCTAGCCTTCCTGGGGTAACTGGAAGGGTATCCTAGGGAATAGAAGACTCCAGAGGTTGAGTTGTGACCTGTAGTGGTTCTGGAGAAGAGGTAGTCGCAGGAAGTACCAGGTACTCTCTCACCTTCAGTCCGGTAGCCGTCTGTAACAGTCATATATCAACATTAGTTATATATATATATATCTAAATTAACGATTGGTATATCATATAACAGGAAAAAAAATAGTTTAATGAAGAAGTAAAAATAAAATCGTCTGTCCAGTATGGAGGTATAGGTTTCTCATAATTTCTATTGAACAAACAAAGAAAAAAAAATGTTTAATTGTTTATTTCAACATTTGTTGGCAAAATGACAACAGTCGCAAGCTAAGTAATATTGCTAGTGAATAACAACAAGCATTTCCTGCCTTTTACATAGCCTTAACTTCCTCTTCAAGTTTGTTTTGTCTTGTTATTGTAGGGCCTAAATATAAAAAAATATGTGCAATATATAAAAAATCTGTACCACTACAATTCATGAAGAGTCTTGGTTTGAGTTCTTTGTTAATGAAAGACTAACTTGTTTCAAGGCCAACGGTTATAAAGGGAGAAGGACGGGTCAGGATCACGCTCAACCGCGTGGTTTTCCTCCTTAGTTAGTTATTTTAATTAAGGGTGCCGACTTCGTAGAAGCTGGGTGTGCCAAGGAGGGTTTCCCTATCCCAGGGTCGCTCCACGGCCAATGAAACAGCATAAATAATTTTTTTGACAGGAGACGGGATTCGAACCTGGATTCTCAAGCTTTGGAAGTTCAGTGCTCTGCCGCTGAGCTACTCCACTCCCTACGTGCAATGTATATCTCCCGAACGTCGACGACTATGAATATCAAATGAATTACTTACCTTGACATTTGCATCTTTTTTGACTGTATCTTATTTTTTCTGAAAGCATCCCTTTAGATATAACTGTAATACCTCCATCAATTTATCATAATAATGAAATTACAATTGGAAGTGAAATGGGATTAATGCCTCGTCTACAGTATCCGTGACCAGGAGTGGTGCAGAGAGCGTGGAGATGAGTTTTGGTGGCAATTGTAAGGCGATTAGGACGAAGAGGGAGGGGAATGTAATTGGATGAAAAGGAGTTGGTAACAAGAGCGGGGCGGGAAGGATTGGAGAGAGATGGCGATCAAAGCATCGTTAAGTCTGGCAACAGCTGTGACCATTTGCGGATATATCTCTAGGGATGGATCCAGTACATTTTTGAAGTTTGAAATAGGATCAATTAGATAACATGTAATTAGCATCAATTATATATAATATACATTATACAAATTTCAATTTTTTACGTATGCTTACTTAATATTTTTGTTTATATTTACATTAGCTTGATAATTAGTGCTTTAAAAAAATATGAGAATATAATAACTTAACAAAATCTGGATGGAAAATGATTTAAAAAAAAAGAAGAAATTCTTGGACATTGATAAAAATAGTTTTTGTTAATATAAAAAAAATCATTATATTTTAGATTGAAAAGCAAATGTATATTCATTATTGTTTTAGTAAATGTCTTATTATTATAAGAAATTCTGCTATATCTATATTGTTTTAGTCAACCAGTGAATTTATATGATCAAACTTGAGGTAGACCGAAGCGAAAGTGGAAGATTGCGTTAATGCTGATTTGGCTGAGTTGAAGAGGTCGATGGATGAATGTACGTAAACGATTGATATCAGCATCGAACTTTAGGGTTCCCTGAAGTTTTATTATTATTTTCTTGTTGTTTGAATTCATCTTAAATATAATGGTAGAGGTGTTCTTCCGCTGCAATTAAAATATACCACTACTCAGTTTCTTCTCAACCTAATATTCGATCTGATAAAGGATAAATTTGTGGTTATAATAATGAGCTTGGTTTACAAAGAGTAAGATGAGTTTCATTTTGTCCAATGGAAATGAAAGGCGGATGCTATTTCTTCTTGAGGTTCTAAGTTCTTAATCGCCCCGGTGTATTCAAACCCTTTCTTCATTTCCTCTTCTAATTAGGGCATCCCTTGGCCCAGGATATTTTGAGAAACAAAAATATTAATATTTTTACTGGTAGCGTCAAATTGTTTATAAAATATTTTGTTAAAACTTTATTTATTTCTCAGTGATATTTAATTGAATATATATATATATATATATATATATATATATATATATATAGAGAGAGAGAGAGAGAGAGCGAGAGAGATTGATGTTTTCAAAAACTATATTCAATAATGTTCCGTGACGTTCATGAGATTTATTTTTCTTAACAATTACATGCAGGTATCAAAATGATTATTTTCCATCATGTTTGCAGCCATTTTCAACAGATAATAATGACTGACACAAAAGATTTATAATATTTTTATAGGTTCCTATCGGGAGCTATGAATTTTAGAAACGGTAGAACATAGAATATATACACTTTTTTATTGTTAAATTCGTATCACTTACAGTAAATTGACAACATATTGTTTTAATGTAATATCGATTAGAAAAATATTATTATTTCTTAAGATATTACTATTGTACCAATGTCTAATATTTAGAACAAATAAATATTTAGAATACATAAAAAATATTTTTAGGACTTCATAGATTTAATATAAATTACACCAATATTAAACTTAGAGTGCTTGTGCTTTATTTATGTTATTATTTAATTATAATATATGATGTACCTACATTGATATTTTTAAGGCTACACTAATTTATAATATAGAGATATCATTTACTTTTCAGAGAACCGTGATTACATTCTTTTTATATTTGTTTACTTAAACTATTTTTTAATTGTTCACTTATATCTACATAAAAAAATAGATTATTGATATTTTTAGTAGCTGAAAAATTATTTCAGCTATGAAAAAAAAATCTTAGTTAAATATATATCCAAATAATTCGGAACTAGAAAATTAAATTAAGGCTGGCGAACGAATATCCTCATTGCTTGACGGAGTAGAAATTGAATTACTGTAATGTTGTTGCCGTGGAATATGGCTGTATACTTCTGACTTCCTTCAAATATCTAATTTAGTGGAGTGCTGGTGACTGTGCGGTTTGGATCTCTTTATGTCTGTTGATTTTAAAAGTGTCAGTTTTGTTAATTCGTCTAATAATCGTTTTCAGTATAGTATCCATTAAACAATAAATAATTTTACAGTGAAAATTTGATATAGGATAAACATTAAAAAAATAATAGTTCGCCATATTTAAATTTTTTTAGTAATAAGTGTCACAAATCGATTGTTAAAAAAGTATTTAATGTGTTCACATTTAGCTACAATTAGAAGAATCGTAATATTTAAGATTTTGGATTTATTCATATTTTTCGAATCGCTCAATAGATGGTGATTATATTTTTTTGTTAATTCTCTCCACAGTATTTGTCTTTATTATTAATAATTTTAAATGCTAACTCTAAACAAAATAAACAAAAATAATTAGGTTCCATTTCTGATTAATATGAACTTGTTGCAATAATCATTAAATTGTGTATTTTTCAAATAAAAGAAACAGGTTATAAATACCTTATTTTATAACAATTTAAACTCTGAAACTTTTCCCCCAAATATTTATACTTCAGTAAATTAATATGTATTTATAGAAATAATAATAATAATAATATTAAAATTAATGCTATGGGCTCAACTTTATGTATAAACGTCATCTGATGTATCTTTTTCATAAAATTTTCATTATAACACATTATGTAAATTTAAATAATATAAACTGATAAGTTATTTATAATATTTTAAAAATTGATAATGAAATACCTTTGATTCATATTATAAAAAGGTTTATTTTACAAATATATGTGTAAAGTAATAATTTTTGTTTGTACAGACTATACAATTCAAGCGCCAATATGACTCTTCATGATCAAGTTAGCATCTCAGTTTTTCAAATATGTCGTGTGCGGTTCGGTCTGTGTTCAGTGGTGTTATCTTTAAATATGTGAGAGTTTATCTGTGAATGTGTGTTAATTTTTATTTCTCTGTGTTTGTTCAGTGTCCGATTATCCATTATTTTACTTCAGTTGCAAAATATTGAACTTCAAGATACATTTTGGAAACTACTGTAAGTAGAAATTCTGAATAGTGCATGATAGTACTTACTTATATGGGTTTTTTCTTTTTCCACATGGTACGTTAAATGTTTTCAAATATCACACTAGAAAATACATTTTAATATATCTTTTGGCATTATTTCAACGCATATTAACACATTAACATTTTTTTTATGTATATTTATTTTCCTAAACTGATAAATTAAATCTAATGCTAATTATCATAAAAATATAACTTTTGAATGATACATATTAAAAAATTCAATTAGAATTCAATAGAGAAAAGTTAAATACATTTGTTTTAATATAAACTAAATTGAAAACAATTATAATTAAATAACAATTTAAATGTTACTAGTTCACAATGGTCATTCAAATATGGCGAAGATATTTTATAACTTATTAAATATGAAGGAAACTCATTAAGTAATTCAGACGTTTTTCTTTTCCTATCTTTCTTAAATAATACTTTCTAAATGTGAAAATGTAGGAATTAGGAGTTATTTAGCACGTTTTTGATATCTTTCCCTGAAAAATTAATTTAAAAAATGTTTTTATTTTTCTGTGTAAATATTATAAAGTGAAAGTGAACTAAGATTCCGCCATATTTCATAGTGGAAATTTCCACTGAGATTCTTCGTTGAAAGTAATGCATGCTCATATTATTCTGGTTTATTATATGTATTTATTATGTTATTTATTCATGTATATTTTTTAAAATCTAATATTTGACTGAAAAATATTGAAAATTTGCTTTTAGCTTGATTTTCTTTGAAGTTTTAATTTTAAATGCTTAATCGAGAATCTGTTGAGGCGTAATATTTTTAAAGAGCCGTTATTCAAGTAGAACTTTAAAACGAAGGCAAATACAGTTGATAAATTTGTTCAATTTTTAAGTTCAATACGTCTTAAATGTTTTTGTTTTTTATAGGGAATATAGGAATGTTATTAATAATTAAATATTTTTACTGATACTTTTCCAAACTTAAACTAAATATTTTTTATAAATATGATAAAATCTCTAGTTCATTTTTCGTTCGTCAATGAAAAAAAATATCTCTTTTATTTTTATTTTTCTGGTTATAAATTTTCAATTGTATTTGTGCCATAAGCTTAGGGGAGGTGGTAATTATCTAATAAAAGAAGTTATAAATAAGTTAAAGGATTTTTCAGTTAATTATTTAGATGAGGACTGAACGGATTACGTGTGGTTCACAATCACTTCGATCACACTTCTTCATGAAAAGCCGATAGTCTTTCGAATAAACCCGGACTATAATACATCATTACTTTTAAATTTTTTATATTTATAAATAAAATGTGTTTTTATCAATTATGTTTATCCCAATACATCCCATATTACTGAAAACAAGAAATAAAAGCTTTGCAAGAGTTAATTGTAGTCATTTTTGTAAACTGGAGTAATGTAACAGGATTATAAATCACATAATTTTTGTTTAAAACATAAGATAAATCAGAGGTTTTTGTCCAATAAACCTCATCTTAATTAATATGGACTTAAAACTTATTAAACGAGGAAGTTTTTCTAAAATTGGGATAAATTTAAGTTTGTCCGCTCAATAGGCCTTGTTAAATAGTTTTAAGAATGTCAAACTCTACTTTTGTTTAAATTAAATATTGTCTAGTTTACTATTTTATCGCTTACTATTCAACAAAAAATGTGACTCGCTTAATAAAACACAATTCTTAAATTTTCTACTATTCTGCTGAAAATTGGGCAATTGTTTATACGATTTTTTAAAAAATTTTTGATGTCTTTGATCAACTTTTTAAGTATTTCCCTCTACTTACGGGACACCCTTTATAGTTACCCATTAAATGTTCCTATTTCTAGTATTTAAGTTTTTATGAACATAATTATGATAATTAGCAAAATTCTTAATCAAACGATTTTTTTATCCTGTTGTATAATGATGTAATTATAAGATAATGCCCGTACTTCACCTCCAATGGCTCAGAGCGTGGAGTAGCTTTCAAACGATGTTATAGTAATACGGAGAACCCCTCCTCATCCCCTTCTCCATTCTATTACCCGCGGTCAAAGAACGTGGCCTTTAGCCTCGCAGATGAGGCGATATAGGATCCAGGAATCCGCTCCAATCTGCGAGACATGGCCCTTGATCCCACGCACCGCTGAACTCCCCACCACCTCTTTTCAATAACTCTCCAGGGCTCACTCAGGCGTAAGTTCCCTCCCCTCTCAGCTATTCGGTCTGCGGAACTAATTTCAAATACTTTAGATAAAACATCTCATAGCAATCTTATTTGTATATTCTTCGGTGAACAGAGGTAGATAATAATTTCTCTTTGTTTTTGAATACGTGATCTCTGAACATAATATATCTATATATCTATATATATATATATATATATATATATATATATATATAATATATATATATATATATATATATATATATATATATATATATATATTTGTTGATGGTAGTTTCCTTCATGGAACCTTGCATGAATATCTGGTGATAGAAAGACATATATTACTGCTTTTTTTCTGGGAAGTTATATGTTATTCTTTGTTATTTGGCAATGATGGCAATTAACAATAATTGAAATTTTTGTTGTATTTTCAAATTGCATGTTTACAAGTTAACGTTTCGGGATATTTACTCCCATATTTAGAACTACAATCCAATTGATTTTGTGGATACATGGCTAAAAAAATTGAGTTAAAATATAGTGCATGTTATAATACATGTTAGAATTGGGTTGTTACATTAAATTTGTAATTACCTTAAATTTAATGTGCTCTAATTCAAGTTTTAATAAATTAAGGTATAGAACATCCAGAACAACATCTTGCTTTTAGAATAGTTATTGGGCGTCTACTTAGTGAATACAATTGACATTTGGATATGACTGTTTATTTTTATGCTGTTGTTGTTAATGTTTATTTTTTATGTAGCTGCGATTTCATTTTTATTAAATTTTAATTTTGTTCAATATGTAAGCATATTGTGTTCCTAAATGTTTAGTGCCTGTTTTATAATTTACTGTTGTTCTATTGTTTTTTGTGATGTGTATGGCTTCAAGTAATTTCCTATTGGTGTTTCGTGCCTTATATCTGTGGTTTATTGAAGTTGAATTTATGCTGTGAGGTGCTAAAGATGTTGTGTTTATGTTTTTTTGTATTTTTACAGTTAGTAATATGTTGTGAAATTCTGGTCCCTATTCGTGAAACATCCAAGCGATTAGGGACCAGAATTACCATCAAGACTTTTCCTTTCAAGTAAAAAAACAAACAACAAAAAAAAAAAAAAAAAAAGCTGTGGGCTATAGACAGTAACGGAATTTATCTAGGAATTTACTGATTTCAATGAAAGTTGGCCGAAGTCTTTTCCTCGAAGCCTTTCAAATTTATCTAAATAACATGCTTCACCGAAAAGTACTTTCCTTTCAGAATGGCCGAAAAACTTGTCCCGTTCAGACTGTAACGCCTAAACGCATTACCGATTTCAATGAAAATTTGCTAAAGGCCACTTTACCGAAAAGAAGCTTGAAAACAATTTAAGAGAGATAGTGTTTTTAAAAATTTCCTAAAGAACAAAACAAAATCGTTGAAATTGGATGATTTGGTTTTTGGACGATCCTTTGGAAATTCAACTGAAACAATAGACATTGTTGAAAATTTTTAAAATAAATTTTTATCGCCTTTTAAAATTTTTATTGGTTATGATAGCGGAACATGAAAACTACTGAGTAGCAATTAAATTAGTTTATTATATATATGTTGTAAATGGAAAAATCCTAAAACTGTATATCTCTGAAATACAGGTGAAGATTTAATCTGCCAACGGCTCGCCAATTGAGACATCACCAGGACAGAAAAAAAAACAAAACAAAAAAACATTTACTATGGTGAGATGTCAATAGCAAATGTTTTTTCCCCTTTCTTTCTGCATTATGTGATCTTTTTTTTTCAGTTCTGATAATGCCTGAATTGGCAAAACATTGGCAAATTAGCTGTTTACCTGTATGTTAGATACGTATGGCTTTAAAGTTTGGATTTTTCATTTATAACACAATAACTTTATGTCTATTTTCGAGATATATACTTATTTTAATAATAATACCTATATATTTATATACGTATTTTTTATTCAAAGAAAATGGTTGACTACATTAAAAATTATTATACGATTAACTTAACAGCTCCCAGCTTATTTTTTCATCTCATTCATTATTATTTTTTTTTTAATCTTCATTCCTAATATTTGAGTTTTACTGATACTATATCCTGGAAGCTGCTCGCTGGAGTTAAAAGTTATTTCTTTTTTTGACGTATCGCCTGTTAAGTTCTGATACTGGAACGTAGGGGTCGGTAGTGTAGATGGGCGAATTGAATAAGGACCAACTGTTGCTTGGAATATTCTTCCTCAGATACAATAAGCTCCAATAACCTACCTCTCTCCCCACCCAATATATAGAGCACCCCCGCTCACTCCCCTCAACTGCCCAAAGTGTTTTACACCACATTGCTATTCATGAACCGTCCCGAAACTAAAGAAGCTCCGGGGTAAGCCTGCATTCTCAATATCATACATCGATTGATCATAAAGTAGAAAACGGTGTTCTTAAACCGGGTAAACAATATGTATAGTGGAATCTTGTGTAGGTGTTGAAAAATAAGATATAAATCTTAGCTTTATATTTATAGTTGGCTATGGATATATGAGCATCGAAACAATAAAAAACGAAAATTCAATACAACGTAACATTAACAAAAAAAAAAAAAACATGGGAAAAGTTCAAACATTACTTCGGTTCTCTTAAGGATAGTGTTAGACCTTAATTCCATGAAAATGTGTATTTATAAATTTTTCCTCATTAATACAATTTTATTAAAAGTTACTAAAATATTTTCCAACAAAGATCTAGATACATTATTAGTCATTGATTTTTTTTTTAGTTTAGTTTTCTAATTTTCTTTTATTCTATATGATATTCTTATTTTTCTCTTTGTTCTGTATCATTCATATTCTTTCTTACTTTTTGTTTTTGGTTCTTGTTCTGTTATCCTTTATAGTCGGTGGTACAGACCGCTTTTTATCAAATTATTAACATCCACCTGAAACTTCGTAGTTACATCTCATCGTAACCTAAAACTATTTTATTTAAGACAACTTTTGGAATTGGGACGTTTTCAATCTGGAGGAGGGCAAACGTTGTCTATTTAATTAAGTACTAAAATTTGTATATACCAATTTGCTTTCAACTTGGATCGTAAGATAATTTGTGGCCTAGAAAAAAGGTGGCCTACAAAAATATTGAGCTGTTCTTTCTTATAATCTCATTT
This sequence comes from Nezara viridula, assembly GCA_928085145.1. Taxonomy (NCBI): domain Eukaryota; kingdom Metazoa; phylum Arthropoda; class Insecta; order Hemiptera; family Pentatomidae; genus Nezara; species Nezara viridula. The sequence goes on along the minus strand of OV725083.1, from coordinate 69,304,855 downwards.
TTTTGAAAATTCGAGGGTATAGGTCGAGCCAACCGGCTCAATATTTTATTCGATGTTGTGATCAAATTATCTTACGATCCATGTAGAAATCAAATGGGTATATACGAGTTTTTAGTACTTAATAAAATAAACAAAGTTTTCCCCCCTCCAGATTGAAAACGCCCCAATTCCAAGAGTTTTCGTAAATAAAATAGTTGTAAGTTAGAATGAGATGAAACTATTTACGAAGTTTCTGGCAGATGTTAATAATTCGACAAAAAGAGGTCTGTACCACAGACTATTATTTCATACACATTTCTTGAGATTTGTATAATCTGCTAGCATCTTTATTCTTTATGATTCATATTCTTTCTTACTTTTTTTTTGTTTTTGTTCTGCTATCCTTTATTTCAGACATATTTCTTGATATCATATTTGCTTAATAAGGCAGCAGACAGCAAATTTATCCGGATAAGATTTTAATCTAAAATTCCAATCCAAGGAGCAATTAGTCGAATAAAACTTTTTTTAAAAAAATACGTGATTGAATAAAAAACTGAATAATCAAAAGTCTTATAGAACTAATACTTATAGAAGAAGAAATAAATTAATAAAAAATAAGATTTGAAAATATTAATTGTTATATATAAAAAAAAACTCCCTCTCTACATTTTTTTCTTTTACCACCTCAGACACACTGTGCCTAGTTTACATTCTAGTTCTTCTTCTTTAATACCTCCTTAGCAGTTCTAGGAAAGGAAGGAAAACTGTTTGGTAAAATGAGATGAGGGAGACGGAGGCAGGTAAAAGGAACCAAGATATGAAAGACTGCCTGGAATAATAATAGTAACTGGAGGGGGAGGAAAGAAGGTGATGTATTGCCCGGAAAACCTGCCTCCAGCCATTGTCTTCTCCAGCGCTCAACTCCGCTCCAGTATTTGGCCACTCCAGTTATTGCACTTAGGCAGTTCCTCCTAATAGGATTGTGGTGGATAATATAGTTGTTACTAGTTTACTTCTCTCCACTCTGTTCATAGCTTGTAGCCACTGATTTATACGAATTGTTTGCTTAATTTGTTCAAATAAAAAATTTAATAAATCTTTCTATGGCACAACTTATTAATTTTGTTATAGGTAATAGCCCTGGAGCCAGGTTCCAAACCTAGACCTGATCGCAGGTGAAGGTTTGATTGTAAATTACGAAAGTGTATGTTATTCTGAGTAAAAAGAACCTTAACTGCCGTTCCAGAGCCGCTGCTTTCTAAAATGGCGGCTGATTTAAAGAATATTAAGCCAATAATTTGAGGATTGAAACCGAAAATCCATTGCGAAAAATGTGAGAAAAGTTTTTTTTTTCTTAACTTGTCTGTATGGGTTTAGACATGTAAAAACTTATTTTTTTTAAGGAATACATTTTTCGCTTCGATACATCATTTAAGAGTTATAGGTGAAAAAAACAAAAAATATCGAAAAAATCTGACTTTTTTGGCTGTAAAAAGTTATCCCTTGGTTTTTTACATGTCTAAACCTGGCTCGGGAACGGCAGACAAGGTTCTTTTTACTCAGAATAACATACACTTTCGTAATTTACAATCAAAGCTTCGCCTGCGATCAGGTCGATTTTTGGGCCCTGCCTCCAGGGCTATAAGATCAAGCGATCTGATGAAGAATGTTGAAAGAAATTTTGATATAAATGGAATCATTTCCATAGTCTTGTTAAATGGGGTATTTTTATAAATTTCTGATTTTTATTTTCGATGTCTATATCAAAAAATAAATTGCTTTGAAAAATATTGGAAGAGTAATGATTAAGCTAAATCTAATAGTTGTTAACTTCTTAAAGAATATCTAGCTTCGAATCTACACAATATATATCTTTTAGTTTTTCTACTATCTCACCTACGAGTAAAAATTACTAGTAATATGTATTATTAGTTTTTATTAAGAAATAAAATAAAATGTCTAAAAAATAAAATTACGATTTGTGCTCAAGACCGCACAATAGAATTAAAAACATCAACAAGTAAAGATTAATAATATGAAATACAAATATTTTTTTCGTTCTATATTCACAAAGTAATATAATTTGCAAAATATACTATTTTAATTGTACATAAATTATTCTCGTAAACTTTGCTCTGGCTGATTGTCATTTATATCATAATCAAAATAAGTGAAAGTAAAAATCAAACAATACATTTATGAGACCTAAAATATACGATTAATAATTTTGATAAATATCTAAAAAAAAAATCATAATTTGTTGATCATTCTACATATCCAAATTTAATGTTGATTGCAACAAACCGACTGACTTCGAAGTGTCTTTTGAGAAATTAAGTTGATTTTCACTCAAAATCATTGTCAATGAGACATTTTTTTCCAAATATTCAAAACAGTCTTTATCATTTGGTTTTTTGGCACTACCTTTTTCTCTTACCGACTCTTTCACCCGGCGTCACATCAAAATATAATTTTTGACATATAGCTCATTACAAACAGGATGAAATGATGAAAATTTCTCTTGCTTACAGTATGAAGGTCATGATTTTAGTTTTCGAGATATTTCAATTCAAATGTTGAAAAAAACTCATTAGTATTTGTTTTTTTACGACATCTTTTTCCCTTTACGATTCTCTGACCCAGCGTCACATCAAAATATAATTTTGAAATGTAGCTCATTAAAAAGAGGGTGAAACGATGAAAATTTATCTTCTCACAGTATGAAGGTCTTGATTTTAGTTTTTGAGATATTTTAATCTAAATGTTGAAAAAAAATCGTTATCGTTTGGTTTTTGACACCATCTTTTCCCTTTTCCGACTCTGTAACTCGGCGTTACGTTAAAATATAATTCTGAGATGTAGCTCATTTCAAAGAAAATGAAACGCTAAAAATTTATCTTCTCACAATATGAAGGTCCTGATTTTAATTTTAGAAATATTTTAATCAATATTAAAAAAAAAATCTTTATCATTTGGCTTTCTAACTCGGCGTCGCTTCAAGATACACTATCTAATAATAGCTCTTTATGAAGAGGATGAAATGATGAACATTTCCCTTGCTAAATATATAAAGGTAAAATTTTAGTTTTTGAGATGTTTTAATCCAAATGCAAAAATTAGTCAACTTGAGCCTACTTTATCCAAATGAGTGTTGCATAGCCGAGCGTGACGGCTCAGTCTCATCCAATACACACAAAATAAAGTGCCAAAGAAGTTTTCACTTAAAAAAAAAAAGCACCAACCTTTTATGGGCCATTTAAATATTTCTGGTACATTTGTGTCACTGGACAATATCATTAGGGAAAGAGAGGAGGGTTGTATATAGAAAGAGCTAATAAGTAAATATGTATGAAATAAAAAAAAAATGTTTGCACTCAGGATTTTTCAAAGTAAAATAAACGTATTATTTAAAATCTCCATGCTTTTAAATGGTTCTCTAGTGGGTAGGTAAAAGGGCTAAAGGAACGCGGTGGTCGTAGGGTAGTGAAGGGATTAAACCTCGACCACAAGGGACAGGGGACCGGAGTAGATAGCGAATTATGGGGCCCTAAAGGAGTAATCTAGTCACATCCAGTCCTTTTATGTGTGGCCCCCCCACCAACTACAAAGCGTAAAATTTTACTGTCACTATCCGAGGAACAGCTGAAAGTTGCAGTAGGTTAGTGGTCCATGGAGGCCGCCGCTCTGATGGAATATGTTTAATTCAAGATGCCGGCTAATATCGCGGCTCGTCCTTTAAGTCCTCCTGAATAATATAGGGCCCTGTTGTCGGCCCTGTTAAAAATGTTATCATAGTGGCAGTGGCGGTAAAGTGTCTTCTCTACATCCGGCGTGCCTTGGCATCCCTGCACTACTGCTGAAATAATACAATGCCAACGAAGAGAAGAAGAAAAAGTCTTTTTATTTATCAAAATTACATAATATAAATTACGAAATAATATTTTTGGATATAAAACTAAAAATCAGGCGTGCTTCATGGTCTGTTGACCGTCAGAGGAGTCTCTATTTTATAACAAAATTATATTTCAATCTATTTTTAATCTAATTAACGAGAACAATTATATTTCCAATGTTTTTTTTTTTTGTTTTTTTTCCTACGCCTAAGTAACGCCTGCTTCATCAGCCATGCATGCTCTTGCAGTCCAATATAATTTTGCTCTCCGAGTATAATAGCTGTCCATTTCATTGAAGTAATATCTTATGTCTTGTAATGCAGGGCATGTATCAAGATGTTCTCCTGTCATCATGTCTAAGGAACATAGAGTGCATGTCGGGCTATCTTTTACAATGATGAGGTGGAGGTGCTTCTGAAGGAAATCATGGCCTGTGAGCATTCTGAAGCCACGGCTTGCCCTAGGTCTCAAGGGATCCTGCCACTTTCTTCCAGCAATCCACTCCATCGTTTCCCTTCAATTGTTCGTACATATTTCTTCTTCAGTGAACTTTGGAGGGTCTGTTTTATAATTGTTTTTGTTGAATCCATGCTCAAGTGGAATATCTGGTTGGATCCTTCCAGAACCTATTTGGCCAGTTTGTCAGCTTCATTCATTTCCGTGGAGCCTGCAATGGCCTGGTATCCACTGAAAAGCGACTTCTGTCCCATTTTCCTTTAATCGGTTCAAATATTGATGGCATTTAGGAACATTCGGATTTATATTATATCCATTTTGGAGAGACAAAATGGCTGCCTGCCAGTAAATATATTTACAATGTAAAAGTTATATAAATATTTTAATTACAAAAAGAGTGGTACCAAAATTCTGAAATTTATTAATTGTTAAAGTCTCTAGGGAGCATTATTCTATTGGAGAAAGACTTGCAGTAATTAGTAGTAGTAATTAGGAATTAGGACTTGATTCCGAGATAGATTTCTAGATTTTAACCATTTAATTGTAAATTCAGAGAGTATCGGACAAGCAGCCAGGAAGTGAAAGAGATCTTCTGTTTCGTTTATATTACACATCCTACAATTATTATTTGTTTGCTTGAAGTGTTTATAATTTACACATGTTTATAATCTATACATGTTCTCACTCCTCATATTCTTTCCTCACTTTCTAACCTTTTTTTTTGTTCTTCCCTACCTCGCCTCTAAGGCTATACGGGATTTTCCCGGGCCGGAGGGTGAGGGCGGGGAATTTAAAATCCCCTCCGGCACCGGGACGCGAACTCGTACTTTTTAAATCATCTCAAATCTTGTTCTCCGGTTGCCAGGCAACTCTCGGTGCTGTGCACACGCTTTAACCTATTCGGCCACCCCGCCCCCGAATAAAACAATTAATAACTTTTCTGCAATGAGCCGAGATTCGAACCTCGGACCTTTAGCAATGGAAGCCCAGTGCCCTACCACTGAGCTACCCCACTCCCCCAAATCTCTTTCTAACCTAATATATAAAAAAATACATAAAGTACAGTGGACGTGTTCAATAAATAATAATATAAAAATGCCGCAACACATGCATGCCTCCCCCCCATGAACAAACTCTCTCCCTATCCGCTCCCATGCAGTATTATAATTTTTATTTTCATTTATTGCTGTGAATGTAGAGTGTGAATAAGCTACTCTATCACCATTAATAGTGTCCTTAGATATCACAGAATGTAATATTTCTCAAAAAGAATTGATTCTAGGTATCGTAACGATAGGAACTTTAAGAATTTCGTCCCGTGAGCAATTTGAGATGTTTTAATATAGTTTTAAAACCAGTTTGCTGATAATATAATAAAAGAATAATTGAGTTATATCATGTTGGAATATAATTTATTTTATATCTCCCTTTTGGAAGCTTGAAGGACATCTCCGATTGAAAATCTTCTCTCACCCCCTCCATCGGTATCAATTTAGCCTCTCGAGACAGCTGAGATTGAAGTGTAATGTGATAAAATGTTGGAGCAGTTTTTGCTCAAGAGAATTTTATTCAATTTGTATATTCCTCTTTAGCAATTTTCATTCTCGTTTTCAAAAAACTTCTTAAAAGGCTCTTCTTGATGAAGGTAAATACTCAAGACTAATTACGGAGCTATTCATTAAAACACTTTGTAATAATCATTTTGTGTAATTTACTTTGATCTTTTTTTTGGCAGCCGTGAAAGGACTTGTTAAGAAATTATATTAATTAGACGTTTTAAATTATTTTTTAATATTTCTAATGTAGGGCGTGATAAGAGAAAAGGTTTCTGTCGGAAGACGATCCTTCCAGAAGAATTATTCACTTTATTAAAGGATACTAACTAGAGAGGCTTAAGTAATTAAGTACAGTGAAGCACGTTGAAAAGATCACAATTAGTCAATTTCTGAAGGAATAATATAATATGAAATATTAGATGGCCCGGGAGAATAATTTGTATATTATACTGGCCAGTGAGCAATTGACAATAAAATATAGAAATAAATTAATGCAATGTATTATGTGATAGAGCAAATACTTTTATTTTTCTTAGTCAAATCACATTAGTTATATCATAATAGCAAACCTTACCATGTATAACTTTATTATAGGCTGTAGGATAGCTAATAATGATCGATTTTAATAATTTTTCAAAATTTTATTTTGTAGAGAGTTTAGTAATCTTTTAAATAATCATGGGTGTAACGGGTGCAAAAAATAAATACTTTTTAGTTATTCGCAGTTTCGAATGGTCATTTCGTTCTGATTTGGTGTAGGACAACTTTGAATAATAGCTCATTATAGGAAGGATTTGTCATTTGTTTTAAATTTCTTACCTGTTATGTTTCGTGAGCTAATTAATGTTTATTTCAACAAAAATATTAAAAGAATTGAGATACTAGCATATATAGTATGCTAGTGTATTGACAGTAGCATAGTATAGATTCCTAAAATGTCAAAATAACGAGGTTATATAACCCGAACTGTCCAATCTTTTTGAAAGATACCTTTTCTCTCGATTTTGTATTGTACTTATCTTGCGGTTGAAGTGGAAAGTAGAAAGGTATTTACTAGTATTTAATATCTTATTAAATAGACAAATTTTGCCGATATGAAGATCGAATTGCCTCAATTCCAAGTATTTTCTTAAATAAAATAGTTGTAGGTTACGATGAGATGAAGCTATTACCGAAGTTTCAGACGGATGTTAATAATTTGATAAATAGGGACGGAATATATATAATGATTGCAGAAGTTGATTGGAAAGTTGTATAAATATTTCAAAGCAATCGGTGAAGAACTTTCGGAGATTATCTATTTTTAACAAACTAACATTTATATTTTTATTTATATACACTATTTCCAATTTTTATTTATTGATAGCACTAAAGCTCGTCTATAGCTACTATAAAAAATAAAAAAAAGGGTTGAGAAATACAGGAGAAATTTATATTAAAGCGTTCTCGCTCAATCTCCACTGGCTTTAGCACCAGTGACGCGGTTGAGAGAATAGCGCAGGGATCTCTTGGAGTCCTGCTTTTCCTTCTATAGTTGGAGGAACAAGTCTAGGTTGGGATTCTCTACCTGATTGTATGTATGTATGACTGAGATTTTATGTTTTTAATTTACTTATCTTTAGGTTATTTTATTTTTTATTGTATATAGTTGTTTGTTATTTTTTTGCTTTTGTTAATTTTATGTTTTCTGTATGTATTGTGTTCATATTTCACTATAATTATTTTCCATGTGACAGATTATTCTATGTGTAAATAAATAAATAATTTTTTTTTTATAAAATGATTTATATAATGATGAAATAATTTATAAAGTTTATAAATATAAATTTATAAATATACTTATAAATATTTATAAATAATGAGTAATGAAATAATTTATATAATGATTATAATTCTTCCATAGACAAACTAGTAAAACAATTATATAGGACATAGTATTTCCAGTTTTCTTATGAAAACAAAATATTAGTTCTTAGAATGGTCAAAATCGGATCACAGATTAATTCTCTTTTTGGTTACATTGTGTGAATCGAAATAACAAGAAACCGTCAGATAATTTCAAAAATTCCATTTATTCACATTTTTCAATTAATAAGTCAAATTTTTAACTTATCTTTAGGTTATTTTATTTGTATTGTACGTAGTTGTTTGAATATTATTTCTATTCAATAATATCTGTCACGTAACAGATTATTATACTTCTAAGAAAAAAAAACAAAAAAAAACCTATTTATATAATGATTACTATTCTTCCATAGATAAACCAGTAAAATAATAACATAGGACATAGTATTTCCAGTTTTCTTATGAAAACAAAATATTATTCGTAGAATTGTTACATTATGTGTGTCGAAATAACAAGAAACCGCCAGGAAATTTCAAAAGTTCTATTTATTCACATTTTCCAATTAATAAGTCAAATTTTTAACTCATCTTTAGGTTATTTAATTTTTTATTGTACATAGTTGTTTGATTATTATTTAATTATTTTTTTACATTTGTTAATTTTATTTGTTCTGTATATATGGTGTGAATGTGTTCATATCTCATTATAATTGTTGTCCACGCGACAGATTATTATATTTCTGAAAAAATAAATCCAATTTATTAAAGTTAGACTGTACTTACATCATTGACTCAAAATTTCTTTATCAATATTTCATCCTCCGACCTGGGGTTGAATTTAATTCAGTTAGTATAGATTAAAGTTCAAAGAACTTCCGAAGTATTCCTTAAAATAGAAGGATGAATTTCGAATGAAGCAGAGCAGTAATTATATTAATATACGGGAAAGGTAAAGCAAACTTTTCGCTTGGCGTATTTTTTCCTTTTCAAGTAGTGGAAGATGAAATAAGTTTTGAAGTTTATATTCCGGCTGAAGGCGGGCTTTAAAAAGTTGCTATGTAACTTAGGGCCAACTTACCAAGGGTTTTTCCTCCTTTTTTTTTTCTTCCATTTTATTGATGCCTGTCGAATATGAATAATTTTAAATCGGAATATAAATAAAATATCTTAGCTATGGACCAGTTATTTCTTTACTATTAAGACACTCGGGCCGCATTCAGACTTCCATCTCAGCCTCGTGAGCCTGAAAAAATCTTGTTCGGCAAAAGACACTTTAGTTGTGAAATGAGCCTTGATGAAGAAAAAAAAAACATGCAATAAATGTTGTAAACTGGTGTATGAGTAATTTGCTGTATTTCATATGTTTAAAATTTTAACATGTAATCAAAAAAACTTTTGCCGTACCGGAGGTGTGACTTATTGAGTTCACTCTTATCGAGTGCATTACACGATTATTTTGAAAAGTAATGATTTTAAAGTACTCCTTACTAGGTTGGTACAAATATTTGATTGAAATATCCTGCATTTTATACTTTTTTCTCGATCGCTTCTGTAAGCTCAATTTCATTAAACAGTGCGGTTTTTCTGATAAATTTTGGCCTCGGGCGAATTCAGAAATATGAACAAAATATGTTTTCTTAAACATGCAAAATAAAAACTGAACTGATCATCTAGTTCATAGGTGGAGAACTTTTTGGCATTAGAACCCACAAAAAAAAATTTACTGATCCTATTTTTGTTTGTGAATACATACACTTACCTATATTTTATATTCAACTTAATTCTATTAATTTACAAATTTTCGTAACCTAAATAATTAAATATTAATTAATTATATATGAATGGGTACCGAATACAAACGTATGGAAGGCCCAGTTCCCTACCTGTCTAGTTCATTAAATAGAAATTTACGGTTTATTAAATAATATTCGTCATAAAGTAGTTTTAGCTTTTTGACTTACATGTTTTTGTAATGTAGCTGTTGATATAATATATTAATTGATTAACCATTACATTAAATTATGTTAATAATATAAATGTTAATTATATTAATTAATAATTAATAAAAATCCTAGAAATCCTGGCAAATAATCAGTATTTCCAATGATCCGTTGAATTTTGACGCAATACAAGCGTGCTTCATCGACACTCTCTTGTTGACTCTACAATATCCTGACAGTGACATTTTGTAAGTGTTTGTTTACTCTCATCTGTTCACAATCAAGCACAAATGTATTTACCGAATTTCCCGATATATCACAAGATTTTTCGTTGCCCCAATAGTTCTATTGGCATTCACACAAATAGGAACTCTTCAGTCATACAATTATACAGTGTTAACAAGTAAGTTTAAGTCTGTGACGATACAATTATTTAATTAATTATATTGTATTTTCTGTAAATATGGTGCGGATGCGCTGTTTTAGCAATACTATCATTTATACAGAATTAAACAATTAAATAATTAATAAAATTTAAACTAAATGACTATTTGTGTCTTAAATGGTAATATAACAGGTTTAAATCCATGAATGTATGTAACTCTTTAGTCACATACGCTCTCTCTCACTCAATCTTAACTAGCTTTAGCATCAGTGACGCGGTTGAAAGAGTAGCCCAGGGATCTCCTTGTGTCCTTCTTTTCAAGACTGGCTTCTTGTTCCTTTACCTTATTGTAAATAGTACATATAAGTATCGGTCTTGTTCTTGCACTTTACAAGACCAAGACCAAGGCCACCTACCTGTTGCAAGACCAAGACCAGGACTGGTAAAAAAAAATCGATACTTTTAATAAAAATTAAGACAAAATAGTTACTAATACTTGACAATCTTAGTTACTATATGTTAATAATTGGTATAACCAATATACTTTTGCAAATAACTCCTCTAATCTTTCATTCGGGCTTAGTTAGGTTTCTCCTATCTAAAAAATTACAGTAATATCTCTATAGTAATAAGCTAATTAGTAACTGAAAGACTGTTGCGAGACTCTTGCGCAAGACCAAGACCGTTACCAAGACCAAGACTCGTCTTGGTCTCGCATTTGGGCAGCACTATATATAAGTTTGTCTATTTTTTTATTTTCTTATCTTCAAGTTATGTTATTTTTATTTATTGCATGTACTTTTTGATTATTATTTAGTTGTTATTTTGCTTATTTTTATTTTATCTTTTCTGTGTACGTTGTGTGATTCTTGTATTACCTCACTATAATCATTGTCCATGTGAAGGAATATGATATTACTCAATAGAAAAAAAGAGTCAACAGATTTTTAATAATCAGCTGTTTACGGTTGTATTTTGTGTTGGCAAGGACTCTCTTTTGTTTGGGGATTTCTCAAATTAGCGATGCATCTAAATGCTCACGTTAAATCAGTTATTTAATTTTTTTTTCTGATTCCTTATTAGTGAATTTTACAGCACAAAGATAGTTTGAATTATGAAAGAGCCTGCGGAGATAAGTCGGCCTTGCTCTGTAACTAATAGGAGAGAGTTAAGTTGGAGAGCAATATATTCAAGGATAGGCATCCTGGCGTGAAGATACACGCGTGTAACTAACTCGTGTAAGTTTGCTCGGCCGACATTATCTGTCCTATGAGCGCACGCTTACAGTTATAACTTCTTGCATCATATAGCACGATACAGACAGTTGTGCTGTCACCGGTTCAACTCTGGCTTGGTACTAATATTTTCGAGTAAACATTGTTCTGGACGAAAAGAAGAAGATGAAAAATAAATTTTATTCTGGGACTAAGTTCCTTTTGAATAACTATAATGTACAATTTAATGACGATTGTCTGGCATTAGAAATATATTAAATTATACGATTGTCTAGATCTAAGATTAAAATAAATAAAAGGCACTGTTAGATATATGAAATCATAGATAAATTCAGATATGCGAGTTAACATATTTGTACACATGAATATTATATAATTATGTTATATATAATTATCTGTCAGATAACATTTAAGCGACTGATAGATCTGAAAAACGTGAACATTATTTTACACATATTGGGAAGATTGATTACTGAGGAGATGGATAGATAAATTATGTTTAAATGAGGTCAAGGATGATGATTTGCGTATGGAGGTTGGTAGGGAATTCCAGTACAAGGTAGAACGCATGACAAAGGATTTCTTGAAGGAAACAGTTCTTTGAGAAGGATTGGACAAGTTTGAGGGCAAGGATCTCGTGTTGGACAGAGGAACAAGGAGTAAACACATCGAGAATGTAAGAGTTTTTTTTTGGTTGAAAAGGTTCACGAAGCAATACACCTAGGAAGTATTGCCAGTCGGAACAACGGATACAGCCATTTCAACTCGGCATACCTACCGGATATGTCCATGATTGGATTTTTTTGAGTAAAAATAAATTAATTGGCACGTATGAATAATTGTTATAGTATATGGTCAGTGAACACATGACAAATTAATTTACCAATAAGTTAATGTAATGCATTATGGAAAAGAGGAATTAATTTTCTTTTATTCGTTTGAATTAAAATACAGGATGGTCTTAATAACCTGAATATGTATTGCATAGTTTGCTGGAATTAACAAAGGTTAGATATAAATGATGGAAAAATTGTACAAGGTAAACAAAATGTATGTATTATCAGTTCAATATAAACCAGGACTTGAAAAAGAAAAAAAAACTTTATTTTTAAAATTTTTTTTGTAACTTGAACTTTTTCATTTACAACTTTTCAAGTAAAAGTTTTAAAGAATATTTTTTTTATAACTTATATTTAAAAATTCTGTCGATTTCATAAAGAACTTTGGGCCGAAACGTCGTCTAAAATAAATAAATGATATTTATTTTTACCATTGATTTTTGACTGAAACCCCAAACCAACTTTTCTTCGATTTTATTCTTAGCTACTCAAATAGACGGGTGATTTTGTACTAAAATCACGAGTAATTCATTTAAGACAAATTATAACTAAGCACAGTTAAGTGTTTAATTTTCATTTAACTGATATTTTATTTTTTTAAAGAACTTAAGTTAAACTTTTACAATAAACCTAGAACTTTATAACAAAAAAGTTCCTTAAAACATTTATTTTAATAAAATTTTTTCTAACACCTTTCCTAGGTTGTAATTATTTCTATAGATTTGTTTTTCATGTCATTGCTGGTCCAAAGAAGGTTTTCTGAAAAAAAAAAAATTAATTGAAAACTTCTTTTGGGCGCGTTTTGCACTTTATTTTGCGGAGAGTGAATTAGATTGAGCCGTCAGATCACTGATGTGTAAAGCTCGGCTAAAGTCGGCTGGAGTCGACTAATTAAATTATTTTTTAATTTAGATTGAAATATCTCGAAAACTAAAAATTGTACCTTTATATTTTAAGCAAGGAAAATGCTCAACATTTCTTCCTCTTTGTAATGAGCAATTAGACACAATTATATCTTAACGCGACACAGTGTTAGAGAGGCCAAAAGGGTAAAAATAGTGTCGAAAACAAAAATTATAACAAGTTTTATAAAAGATCCGGATTAAAATATCTCAGTAACTAAAAATCGAAATTGTATACTGTAAGCAAGGGAAATGTTCAGCATTTCATCCTCTTTATAATACGCTATTGTTTATAATTTATATTTCATATGCGCAGACGATACAAAAATTAAAACTGCATACTGTAAGCGAGGGAAATGTTCAGTATTTCATCCTCTTTATAATAAGCTATTATTTATAATTTATATTTCATATGCGCAGACGATACAACAATCTTGACAAGACATCAAAATTCAAAATTCGCCTCACAGACTCTAAAATATTACCTAAACAAATTCTACGACTGGTGCAAACTCTGGAAAATTCGACTCAACCAAGAAAAATCACTACATATCACTTTTACCCTTCGACGTGAAACTTGTCCTGCTATTTACCTTGACAACATCCAAATTCCTCAGACAGAAAAAGTTCAATATCTTGGACTGACCTTGACAGAAGAATGACATGGGGCTCACATATCAAAACAAAACAAAAACTCTAAACCTAAGACTAGGACTATTGTATTCACTCCTTGTAAGAAATTCAAAATTAAAACTCAGACAGAAATTGAATACGTATACGTAACTACTTAAGCCTATTAAGGCCTACGCTTCACAGATATATGGGATAGCCAAAAAGACTCACATACGTAAATTACAGACTTTTCAATGTAAAACTTTCACTACTATCACCAAGGCTACCTGATACGTCAGTAACATTACTATACATGAAGATTTACAGATGCCAACAGTTAAAGACCACATACGAACACACTAAAAAAGATTTCATATTAACTTACGCGGACATTCCAACTCATTGATTCGAGGCATGGCCACAACTAACATACCCAATAGCACTCGAAGGCGGCTTAAAAGAAGCTGGATGAGGGATCTCCTCCACTAACTATAAATATTGCACTCAAGACAGGAAGGACGCCGCTGGGTACTCCTCTCCCTCACGCCGATTAACCTTCAACATCTTGACACCACACTCGCTGATTGTCGGAACTTCTCTTCTGACAGGTGTGAGTTAAAGAATCGAGTAAAAAAAAAAAAATCGTATTATTGATCTTGCTATGTTCGTATTTTTGCCTCTATCGTATGGTCTAAAGCACACACCTTAGTTGTTTTTGTTTCTTTTACTTTTTATGGAGATTTATCAATATTATTTTGAGCTTTAAATGTGAACCGATCGGCGTAAAGATATTTTATGTTCCGAAGTGCTAATTAGAAGGCCGTGCTTTGGGAAGAAGGGACGAGGGTGGGCAAGGGGGGGGGGCAAATAATATTAGCCTTTGGCTGACTGAGCTGAGCCGACATTAGTTCTGCATGAAGAAGCCCCCTATCGCCGCTGGATCTGCAGATCAGTGGCTGCAAGAAGGACCTCTCCCCCCCCCCCTCCCTGCTTAGTTAATTACTTATGGATTACTTTAGTCCTGTTTGTGCCCTGTCAGCGATATCGTGCCCTTTGAGCCCCTATCGCGCCCCATTTCATTACTCTTTATTTTAGCCTGAAGGGCCTCAACTAATCTTCATTTCTTTCTTCTAACTTAGTTAGTCACCATTTCTAACATATTATCTAGCCTTTAAATGCTGATTTAAAAGCAAAATAAGTTCTTTAGGGTACAGAGATTCCGTGGTACAGACTACTTTTTATAAAATTATTAACATCCGCCTAAAACCTTCGTGAATAGCTTCATACCATCGTGACCCACAACTTTTTTGATTTACGGCAAACTTTGTCTATTTAATTAGGTACTTAAAACTAATGAATATCTAACTGCATTTCGCATTAATTGTAAGATAATTTGATCACAAAATCGAGAAAAAAAGGTGGACTACAAAAGTATTGGGCCGTTAGGCATGACCTCCGCCCCTAACATATAATTAACGTGGTTATATAGACCCAATATTTTTGTAGGCTACCTTTTATTTCAATTTTGTGATTAATTTATTTAGCGATTCGAATGGAAAGCAAATGGGTATTTAAAAGCCATATGCCGACTATTTTTTTTTTTTTTATTTTTTTATTTTACGGAGTATTTAAAGTGAGATTATATGGATTGAATCTCGTATGTATCAAATAAAAATAAAGCGTGGATTTTACATATTATACACGATACATACATCCAGATCCCATCAATTTTTTTTTCAAGATAAATAACGTTAATAAGTGATTCCCATTTTAGGGGCAAATTTCAGTCCATCACAACTTTTACGTGATTAGTTAAGTATAACTTGATTTTTTTCTCCATTGCTATACGGTGAAAAAGTATTTCTTCATAATGGAATATTAAAAATTAAAATATTAAAGAATAGTGTGATTTTATAATTACTAAAGTTCCATTACCACCTATTGTTCCACTCTCAGTTTTCTGGTAAAAAATTTTTTTTTTTCTTTCGAAACCTATGCAAAATAACAGCGAAATGTATTTCCACTACTTAAGAATAATTAAGGCATTTTGAATTATATATTTTTTTAACTTTTGTCATCAGTGAAGTATGTTTATGTATTTATAAACATTGCCCCATCTCAAAAAATTTGTCCTAAGCAAAAAAAATAACATCAGATATTTAAGCGTTGAAAAGAGGGAACAGTGGAAACCAATCTACGAATTCAAGTGGAACCAATCTACGAATAAATTGCATGAAATTAAAAAAGATACCAAACCGTGGACGACTTCTTTCAGAAAGAACAGAAAGGAAGAAATAATTTTAACTCGGCTTAGAATTGGACATGCAGCCTTTAACCATGGCTACCTAATGAGAGGCCTGAAATCACCATTTTGTAAAACATGCAACACATCACTTACACTGAAACACATTGTAACAAGTTGCAGACTATACTCAGACACCAGAACAAAACATAATATACCTTCCAACATATCTGAAGCACTTTCAGATGACGAAGAAAAGATACAAAAAGTATTTGAATTTATAAAAGACATTAAATTTGTCCACCTAATTTGATTACACCTAAAGCTGCTAATGTCATGCTCGGGTAGATGCGGAATGTAACAATAAATAAATAAAATATTTGTATTATTTTACTATCATTTATTTTATTCTTATTATTTTATTATATTTATTTTATCTTTATATTAGCAAGTATCAAGAATGCAAGAAGATAGAATAAACGCCAATACATTTGCTTGATGCATTACAACGCAGTTGCAAAGTTAATGCAAAATAATATAATATAAGATTTATTTCTATTTCTTGTGCAGTTTTTTTGTTATTATAAGTATTATTATAAATTGCATAATTTGGAATTTGCATGTTTGGTTAAATACGGACTGTAGATGTATAAAAGCTGTACGCTGAATTACTGGAATCTTAGAGAGCAAAAATTAGAAGGTGTAACGAATTGCTATTTGCCAACGGGGTGCGGTATGCCCCTTGCGCTATTAAGAAATAAAATAGGGCCCAACAACTGGCGTTGGTTATTAAATTCCTTTCCAAGTTGGCAAGATAAACCGAGATTAAGCAAACTTTGCCTTCCACTTATTACTTGGGTCGAATTCTGAAAGAAGTTTGGTGAGAAATGTACCTGCCCTCGCCCGGAAAATAGTGGGGTCGAGGTCGATTCTCGAAAAGTTTATTCTTTTCTTAAACTCGGTTCGGAAGGAAATCGTTCCTGGTGAGATGTAGCCGTAGCCTGAGCTTCTTACTCCCATCTTATGTTGCTATTGCTATAGTTGGTCGCTGTGGTCTAAACCTTTATTTACAACTATACTAAATTAATTCAACGAAGTATTGTTGATTATCCGATGTTGAGATATATTCAGGGCTCAACAAGCAAAGTTGCATAAAGGTATAATAAATAATAACCATGCTTATCGAGGTTCGATGCCGATATCACCAATCGATGTGCAACATAAGGCTATAAGTTGCAGAAACATAAAGTTTTGATTTAACAGTGGTTTTAACATATTTACTTATATTTTGAACCGTTGTTCATCATTGATTTTTTTAATATGGATAACTTACGTAATTTTTTTTTGTCTATAAAAATGTATTTGCGTCTGTGAACTTATTGTTGATAATCAGCAAATGTGATGGCGTTACATGAAATAATGACATGACAGGCATGGAGAAGGAAAATACTCAGCAGTATCACTTCTCTAACTTGTTCCAATTACTTAGATTGTTTAAGGAAGGAGATCTCTCATTCAACTTCTTTTTAGTCTCCTCCTCATGTTCTGAGGTATGTCAGCTTTGGCCATGTCTCTTATTAGTCTGTTATTATGTCCGTTTAAATTAGTGTAAAATCGTTGATAAAGGGTCGTTATATGTTGGTCAACTGTTAGAAGGTGGAGGTCGGTATGTAGAGTTTTGTTAGTCACGTACAAAGGTGCTTTTGTTATGAGTTGCAATAATTTTGATTGGAACGTTTGAAGTTTTGTAGGTGGGTAGAAAGCCTTGTTAGCGATGCCGTGTATTTGTGATGAGTACGTCCATATAGATTTAAGTATGTATATGTAATCAGTTCCTGATTTAGTTTTAATTTTGAAGATTTAGAAAAAAGAGAGCAGTTTGAGCAGTTTGAGTCGTTTCTTGTTAAACGTTTCATTTTAACATGCGGACCCCATGTCATCCTTCTGTAATTGAAATATAATCATGTAGTTTATTATTAAGTTATTAAAACTATTTGGTGAAGGAATGCTTTGTTCGCTAAGCAGTTTTTACTTCACGAAAATGGATATTTGGCTTTTCTAAAAATTTATTGATAGCAACTGGAGAAATTCTTAATCATGTTTTCTAAAATTTTGATAACATATGTTCTAATATGTTACGTGCAAATATGTTCTTTGGAACGAAAATAACCATTGTCTAAATCTTTGAAATTTGAGTGGATTGACCAAAAAAAAAAGAAGGAAAAAACAAAGTTAGGGTATACTTAAACCTATACCGCTACAACGCATGAAGGGTCTTGGTTTCAGTGCTATTTAGGAAAAACACTGTTTCTTGGTCTACTGGTGTGCAAGGAGGTGATTTGGCCAAGATCATGCTCAACCGCTAGGTTTCTCACTTAATTAATTATATTAATTAAGAATATCCACTTTAAAGAGGCTGGGTGTGCCCCAGGAGTGTCTACCTGCCCAGAGTCGCCCCACGGCCAATGAAACAGAATAAATAATTTTTCTGCCGTGAGCCGGGATCCGAACCTGGGACCTTTAGCTATGGAAGCTCAAGATATCCAAGAGGGGATTTTAATATTGGTAAAGCGCGGGAGACCAATAATCGTGGTTGGAGGGAGGATCGTTGAAATTTATTGTTACAATAATTAGCTTTACATAATCATAATCTGGTGCAAATGTTAATCAGGTGACGTAGCATTCAGCTGAAATAAGGTAGATAATTTAGTTTTAAAGACACAATTTCGAGAGCGAATAATTGTATGGTGTATTTGAGTTTTAAGGCTTAGATGTTTTGTGCCAGAAGTTTGTACACAATCAAGCAACTCCTTTTCAAAATACTATAAAACTTATTGAATATAATACTTAGCAAATACAGTTGTACAGTACCTACAGTACCTTTTCTTTATCAATATATATATTTTTTATTTTTTAATAATTGTAACTTATTAAAAAGGTCATTTTCTGGTCGTTTATAAAGTACATTGGGGAGTGGGCTAGCTCAGTGGTAGGGCACTGAGCTTCCAAGGCAAAGGTCCCAGGTTCGAACCCCGGCTAATGGCAGAAAATTTATTTATCTGTTTCATTGGGCGTGGGGCGACCCTGGGTCGGGAGACCCTCCTGCACACCCAGCCTCTATTAAGTGGTTACCCTCAATTAAATAATTAATTAAGGGGGAAAACCTGGCGGTTCAGCGTGATCTCGGTCAAATCACCTCCTTGCACAACCGTTGACCTAGAAACAGTGCTTTTCCTAAATAGTAATGAACCCCAGACCCTTCATGGGTTGTAGTGGTACAGGTTTTTTTTTATTATTTTTTTATTTATTAAGTACATAGAATGATGGTTTAATTTTAACAACTGATGCGAACTTTGCTAAGCAGTTCTCGATAATCATTTTTTAACAATTATTAGGTATTACTTAAGTTTAACATAATTAAATGACCGCCGGAATGGGTATATTATCTTCCCGTTCTGCCATTTCCTTGCTTGTCGTATAATCTTTCCTAAAATCGGGACTTTTTTTAAAACGCCGCAGGAAGCGGGACTTTCCCGCCAAAAGCGTGACGTCTTGTAACTTTAGGTATACATTCATTGTTTGAATAAATGTACGCACTTAATTTGTTTTACGAGATATCAAACATAAAATCCTATAGTCCATACCTTCCCCTTAACATGAGCTCGGTATTGTATGGTAAGAGACGCTATCACACCACGCATGTGGCTTTGATATATTCCAGATTTCATGGAAAACGATGACACAGGAGCTGCCGTAATCGGAACGATTCATCATCGATACATCGAAGAATGAAGGTTCGATTATAAAGGTTTTGTATAGGGCAGTGTTCTTGGAGCCGACCCGCCATTAGTCAGCTCTGACGCTAACAGGTTCAGTATGGATTTGTGGGGGAGGGGGGCTCCACCCAGTGTTGAAATTCGACCTCAATGAAATTAACACTGATAAATTGCCTCACCTTCTCTCCTAAACCTCTTTTTATCTCCCGTATATAAATCCCTATCGCTCAAACGAAATACAAGAAGTTTCTTCTCTCTTTTTTAAAAATTATTTTAAAATTTCTTAAAATTTCTTTTTTGTGATAAAATCTAGTGATCTAGGCAATGTACCTGGGCATTAACTAAGACATAATCAGCTTGTACAAAAGCTAACGCATTATGGTCAAGCTCCTATTTAGAAGAACTTCGAGTTAATTATTTTTATCATTATAAAGGAAGGAGATGGTCCGGGATTGCGGTCATAAATAGGCCAAATAGTGGTAAAACTATTTTATTGAAAGACCAAAAAAGACTCATTCAAGACTCATGGAAAAATACTCATTTCCGAATCTATCCACATTCACATGGAACAGAATCCTGTTAATCATAAAGTAGACAAAAACTGTATTTCTTCAACATATTTTATTCTATTCTATTATTTATATTTTTATCTACTCTCATTTTTTATTGATTATTCATTTACTTGTTCATTATTCTAAATATTTCCTCTCTGTATGATCTCCCTTTATTTTATTCTAAATTTATATTTACACTCTACATCATGTAACTCACTCAGTATGATCATCCTTTTTCCACTTTGTATTAATTTTACTTATCAACCATGTCTCTTATCTAATATTCAAATGTAATTTTCTTACATATGTATAACCAAATATAATTATAATTATTAATTTTTTTCCCTCTTTATACTTCTAAGTTAGTTCTGCAATGTAAATGTAAATGAAGTTATTTCTATATTTATTTTTTACTTTTGCCAATTTTGGGTTTATTCACTTTGTACTCTTATCTATAGGCTTTCAGTAAAATAGTTTTACCGCTATTTAGTCTATTTATGACCGCTACCCCAGACCATCTCCTTCCTTTATAATGCAACGGTAAACTATTAAATATTCAATTTTTACCATTAATATTTGTATGACTTAAATTATTTAAATTTTTATTTTTCAATTCAATTCTTACGACATATTACGCTCAAAAGCATCACCCTTTGTTGCTTTAGGTTTTTTTTTGCACCTGTACATCACATACAATATATTTGATATTTTCTAATATCAACATAAATATGGATCGAACCATAGGGAGAGAGAAGGGACGATCCTCCCTCTCAATAAAAGTAAAGAGGGGGCGAGAATATCATTTCGCCTCCCCAATATTTCGAATAACAAAAATAAGATAAAAATCAATAACAATCAACATAAATAAATAAAATATGTAAACTAAAATCAATTAATTTTTTTTTGGAAATATCGACTAATGGCTGAGCTATTCTAATCTAAAATCCTATATATCCTAGGATTTTAAGATTCATTAAGGTACATTTTTCCATTTATACGTAAAGATTTTATAATATTTTCCACGGCGAATTTCAAGCATCGCAGACTTGAAAGTTCATCTCATTGCCATGTAAAGTAAAAAGTAAAAATATTTAATATATTCCTTAACACATTTTCAAATATATCCATACGCAAACAAATAAAATAAAATAAAAAACCCTAATATATAATAATAAATATATTTATCGAGTAATTTCACAAATGCCTTATGGCATATTTTGTACATGTGATGTTCGTTAGTGAACCTTCTCTCCGGAATTAGCTTGAATGCGTGAATGGAGAAACCTCCCACTGAAGGTACCCCTAACGTGACTCTTCTTAATGTAGCAGATCCCTGCTCCAGAGGTTTAAATCTCTTGGTTGGATTCTGTGTTAGTAACGTCTGTACAGGAGGATTAGGATATCCAGCTAATGAGTCATGAACTGTTTTGTAATATTTCTTAATTACATCAGTCACATGTGATATTTGTAGGTTTATGAAGAGACTTATTGGTTATGTAGAAGGGGAAATGAGTGATATACCGGAGAAGTTTAGATTTGAAGAATTGAAGCATGCCACGCTTTATCAAAGGCCTGTGAGGCGTCTTAGAAAGCTGTTGTGCGAAATTCCTTCTTTTCTAATGCCACCCTAATATATAAGTTCGTTTTACAATAATTATATATACATGTTAATTATCGTTCATAATTAATCCCCGCCGAAACCAGATTAAAAGGTCTATGGATGGAACTGTGGTATTACCTGCTTGGATGAAGGTGAACTTGCCATTGAACCCCGTCGAGTTCCTGATGTTGACCTCTGTGTGGAACTCCAGTACGATGCTGGGCCCCGAAGAGTAGAGGTTGATGGCCTCACTGCCGCAGAGTCTTCCCAGGGGGTACGACTCCTCGTTGACGGCGCCGTCGGTGCCTGATGGATAGACAACTAGATAGTCCCCCGCTGAGCATCTGTTAACAGAAAATTATGAATGGTAAATAGTTTATGAAAATCAACCAGTGGTGTATTTAGAGTATGACAACGTGCCCAGAGCCTCATTCAAAGTTTGCAATTGAAGCCTCAATACATTTGCAAAGTAGATAGATAGAAATTTATTTGTTTTTGGAGGATTTCCCATACAAATAGAGCCTAGCTTGGCTATAGTAAAATAATATGAACATTGTATAGAATTTTCAATTATATTCAGATGTCCGACAGTGAACATTTCATTCAGTTTCCAATTTAAATGTAGTGAGTGGCTTGAAATGATACAATGGGTGTGGGAGAGTCGAACTGATTAAAATGAACCGAACCAAGCCTTAATCAGCTTAAATTGGACTTCACAAAGCATGTCAAAGCATTGATCAGCTTAAAGATGATGAGTCTAGTGTGTAATGCAGTGTGCTATAGCTAGGCATTACAGTAACAGTTTGACTAAATGCTTAAACTATCTAATTTTTACTGACTTGTCGAATAATCAATACCCAAAAATCAATGAGGCTTCAAGTATCTATTCTGTCAAATACATCAAATAATAAAAATATATTTTTACTTTCACTATTTATACATGAAATATATAGTTAAGAAAAGTATTGCTATCGTGAAATTTTCGAATCTCAGTTTTCAACGGTTTTGAGGTCCCTTGAGTCTAACCAAATCTCACAAAATGGTCTGTGTGTAAACAGTCAAAAACAAAAACGAAAAGTCGTACGAAAGTGAAATTGCATATTAAGTTTTTTATATACCTGAAATGTTTGAGCATTTTTTTTTTAAAATTCGAAATGGAAGTGGCACTTTATATAATCAATTTAACACATTTTTACGTTTTTGTCAAAAACGGCTCTAACGATTTTGATTAAATTCAATATACCATTGTAAAATTAAGGCGTTTTTGATATAATGTAGGTTTTCTTCGCATTGGTGCTCTCTAACACAGCTTAAATGGTTATTTTTTAAAAATAATAAGTTAAAATAAATCGATACACTCAATAAATAACGTAACTAATAGCCCAGGAATGAACCCAAATAATTAAGATATTCAATAAGTTAAAATAAATCGATACACTCGATACAATCGAAATAATTATAGGACTCCTTTTCACCATTATGATTACATTAATTTGTAGTAAAGTATATATAAATAAAATAATGCTATAATATTTCTAAAAATAGTTAAAACTATTAAAAGACAATCAGGGTTATTAAAATAAAAATAAATCAGGAGTGACTTTAGAAATACCGAAAGACTTTTAGAAGACGAAAGATTAACCGAAAAAAGAAGAACCACCAGTTTCGCAGAAAAAATATTGCGGTTGCAGGGCAGGTTCAACTTTAACCATCAGTTACTTAAAACTTAGTTTATGTCATTTATACACCTTTGCTTCTAGGGTTCATATTTATTGGTAGATTAGATAAACTGGAATCGTACTAAGGAAATAGTCTGCTGGAATAGGTCTCGTCTAAGAATTCCAATCTATTTTGATCAAACTAGAATCCTTTGAGCGAACGTTGTACACTTTTCCGAATGCTCAATCTCTTTCAGAGGAATTCTCTATCAAACACTGCACAATTCAAGGAATGCTAAGAATTAGGAATGTTAAAAATATTACTGAATCTTTTAACATACGTTATTGAAGAGGCTTGTTATCATAAATTTGTTCATATTATTCTTAGAAAATGTTAAACTAGAAATTATCCAGATCCTTATACCGTGCACCCTCCCCCCCCACATCCCTATAAATTGCATATCGTTGTGTTCCTTGTAACTATTTATTAAAAAAAAAAGCCAATGTTCCCACAAAAAAAAGTGAACGAACTGCCTCGAAATGGCGTCCAAACATGGCGGATTGATGGCTTTGTCTTTAGGTAGTTTTTTTGTTACTCAGAATCAGCATTTGGCTTGATTTCGTCATAGTTGGTATTACTTTAGTGATTAGTTGGAAAAAATATTAAAACCTAATTGGCTTAGGCAATAAAACATATCAGCAAAGTAAATTTTTTAACAAAAAAATTTACAAGTTGAAAATCAAGCGTCGTTTGTAATTAAACGGCCAAAAATAACGCAAAACGTGCTAAAATAAAACATCTGGAGCATACATTTCTCTTTCTTAAAAACTTATTACTTTTTAAAGTATTTGAAGTGATTCTATAGAAAATGCACTTAAGCGACGGAAAAGCGGTACTGGCGTAGGTGTCTTCAGGCCTCTACCACACCATTCAGTACTCATAAATGGCTTAGTTGTAATGCTATAATAACGTCTTTGTTACATTATATTGATTCTATTAACGAAAAAAATGTTAATACAATAATTTAACTGTAAAAAAAAAATATTTTTTTTTTTTTTAATTTAGCTTCCTTTATTCTATATGAAGGTCTCCTTTGTTCTATATGGAGGGAGGCCTCTATTATAAAAATTATATAATTATAATAATAAAACTTAATTAAAAATACCTTGCTGAATATCTTGAAATTTTTATTTAATGTTTGAAATTTAAAAATTTGTTTTATATATATACTGATTCTTAGAAGTAATTTAAATTGTATACACTTCTCCGGAAATGAGTCATATTAATACCTATTTTATAAACTAAAATAATATTTACCTAATCTGAACTAAATATAATGAATAGGTGATTGTTTAGTAAAATTCATATATCACTATTAAAAAAATCATTTTTGTATCACCACTGTGTATTATATGTGTCTCATTATCTTTGACTAAATTACATAGTTTTTTTAGGAGAAGGGAGATAGGGGCGCTTATGACGTAAATGGCCTTTGATAACAATCGATTCAAATCGAAATGAAGAAAAAATCGATTCAAGAACCTGTTACCAAGGGGATGTGGATTTGGATATGATTTAGAAGGAGCCGAATTGAAACCATGAATCCCCATTAACCAGGTGGGGAGCAGCTCCTATTTATATTAGAGTAGCAGACAGAGCTAGGATGTAGCCTATATATATAGTGTTGATGGATACCGCTCCACATAAAGTAGTGCGCTAACTGATGTGCTCCCACGCACCCGCTCAGAGACAAATTCCCAGCAGACCGACGCCGTATCCATTTGGAGCCGCTTCGAATTGATATATGTCATCCGATTTCTCTTCGCCGCAACTTGCAATCCTCCCTTTATCCGCCCAGTGTTGATTGATTCCCGATATTTCTTATTCCCATTCCGTTCAACGGGAGTGAAGGATGCTGTCATCAGCTGCGATTTGTTCACTGTCAGTGGCAGTGTATGTCGACCATGGCCCAGCTCCACGATAGTCCGACAGTGGTCAATGTGAGGCTATTAATGCGCATTGAAAAATCGATTTTGAGAAAATGTTTCCAACGTATATATTTGAATAATAATGAAATTATATACTCTAGACGTTATAGTCCCTAATATACTTTCGCGCAATCCGTTATCTCAACATAACAAAAAAGAACGCTGTAAATTATTTCACAATGGTTTATTATTTCCAAGTATACACCTAAAGTAACATTACCTTCCTAGTTACAAAGAAAAATAAATAAAAAGTGATTCCAATTATGGGACTAACATTTTTTTTTTTAATCATTAGTAATATGCTAAAAAAAAAAAAAAAAATAGCATTACTTCAGTAACACATTCGAAATTTAAAAACCAAACAAAGAATATAACATTTGGAGTAAAACATATAAAAAAAAAAAAAACCGGAGGCCATATCTTTGCTCCTGATTGTCCGATTTTAACGATTTTTTAAAATGAAATTTCGTAAACTTTTAAAAAAACATAATACAATATCAACAAAAAAGTGTAAACTTTTTGAGTTATTCGGAATTTAATTTTACCATCCCTCGTAACTTTTTTTTCAGCTTCTTTTCGTTGAAGTATGTTATATAAATAAATTTAAAGGGCATCGAGAAAATGACTTTAGCGAAGTTTCATTGAAATCAGTACATTTGTTCAGGCGCTACAGTCTGTAGCAACTCAGGTTTTTCGGCCGCCATTTTGAAAGTAAAAAGCGGATAGTAATGCCGATGAAGGAGGATCATCCTCGAGTGATCTCTGATTTTATATCCAAATTTGAAAAAAATCGGTCCAGTAGTTTCGGAGTAGTCCGGACGGCGGACGGCGGAAGGACAAAAAACTTTTTATTCGTTTTTCGAATTCTATGCATCCTGAAACGTGAAACCTCATATTTGAGAGAGGGTTAATTTTTGAATTTTTTGGTCGATCACAACGGTTGATTATTGAAAATAATAAACCAATAACAACTAAGGTTTGTGCTTCAGACCCCAGAATAGAAGTGTGAAAACATCAAAAAGGAGAGATTAATAATATGAAATATAAATTATAAATAATAGCACATTATAAAGAGGATGAAATGGTAAACATTTCTCTTGCTTATAGTATGTATCAATATTTAAATTATTTCTCTTCATATTTTTTATATATTGTTAATAATGTCAAAATAAAATTTCAATGTTGTAATAATATTACTATTTGTACTATATATTAGCATAAACACGTTATCATTTGGTTTTATATTTTATCTTCTCCCTTCTTTTACTCTTTAACTTACTATTTGAATAATAGCTCATTACAAAGAAGACAAAATGCTGAACATTTCCCTCGCTTACAATATACGGATCTGATTTTTAGTTTCTGAAATATTTTAATCCATATGTGAAAATATATCAACTAGTCGACTCCATCCGACTTTACTTCAGCGTTAACACTTCGGAAATCTGACGGAGCAATCTAATTCCCTCTCCACAAAAAAGTGCATAACACGCCTAAAGAAGTTTTCACGCACACCAAAAGAATATTATAGTTGAAGATTCATTGAAAATTAAATGAGTAAAGAAATAATTTAGACAGTTTTACATAAATCTGGCGATTTTTTAAAATTTATTTAAAAATTTTATGAATTTTCCTCTCATGACTTTTTTAATTATTCATATTAATATGGAACATAGAAACTTAAGAAAGGAAGTAAATTTTGTTTCTTTATGTTCAGCATGAATATGCACATTTTCGAAAATCTTTTTATCGTTAAAATTTTTTAAAAAGAAATATTGTTTTATTTTTTTTTTTAGAATATATTTATTTATTTATAAGTTACACATATTTCTGCATTTCACACGCATTTCTGGCATGCAACAAATTTCCAATCTACTTCTGTATTCAGCAAATATGATATCAAGGAGAACAAAACATAACAAAAAATAAAATAACAAAAATAATAATAATAATAATAATAATAATATATATATATATATATATATATATATATATATATATATATATATATATATATATATATAAAGAAGGAATAAAATGAAAGATAACATAATATCACAAAAGTAGGAGTAAGTCTCTTGGCCAGCTCCTCAGCAGTCTTCTGGGCGGATTATATGGATTTGTGGTAGTAGATAGAGCTTGAGTAAGTGGATTTGAATTTAGAGTCAGTCTGTCATGAAAAATATTAACGCGGTCTGTGACAGTTGCCGTTATGAAAGGAGTGTCAAGGTCATTGTGTAATGTATGGTTTGAAACATAAAAGAGTGCATCTACAATTTTCCGGAGGACTTTTGATTGATATGACTGAATTATATTCATATTTGATGTCTTTGCTGTTATCCATAGCTCCATAAAAGATGACTTTGTAAATAGTTAATTAATTTTATTTTAGGAAAATACGAGAAAATTAAATTTTCTTGTTAACTTTTATACTTGGTTTGCAACTGAAATAGAATATATTTCCTTTCCCAGAATATCGAAATATACTGTCGGTGGCTTCCAAACCAAAAATGGAACTCTTATCGATATACATGTGTATACTGTAAAGGGAGAAGAGAAATTCTCGGAAATTCTGAGGAAAGCTTTGAAATTTTACATTCAATATTGTCATGTTCAGGAATGAAATCTCCGTAACATATCGGAACAGACAAACATAGTTTTTTGCTTCCTTACTGCCGGGTATAAAATATAAAAAAATATTTATAATTCTTCTTGATGAAACCTTTTTCTGTTATAAACTTAAAAAAGTATTACTAAATATACTTTCCAATCCACGCTCTTTGCTTTATTATTCACCTAAGGCACAATAGGAGTCCTGGTTAGCAAAATATAATTGTTGATTAAAACTGTTGGCACTTTTACATACCATTGGAAGAGGGTAAATGTGAAAATATTTTTGTAAAAATAAACTCTTATTAATTGACAACAGTACTAAGGAATGTTAGTAAAATATAAAAAAAAAGATCGGCAACTGAAGTTTATATGATAAAATAATTCCGAGTTCATAGGTGCTGCAAAGGGGGTTCAACTTAAGGATTAATTCACCGCCCTCTCCCCTGGCTGGTTAAAAACCCTGTAGAGCCTTAATGACGAGGAAGTAGAGATGGAATATCGAAAGCCCAACATCGATATTAATAGGGACTTCTAACTATCAGTACCATCAAAATATCGTACTTCAAATATCGATAGGCTGCATTTGTATAATTATTATAAACCTTTTTGAAATATGAATATTGATTCTATAACACATAGGCACATCTGAAAATATGTTATTTTCCTCTTGAAATTAATTAAAGAAATATCAAATTATCTGCTCTCCTTAGTAAAATTAATTTTCTAATAATAATTTATTTACATCCTGCATAGACTTCTTTGACGGTTCCTGGCCTTGGTTTCAGAAGATTCTAACTAACAAATTGAGCTTACTGAGTGAGGAGTAGGCGCGCTATTCAATTCTACTTAAGGATTGCAATCGATAGTCGATATTATCGAAATATTTATATTTTCCTCTCCTACGCACTACATTCTGTATGAAACAGGCAAGGCGAGTATAATTACGCTTTCTGAAAGCAATAGTTTTAATTTTTAAATTAAAATATTAAAATATCGGTCGATAAAATCGAGGATAAAATATCGAATATTGGGAGGATATAACGATATTTCGATAACATCGACTATCGAATTGCCATCCATACGAGGAAAGGGTTGTCAAATGCATATACATTCCCTCATTATGCATTAAGATATTTCTGTAATTTTTTTTTTATTAAAACATCAACATTAACTAGTAAAATGATTGGTACCAGATCCTTCTTCATCTTCGATAGCTCTACAACCCTGGATAGATCTTAGCTCCCTGAACAACAGCTCTCCAAATGTCCTTAGCCATTTTCCTCCTGTGTGTATCTGTTAACCGTCCTCCACATCCTCCAACTATCTTCTTCTCGGCCTTCACCTTCCTCTGACATCATGAATTCTTCCTTTGAGCATCATTTTTGGGATTCTCTCATATGGCATTTGAAGAACTTCAGCCATTCGATCCGCCGTGATTTTATAAAGGTCACAATTTCACTATGATTGAATAAATAGTATAGCTCCTTATTATTTCCAATCCTCCATGCTTGAGTTGTTTCATTGTACAAGGGGCTAAATACTTTTTTCAGGATCTTCTTCTCGAAGACCCTTAACGAATGGTGGCAGGAATCGTCCATGTTTCAAGGATGAATTAAGAAGCTTTAAATTCGCGAAATACGCACGATTAGCTGCCATTATCCTTTTGTGCACCTCGGTCATAATTATGTTTTCATTATTTATTTCTGCCCCCAGATAGGTTTCGAATATAATTCAAGATATTGACGTTTTCGAAAACGTGTTCTTCCACCACAAGGTTATGGGAATTCCAAGAACTTTCTGAAGAAATTGACACGTACTTCGTTTTTAAATCATTTATTTCAAGGCCCATAATTTTACTTTCAGCATAACTGATAGTTCGAAATCCGATGATGCTACACCTTGTTCGTTTGCTACCCATAACTCCACACATAAAATAAAACTACACAAACTAAGCAGCATATACACAGCGGAACTTAGCCCTCCACTTCTGTATGTCAATAACTCCAGCCTCAATAGTCTTAATAACCGATTCCTTGAGTTCATTAAAATGTTTAAATGATATGTACTCAAAACATCCAGTTATCCTTAAAATTCACAAATATCTTCACACTCTGGAAAATTTAGGAAAATTGGTTGGTTTTATATGGATTCCCAGTAACGTGGGTATAGTTGGTAATGAGCTTGCGGATACGTCAGCCAAACAGGCACTCGCGCTTCCACACCGAGGTACTCCTATCCTGATCTCTCCAGAAATGAATTTTCCTCTCAAAAAAGAAATATTGGATAGTTGGCAGTCTATGTGGAACGAAAGCCCACCTAGCAAATTAAAAGCTGTTAAAAAATCAGTGAAGCCGTGAAAGGATCACATCAAACCGCTCTAATCGTAGAGAGGAGGTCGCCGTGGCCAGGTTAAGAATAGGACACACGAACCTAACTCATGTACATCTCATCACTAAGCAGCCACCACAAATTGTCAGCACTGCAATAGCCCTCTCACAGTCAACCATATTTTCCAAGAATGCACTTATTATACTTCAAGCCTAAATCGATTTTCTCTAAAACCGGATATATCAGCGGTATTAAACAACAACGAATCAAACATAGGAACGGTGATACAATTTCTTAAAATACATAGACTGTTAAATAAAATATAAAAATAAATATAATTTTAATTTTATTGTTCTTTCTTTTTTTAATATTTATTTTAATATATTTCATCTTTTATATGTTTTTAAATATCTTTTTTATTTATTACTATATCTATTGTTAATTATTAATTCTCGTCTAAAGAGTATACAAATATAATTGACTCACAGGTTTTACGCCTTAAAGCCTAAATAAACAAACAAACAAACTTTCAGCATAGATAATATTAAAAATTTCAGCAAGAGTTTGAACACTTCTGGCCACAAGAGCTATGTCATCTGCATATGCACAGATTTCAATGCTTGAATGAAATATATTTATTTATAAATTAGCAGTAGAAAATAAGAACTGATAGGTTAAATATATAGTACGTATCGCATAATAAAAGAATAATATGTAATATGGCAGCTCATATAAATATAAAAAATATATTATTTTTTTAAAAATATAATAAATATAGATATATTCTGAGAGGGCTATTAGAAGAGAGTCCTGAAGTAGCCTAGGACCCAAAGGACTCACCCCCCCCCCCCCTGAGGATAATATATTCAGGTTGAGACCTATAACTCAGGGTCATTATACTTAGTGTCCTGACCTGAGCCAAAATCTTTTTTTCTTTTATTTTATTTGTATAAATCATTCGCCCCCCCCCCTCACTCCTTTGGTGAAAATATATTCCTCCCCGGTGGCTCCTCCTCCTCCTCCTTCCTACAAAATATAGTAAAAACCTTTCCCTCGGCAAATAACTGGCTGATCTACGAGGCGGCGGTCCCCTCCCGAATACAGATCGCCCTATTCCCTAATGCTTCCCCCAGGCCCTCCTTTACTCTACTTAGTCCTTTCTGGGCTGACCAATAGGCTGAGTGAGCCCAAAAGGACGAAATTCCGAGAAAAAGGAGAGATCCAAGGGCTACATCTAAAATAGGCAGAAGTAGATATGAAATGTCAGTTCTCGGCCAATTTTGCCCAATTTGTGATTAAATGGACTTTGGATCCTAGGCTATTCTTATCATTAACCTCGTGACCTATATAACTTTAACTATTTTAATTATTCTTTATCCTATTTTGTAATTTTACATTTTAAAGTTTGAAATCCTTAACAAACCATGGTAAGAGGTAATGCTATCCTTCCCCATGCCTGACATGTCAGTTTCGTTACTTTAGTCTGCTGATTATCAACAGTCGACAAAAGGTGCAAATTGATATTGACAAATTAAAAAAAAGAAAAGAAAATTCTCTCAACATGTTTTATGCTTTATACATATAGCTTGTAGATATATTTATTGTATCGACAAAATAAATTCGTACATTGTAATGACGGCAAGTAAATTGTGACTTTTTTTTTTTGTTCTCCCTGTATTTTTAAATATTCGGATTTTTTAGGCTATTCGGGGTTTTCCAGGGTCAGGGGATGAGGGCGGTGGATTAATACCAGAGTTAACAGTGCCTCTTCCCACTCGCGCCATCAGAATTTGAACCCTTAACCTTCTGTTAATCATAGGGTAGCCAAGGCAACGGGTGTTTTACACAACCCGCTCGACCACTCTGCCACCATATTTGGACGTTTGCTTTATGTTTAAATTTATATTTATATTCGGTTGCTACAATATATATGTATATATAAAATGATGTAGAGATTACAATCTGACCGTGGTCACAATATGAAAAGGAATTGGTTGGAGGTTTCTGTCAAATAAGTACTATCTATTAAAATGGAATGCCAGT
Source organism: Nezara viridula (assembly GCA_928085145.1). Lineage (NCBI taxonomy): Eukaryota > Metazoa > Arthropoda > Insecta > Hemiptera > Pentatomidae > Nezara > Nezara viridula. Next base: position 69,272,407 of record OV725083.1, on the reverse strand, counting down.
ACAATAATATTTTAACAATAAAATATTATTTCTTTCATTTTGGTTTCTATCTATTATTTAATTTTTTTTTTGTACATACGTATATTAGTTTTCTTATTTTATTTTATACAATTATTTTTCTTTATTATCTATATTATAGTTATCATTTGTATGTACATATTGTGTGAATGTTTAATGTAGCCCTAATATTAATGCCCTCCAATGTGGCAGAGTTTATAAATATTCAACTTGATATATATTAATTTCATTTTTTTTTATGATTGAAATTTACAACTGTATTAAATGATAATTACAACAAGTAAATATGGAATAAGTAACATGGCATTTACAACTGAAGAGAAACTACCCGTTGGTAGCACTCTAATTATATTTCTATATTAGAAAGTCCCGAGGCCACCTTCTTTTCAGACGCCTCGGAGGGTTATCAGGAATAGAAGAGGAAGCAAGATTGGAAACAAGAGGGTTCGTATGGTTCAGAAGTTTATTATGGAAGGATAGGTATCTGGATTGAGCTAAATCGGAAACATAAGGTCGGTATGGATGATTTTATTTGTGACAAAGTAGTGAGCCTTGAGGATTTCACGAAGGATTTTGGAACGTAGGGATTGTGTAAGAGAGGAATTTGATGGTTTAGTAGAGCCCCAAAGCTCGATCCCGTAAGTCTAAATAGGCCTTTGTAATATATAATATATGAGTTTTTTGTGAATAGTTGGAAGTTTAGAGCGTTTATCTAGTAAGCGCTGCAGTATTCGAAAACGTCGGGCGGTTTCTAGTCGTTTCAGTCTGGTATGGGGGTGAATTTCATATTAATTTATATAAATTTCAACTATTAAAAAAAAAACTTTAATAGATAGTATTTATTTGACCACACCATCCTATTAACTCCTTCTCATATACATACATTGTAGCAGCCGAATATAAATATAAATTGTAGCTACATAAAACATAAATATTTTGTAACGACGGTTACCCTTATTTTTGTGTGATTAAAAAAAAATATATAAATAAAAAAACTTACAACAGAAATAACTCTACCCGTCCTAAGAGAATGATTTGCATATCTAATTAAACTCTGGTAAATGGTTATGGAAATTATCTATCGTCTTCGATTACTTAAACTTGGTTTAGTAGTTTGGTGCTTTCCACACCTGAACTAAACTTAAGACGCTTTCTAATGTTGACTTATAGTTACATGAGACCAAATCGATTTACCAGGAGCCGTCAAGTAGTAGAAGATACCCAGCTATTATTGCAATTTTAAATATTTGTTGACGTCAATTTCAATTTCAAAGTCATCTTAAATATCATGAATTTAAAAATAAAAATAGTAAAATAAGATAATTATAGACTTGAAAATAATAAATCATTTCTAAACTTTTTATACATTTTCTCAGGATACTAGAGGATATTACACTATTTTTCCGATTTCCTACAGTGAATATATATTTTAATATCTTTAGATTGTTTTTTGTTTCAGTAACAATGGTACAAATACGAATATACTTAATCTCTTCTAGTAATAACCTTATTTAAATAACATGATTTTTGCTTTTTATGAACTTTTAAAGAGGTTAAATACATGAATAAATTATTGAAATTTTGTTTGTCCGATATTTACTTTCAAACGGTTACGATAAAATTTTTCCGTACTTAAGACTTTACAAGTGTCATGAAATGAATTCTGTAAATTATGGCGGCTTTGGGAGCCATAAATGCTCCCCTTATGTATAACAAAACTTCCTGCAAATATCGTTTGAAGTTATTATAAATAAAACGCAATGACAAACTTATAAGGATACTTGAAGAAAGACTGCTTTCTCTGAGGGGTTTCTTATCTAGATCAAGTTGTAGAGAATATGTGTATAGTCCGTGATACAGACTCCTTTTTAACAAAATATTAACATCCGTCTCAAACTTCGTAAATAGCTTCCTCTCATCGTAACCTACAAGTATTTTATTTACGAAAATTCTCTGTATTAGGGCGTTTTCAATCTGGAGGTCGGCAAACTTAGTCTATTTAATTTTGTACTGAAAACTCGTAAATACACATTTGGTTTCCACTGTAATCGTAAGATAACTTAAGTACAAAGTCAAGAAAAGATATGACCTTCAAAAATATTGAGCCGTTTGGAGTGACCTATACCTCCAAATTGTCAAAATAACGTAGTTATATAGGTCAAACGGCTCAATATTTTTAAAGGCTACCTTTTTTCTCAACTTACTGATTAAGTTATCTTACGATTAAAGGGAAAAGCAAATGGATATTTACGAGTTTTTAGTACCTAATTAAATAGACAAAGCTTACCGACCTTCAGTTTGAAAACGCCCTAATACCGAGAATTTTCGTAAATAAAATACTTGTAGGTTACGATGAGAGGAGGCTATTTACGAAGTTTCAGACGGATGTTAATAATTTGTTAAAAAGGAGTCTGTATCACGGACTATACACATATTCTCTACAACTTGATCTAGATAAGAAACCCCTCAGAGAAAGCAGCCTTTCAACAAATATCCTTATAAGTTTGTCATTGCGTTTTATTTAAAGCGACTTCAAACGATATTTGCATGAACTTTTGTTATACATTAGGAGAGGGTTTATTGCTAGCAAAGCCACCATACTTTATAGAATTCATTTCCTGACACTTGTAAAGTCTTAAGTATGGCAAATTTTATCGTAACGGTTTGAAAGTAAATATCGGACAAACAAAATTTCAATAATTTATCTATGTATTTAACCTCTTTAAAAGTTCCTAAAAAGCAAAAATCATGTTATTTAAATAAGATTATTACTAGAAGAGATTAAGTATATTCGTATTTGTACCATTGTAACTGAAAAAAAAACAATCTAAAGATATTAAAATATATATTCACTGGAGGAAATCGGAAAAATAGTGTAATATCCACTAGTATCCTCAGAAAAATAATGTATAAAAAGTTTAGAAATGATTTATTATTTTCAAGTCTATAATTATCTTATTTTACTATTTTTATTTTTAAATTTATTATATTTAAGACGACTTTGAAATTGAAATTGACGTCAACGAATATTTAAAATTGCAATAATAGCTGGGTATCTTCTACTACACTTGACGGCTCATGGTAAATCGATTTGGTCTCATGTAAGTATAAGTCAACACGTGTCAACAAGTGTAAATATAATATTTGTAGGTTACGATGAGATGAAGCTATTTACGAAGTTTCAGCCGGATGTTAATAATTTTATAAAAAGGGGTCTGTATCACGGACTAGTATATGTATTCGAATGAGAGAAATAAATTTAATGCTCTTGAAGTAGAAGATTTTAGGCGAGATTTATCAAAATCGGCTCGAACCATTTTTTCTCCTCAATTCAAGAGAAAAAATGTGCTCGAGAATTGCTTTTAAGTACAAAAACTCGATTTGGTTTAAATCAACCTAGGGCCTTACAAAACAACAAATTTCAAATTCAAATATATTTCTCATTGCAATAATGTAGATATATTGATGACACAAACTTGCGGGAGCCGGAACATGCTTGGAATTATAATTCGATTTGCAAGTTTAAGAGGGAGCAAGTTTGAGCCGGACTATTGGCAGGTCACTAACGCTGAGCCTCAACTTGCTCGACTTAATGGCTCTTAACTAACTCCGCAATCCGCTAATGGAATTCAACCTGTCTCGAGGAATTTAGAATGTCTAAAGCTAATTTTAAGCAAGGAATAAAGGGTTTTATGGTACCCATTTAAGGGGGTCTTAAACTCAGTAGCGATGAAGGCGTCTTGTTCAATTTTGGCTTTAAAAAAAGTTATTTAACGTTTTTTTTTTCGGTCTGTAATATTCAATTATTTTTTTTTAGGGTTCGGAGATGTTTATGTGTATTGATCTTTCGTTAGTGAAATTCGCTTTTACCATGGCCACGTGTAGCAGATCGAGGATTTATTTTTTTTTTTTTTTTTAGGGAGGGGAGTTAGGGATAGAGATTGCAGAGAGTGTTGTTCTATCCAGGAAAGTTTTAAAGGATAATGATCAGAACCACGTTTTTAAAAATATTTGCAGCAGTGGTGGTTCAAGTCAAATAGTGGCCTAAAAAAAAAAAAATTAAAATTGTGGAATTTATAATTTGCATTAGTCAATTTAGATTTCTTTTTATTAGCCATAAAAAAAATTAAATGTTTCTATTCGATTTTCTCTTGCACTCTGCACTCAGTAATATATAAAACAAATTAAAAAAAAAAAAAACTACTGTTGACTTTTTGAAATCAACATTAGATTTTGAGCTTTGGGGCTCCACCAAACCATCGAATTCCTATCGTATCCAATCCTTACAATCCAAAATCCTTAATGCTCCATACTTTGTCACAAATAAAACCATTCATAAAGACCTTAATGTACCATATGTCGCTGATTTTGCTCGAGCCAGATATCTATCCTTTCATGATAAACTTCAGTCCCATCCAAAACCGCTTGTTTCCACTCTTGCTTCTTTCTCGATTCCTGATAATCCTCCTAGGCGTCTGAAAAGGAGATGGCCTCGTGATCTTCTTACTTAAAATTATTTAGAGTGCTACCACTGGGTAGTAACTCTTCAAGCCTGTACATGCCATTATTTATATTTGCGCATATTTACTTGTTGTATTTGTATACAGTTGTAAATTCCATTAAATAAACAAAAAAAAAAAAAAAAAAAAAAAAAACCATTAGATTTGGATATGCCGAATGATTTAAATGAAAGCCCAACCAAGTACGGAACATGCATTGTTTTTGTTAGACATTTAGCAAATATATTTCAATAAAAAATAATAATAAAACAATAGTTTCATTTTTGAATATGATACAAATTATCAGCCAGTTTGCCAGATTAATTTGTGCACAATTATAGTTGCATATATTGTAAATGTTATCACTAGCGCATCCAGGATTTAATTTTTTTCGGAGGGAGGGCTTCAGCCCGAAAGCTTTTTTTTTCATATATATAACGGTAATTAGTTTGTTTAAAAAAAGGAAAGAAATTAACTATGAAATAGTGTTTATGTGGTTCTTGAAGTTTTATTAAATATAATTACACGAACAATAACACTTTAAGAGATAGTTTTTAATATCTTTTCCTATAATACATGGTTATATTTTACCATTTTTTTGAGGGGGGAAGCTTCAGCCCGAAAACCCCTCCCTCCCCCGTAAATCCGCCTATGAATGTTATTACTTTGTGATTGTAGAAAAAAAAAATTATATTTCATATTATATTCATATTTTCACTTCCATCGTGTTGTCTTAAGCACACGAAGTTAATTGTCGAAATTAATAAATAAATATATCGTCGTTTATTTTGCAGGAATTCATTAATTAACATTTTAACAAATTTGAGATAATCGAATATCAAATTTCCGATTCATTAAAAAAATACTAAATTATCAATTTTATTATTTATTTTATTTTATTTACAATTATAAATATGTATTCTATTTTCGAGAATTAATTAAAACACTTAACATATAAAGACCTATGAAAAAAATAAATAAATAAAAAATTGAAACCACGACGCACATAGTTAAACAAAAGACCTTAGTTAGTTTTAGTGACTATATGATCTAATTAATCAAGTGAAAGAAGGCATTAAATACGAGAAAATAAATTTAGATTACTTTATCATGATTTAGAGAACAAGAGATCATTAATTACCAGATAGTGACTTTTTGCTCAGTAAATCAGAACATCGTGCACTTGGTAAAAATATTTTTGGCGAATAAAATTATTTTTCTTATTTTTTATGAACTTAAATATTCATTTTATCGATAAATTTGATCAAAATTAACAACTGCGTACGTATCTCCTGGTAAAATAGACGAAATGTGTTTATTTTTTGTAATAAAAAGAGGGTAGATCCTTTCGTATTTTGATGACTTTAGAAAGAAATTTATATTATTCTATAAATGAAATGTTAATCAAATTCGTTTAAATGCTAGTCAGATAATTTATAACTAAATGCATGTTTAGAATCGAGAAACTGGGATATAACGTTTCAAACAAATAATTATTGCTCATGCTACAATAGGAAAGTAGGCCAGTGGATGGGACATTTAAAGTTTATTCGCCCCTCCCCTCCCCCCACCGTTGATGTGCAATGTGAAGACCCAGTTTGTTCCCAAACTAGTTGGGGCTCCTAGCAAAGAACATTACAACTAAACATTATCCCAAACTGGGCCAACCTTAACAACTAGTACTTTGTTATCTTTTTAACAAAGACCTTCTCTCTGAATTGGCTTACTGGGTTTTGAAGGCAACCTCCTATATTTGTATGTACTCTGAATATATCTTGATTGCTAAAATTATGATGAATTTAAATAATAAAGTAATTGAAGATTACCAAAAATAGAAAATAGTCCGTGGTACAGACTCCTTTTTATCAAATTATTAACATCCGCCTACAATTTGAATGGCTTCATGTTATCGTACAAATTTTTTTATCAACAAAAATTCCCAGAAAAGGTTTTTTTTTTCGTTAAATTAATTTCTTTAATTTAACAACTAAAAATTCATAACCACCCATTTGCTTTCTACTTTAATTGTAAATTGCCACTTAAATGATAATTTGTCCACAAAATCACAAATGGCATAAAATCAGGTTTTAATAGTCAAACTCTGTGGGGTGATTTTAGACCAAATTTCCAACAAAAAAGTTCATTTGATGCATGAACCTATTCCGAACGGAAGTTAAGACCAATTTTATTAAATAAGAAGGAATTCCTTAAAAAATTTTCATGATAAAAAAATTCAAAGTACACCCATCGTGAAGTAAACAAAATTTCTTTGACATTTTGAACAGTGATTAAATTGACTAAGGTCAGTGAGAAATAGGACTTTCAGAGTTCTGATATGGCCACTGTTATACATCCTCAATTTTTTTTTTTGTTTTTTATTCATGAGATTTACAACTGTATAAATTTAAAAATACATCCAGTGAATGTGCACACGGTAATAACACAATCACATGAAAACCCTTGAGACACTACCCTTTGGTAGCACTGTAATAATATATTTATATAAGTAGATCACGAGGCCATTTTCTTTTCAGACGTCTTGGAGGGTTATCAGGTATCGAAGAGAAAGCAACATTTGAAACGAGAGGGTTCGGATGGTTTTGAAGTTTGTTATGGAAGGATAGGTATCTGGATTTGGGTAAATTGGAAAGATAAGAAACATTAAGGTCGTTATGTATGATATTATTTCTGACAAAGTAAGGAGCATTGAGGATTTTACGAAGGATTTTGGACTGTAGGGATTGGATACGAAAGGAATTCGATGGTTTAGTAGAGCCCCAAAGCTCGACCCGTCAAAATAGGCCTTATTATAGTAATATATATGAGTCTTTTGTAAATAGTTGGAAGTTTAGAGCGTTTATCTAGTAAGTGCTGGAGTAGTCGAAAACGTCGAGCGGTTTCTTGTCGTTTCAGTCTGGTATGAGGATTCCAAGTGAGTCATTTGTCCAGATGGAGTCCTAGGTATCTGATTTGTTCAACAGAGATGAATGGGGAATTGTTAAAGGATACTGTAGGACAGGAAATCGTAGGTTTACGTCTAAAAAACAACCTTATTCTAATTCCAGTGTTTTAATTACTATTGAAATAATTAGCGAATTTCGGAAATATGTTTTACAAATAAATAATAAGTTTTTTTTTTTTTAATATTGGTTTCGATATTACAACTAAAACAGAAAATATAGTTTTTCTAGTTTTTTAAAAAGATGATTTGGGTCCATTCAATAAATAAATAAATACCCGAAATTTATTTATGGATGAAGTTGAGTTAAGGTAAGCGCACTAGTGGTGGGCATAGTTAAGAAAATTTTTGTCTTTTTTGGCTTATACCGCCGTAATTATTAAACTTATAACTTCTCCGTTGGATATTTGGAATCTCTATTGGGAATAAATTTAACTCTTTGAAAATGAAAAAATATTCAGTTATTTAGTTATCATCTCCATTTAAAAAAAATACCTTTTTGAACTACTGATGGACACTCCGAAATTCAATTGTTCTAGTTATTGACAGGGGTCTGTACCATTTTTAGAAATACCTAAAAAAAAATTTTAAAATCGTTATTTAATTATAAAGATAACGATAAAGATAAGATAAGATAAATGGTCAACTTAATCTTAGCAAAACTGATAATAGGAAGATATGAAACACACTGATCTCAAAAGCATTAGGCATTTTAAATTTTTCTTCTGGAAACTTTGTTCATGTAGTTGTCAATAAAGGGAATTGTTATTCAATCTATAAAATGAACATTTAAATCAACAAGGAAGCTTATTATTTACATTTAATGTCCAACCTGTTCACCATTGGGTTTCCTGACCATAACTGGTGCGTTCACACTAATTGTTTTTAAAAATCTTTTTTATTGGCATTTATATAATACACATAATAATAATTTTTTTATTTATATCAAGTATTAAAGTTATTTGCATATATAACTAATTTCCTGTCTTGGGTTTCTCCCTTCCTGGCACTTCGAGTTGCCTCCATTGCTTAGTTGGAATGATGCCAAAATTGGTGCCCGTATATTGTATTTCTAATTTATCTGCTTCTAGGAAAAGGATGGAAAATATTTAAAAATAGAAAAGATAATTTAATCTCTTCTATGGAATATACTTTCTTATTTTTTCTTTCTATAGGATGATAAATACAGAAATTTGGCTTGCTGCAGTATTATAGTATCACAACTATTGTTAAGGTTAATTTGAACTATGACAGTTTCCGTCGTAGTTATTTTGTCACGATAGTGATAACGTTAGTTTACACTCTGTTTATTTAGACATAAGAAACTTATTTTTTAGAAAACAATTAGATCCCTGTTTTGGAATATTCCCCCAAATTAAAAACCCGAAAAAAATATATATAATAATATATGGAAAAATAGAATGCTCTCCAGAAATTCATATCCCGTAAAAATATGGATCCCACATCAATATTGGAATCAGGTAGTGTTGACCAAAATCGGTCATGGTCTTGCACTTTGTAAGACCAAGGCCGCCGAACTGTTGCAAGACCAAGACCAGGACTGGTAAAAAAAAATCGATTTTTTAAATAAAAATTAAGGCAAAATAGTTATTAATACTTTACAATCTTAGTTACTATATGTTAATAATTGGTATAACCAATATACTTTTGCATTTAACTCATCTAATTTTTCATTCGGGCTTAGTTAGGTTTCTCCTATCTAACAATAAGCTAATAAGTAACTGCAAGACTCTTGCGAAAGACCAATACCATGATCAAGACTCAGTTTGCAAGACCAAGACTGGTCTCGGTCTCGCATTTGGGCAATACTATATTCAGGATTTCTTTTTTCGAGGGTGCGAGGGGCTATTAATTTATTTAATTTTATATATTTTTTACTTTTAAGTCAGTAATTGACTAAGGGTCAATTTACTGAAGGAAACCGGACATCATCATGGCGGACGACTTCCCTTAGCTAGTAAGTAGTAAGGAAGGATAACTTACCCGCCCTACGTACGATCATTTCAACCTCTACTACCGAAGACCGAAGAAACAGGGGATAAGTGATAGAAGAAACAAAAACTTTATTTTTAATTATTTATTTTATTTTATATACATCGTACATATGCATACGTTCATGTATGTGTAAATGTATTTATCTTGATAAGCCTTTTTAAAAAACGGCTCTTCTCGTAGATTTTATTCACAATAACGATCCATAGACCTTCAAATATGCATCTAAGTATTTCATGTAACACATACATCTACGTATTTCATATGAGGATTAAATTGCGTTTTCATTTATATTTTGACAACAATATTTTATCACGTAATGAAATGAGTGAAACATTTAAGGAAAATCATCGATTATTTTCAATCTAAAACATATTTTTAAAAACTTGTTTTTTAAAAAAATGATAGTATAATGATCACTGCTATAATTTTTGATCAGGTTTTATATGTTGTGTGAAGGAATGACTGTTCAGCTAGGCGGAATCAATACAATGTTCTATCCAATTGGGTACATCCAGGTCGTTCGTCCTAAAAAGGTCGACATTTGAAATATTCATAGCGATCACAATGAATATTTAAACAGCCGTTTTCAGGACAATACACCAACACGTTAAAAAAAACACACGTTAAATTGAGTTATTTTTATGTCTTTTGTAAAGGTTAAAGTTCCTATTTGTCTTGACTGAATTTGGTTTATATAGAAGTGCTTTTTCACTATAATTTATTTATAGGTTGTTATTTAGAATAATGAAAACCACTTAGTCTCTTGAACCTATGTTCTGGTCCTGAAGATGACTGCTACAAACTTTTCAACCTTTTATATTATGAATAGCAAAATAGATAATTCTCGAAAAACTAGGAAATTTAATGGATAACTTATATGAAATTACTATGAAAACTATAATTTAATTTCGGCTTAAAAAATAAATAAATAAATAAGGTGTGTGCTTTAGACCACCCGATAGAAGTAAAAACACCAACAAGGCGAGATTAATAATATGAAATATAAATTATAAATAATAGCTCATTGCAGTCCTGAACAATTCCATCTCTTAGAGTATGCAGGTCCAATTTTCAGTTTCTCATATATTTTAATTCGTATCTTCACACTGAAACCTCCCTAGAGGAGTCAACAATATAATCAAGGGATGATTTATAAAAATAAAAATCATGACTACTGAAATCTTTAAAAAAAAAAAAAAATATATGATAGAAAGATGAATACAGTCTAAAGATGGGATAATAAAGTGATCCCGAAACGTCATAAAAATAAAGAAAAATTTTTGTGAGACTCTTCCAATAATTTTAAATGTAACTCGTTAGATTATTTTCATGCTTCTTTTTTTTACTATGTTGGTCCAACAACACTCTTATGTGACCTAAATTACTTCTAAGATAACTTAGGTCGTTATCTTATGACTGGTCGTTTTGTAGATAATTTTGGAGAACATGTTTTTCACCAATATTTGACATCAGTGTACTACTAGAAAACACGAAAACACATCAATAGTTGACATCACTTAATTAATATATTAGTTTATTTCTAATCAAATACGCACCTATATTGGTAGTTTTTACCAAGGAACTATGATTTAAAAAAAAATACAAACTTCAAAAATGACGAAAAAAAATTTATTTTTTAAATTTAATTACATTCGTGGGTAAAAAGGAACAAGGCCTAGGAAAAATACGAACACTCCCGTGCTTAGAATAGAACTATGAATGATATTTAAACATTACTACAAAAAATTTGAGTTTTCTAGTTGTAGACACTTCTGTCTACTACTGGAATAAGAGGTATTATCAGTATCCCAGTAGCAGACAGTCTTTTGTTCTCAATCAAACAGAACTAACACGTTAAAACCTGTTACGTGAGTTCATTGTCTACACTATCATTTAGAGAAAAAAATGTGAAAATCTTGGAATAATAAAATAATAATTGATGAAAATCAAACTCCCATCCTCAGCTGATTCGATAACAGGACATTGGATAATAAAGATATCAGGTGATCTAACCTTTCCACTGCTCACTTGGTTTGCTAGCGCATTCTAGTGGCTAAACAGTGTAAGCTAAACTTTAAAATTATTCAAATTCAAATCATTCTGATGGTCCCAACTCTTATTTTTTAAGTTAAAGTTTCATGTGTCTACTACTGGCTTGTTGTATACTACTGGTGCCATTATCCTGCTTAATTTTATTCACATACCTCAGAAAAACTTTGACAATGTTTCTCAGTTCAGTTTTAACTAATACCAGAAGAAAATCTGTAATTATGACCTGTATCAAAAACCGTCCTGGTCAAAAATCATTACAACTGTGGCGTTACCGGAAGTAAAGGAATCTTCACGGGAAATAGTTACGAGGATATGATACTACTAATAAACAGTAGTCATAGTTCTGGGAAAAAAAAGAAGAAAGAAGACACTATGGAATGAAAAAAAGGAACTGATAGGAGAAAAAAAACAAACGGATAATTTGACCGCTCAATGGTGTGATTGTTTTTTAGAATATCGTTTCATAACTGGAAAAGAAATATCCGGAGATCTTGCAGTATAAATCTTGTAAATAAAATAAAATTTTCCCTGGGTGATGCAATTACTACCGGATACTTAGGATAAATTAATAGCGTCGAATCTTTTATAATAATATGTAGTTAATATTATGTTAAGGCATTAATTAAATTTGCTAGAGACAAGCTATTAAATACAACGAGAGCAAAACCATGAGGAATTTATTGAGCTTAACCGTTTTAGCTGAGGTCTGAGGGAGTGGTAATAATATGGAGCCGTAATGTAATACGGTCCCGCAACACTGTAAACTGTAAATTGTAAGATAACACTAGATCGTAAACTGTTATTCATGGAACTAGTCGAGAATTAATTAAGATTGTGTTTAATATAGAGCTATGTCAGCCCCTCGTCTTATATAGTCTGCTACATATATACACCACGTATATTAAACGAACAATGATTAGCTTAAAGTAGGTTTATTTAATACTAGCTGATGTACCCGTCGCTAACGTGTGTATAGTTAAAATTAAATTAAACTTTTTCTCATGATTTTTTATCAATCCGTAGAAAATATTTTAAAACCAAATTTTAAAAATCCCACACGATTTGTCTGAAGAAAATATTTTAAAACCCACAAAATTTGCTTCAATAAAAAGCGGCTGGCATTTACTCTTGCAATAGTTCAATATAAAAAAAACAAAACCGGGTCAAGTACCAAGTAACTGTAGAAAAAAAAATTATAGAACCCAAATAAATACATCTCAAATGTTATTCTAATAATTCATTATCAAAATACGAAGCCGGTTCAAATTCCAAATAAACTATAGAGAAAAAATAAAAACAAAACCCAAGGATGTTGGTACTAAATCGTTATCCAAATAATTCAATATACGAAGTCGGATCAAATTTCAAGTTTGTGCTAATCACCCATCAAATCAAGTTTGTGCTAATCAATAAATTATATCGGAACAGTAAATCAGTAATTGAAGACAATATCAAGAATCAAAGCCTATTCAAATACAACAGTTCCCATTGAGTTGTGATAATTTTTTCAATCAGTTTGAAGTTGAATAGTACAATTTACAAATGTGGCCCGCGGTAGAGTAGGTTGGGATGAGAATCGAAATAAGTAACTGCCTAACCGGGATCTCTAGACAAAATAATCAAGAATTCATAATTTCGGTTCTACTCAATGTTTTGTTTTCATTTATAGCCTATGTTTTAAGTTAAGCAAACCTAAATATAATGTCAAAAATTCAAAAGTCTACCATTAGCCATTGCTGAGCTTACCCCTACAAAATTTCGTAGTAAAATGCGGACATACAGACAGACAATCATTTTTTTAAAAGTGGATTTGGTGTCTATAATGTATAAAACGGAAAGATATCATGAAACGGGTTGATTATATTCATTTTACAGACAAAAGCTTTATTTTATTTATGTAGATTAGTTTTAGAAATAAAAATGTTTAATTACAATTAAAATTTAAGCCACTAAAATAAATTCTATGAGATAAATACATAATTATTTGTAAATTTGGTTCTTGTATGTAAATAATAAAATCGCGTAAACTTCAGCTGAAATATAATTCAAGTGATAAAAGAGGTAATAAGATTGAGTTTTCAATTTTTAAATAATGAAAAAATGTTCATATTCAGCTAAATTAATTAGGTTCTAAAAACTCGTAAATAATCATTTGTTTTCCACTTGGATCGTAAGATAATTTAATCAAAAAACGGCCTATATAATGTCGTTTTGACATTTTGGGAGTGTAGGTCATGCCAAAAGACTCAATCTTTTTAAAGGATACCTTTGTTCTCGATTTTGTGTTGAAATTATCTTTACGATTGAAGTGGAAAGGTATTTACGAGTTTTTAGTACCTAATTAAATAGAAAAAGTTTGCCGATCTCCAGATTGAAAACGCGCCAGTTCCGAGAATTTTCATAAATAAAATGTAGGTTACGATGAGACGAAAATATTTACGAAGTTCCAGGCGGATGTTAATAATTTGATATAAAGGTGTCTGTACCACGGACTATAGAGACGCGTTTCTCATAATAATCTTGAACTTCATTTTTGGAATTATGTCCCACTAGACAGTTGGCAGTTGGCGCAGTTGGACACAATGTCAGAAGGAAATTCAATTTCAGATTATTTCAAGAAAATAATAATTGGGGATGCAATTCTCCCAAATATACATGTATATGATATAGATTTTATGTTACAACTACATTTTATCAACTGTCAGACCGATAAGTGCTGTAGAATTGTAGAGTAGCTGACGCGAGGTAACACACCTGTACAGGATATGCTAATTGGATGCAAATCCACCTGGCCAAAGCCTTCCTATTAATATGTCACGTTGGATGTTTTTTGCGGATGGCAGCGCAACACTGGTCCCACAATTCCCTTCGTCTATCTGCTTTATTTGTGCAGTTTTGAAATGTTTTTTTCGGTACGATTTTAATGTTCTTTTTTTATATTTGATCCTTTATATTTCACTTCGGATGGTATAATTATTACTATTGCCATCTTCTTATGGTATATCTAATTTTTAAATTTAACTAAAACACAAAAAAAGTATAAATAAAAATTCTTGTTCCATTACATTAATTTTACAACTTGATAAATATCAGTAAATATATATGTATTTTAGTTTGTTTTTTTCAATTGATTTCAAAAGGATTTTTCGTGGATATTTGTTTATTTGTTAAAATAAGTTAAATATCTCATTTCTTCTTAGATTCTAAAATTTAATATTTTCGCAAGATAAATATCTTACTCCAGGTATTACTGGAATCAAGATGTTCTCTAAACCGTGTGCCAATGATAAATACAAAAATCATCTACGGCAACCTGTGAGAATTCAGTTAAGGAGATCTCTCATCAAACGCCTTTTAGTCTCCTCATCATGTTCTAGGGTATGTCAGCTGTGGCCATGTCTCTTATTAGTCTGTTATTCTGTTCATTTAAATTTGTGTAAAATCATTGATAAGGGTCGTTATATGTTGGTGAACTGTTGGAAAGTGGAGGTCAGTATGTAGAGTTTTGTTAGTCACGTAACAAGGTGCTTTTGTTATGAGTCGCAGTAATTTTGATTGGAACGTTTCAAGTTTTTGTAGGTGGGTCTTTTTAGCGATGCCTACTTTTGCCCAAATGCGAGACCGAGACGAGTCTTGGTCTTGCAAACTCAGTCTTGGTCATGGTCTTGGTCTTGCGCAAGAGTCTTGTAGTTACTTATTAGCTTATTACTATAGAGATATTACTGTATTTTTTTAGATAGGAGAAACCAAACTAAGCCCGAATGAAAAATTAGCGGAGTTAAATGCAAAAGTATATTGGTTATGCCAATTAATAACATATAGTAACAGCAACTAAGATTGTCAAGTATTAGTAAATATTTTGCCTTAATTTTTATTCAAAAAATCGATTATTTTTACCAGTCGTGGCCTTGGTCTTGCAACAGTTAGGCTGCCATGGTCTTGGTCTTGCAAAGTGCAAGACCAAGACCGATTTTCGGCAACACTAGCGATGCCGTATATTTGTGATGAGTATGTCCATATGGGCTTAAGCAAGTATGTATATGTATTCAGTTTCTGTTTTAGTTTTAGTTTTGAATATTTAGAAAAAAGAGAGTAAAGTAGTTTTAGTCGTTTGTTAAATGTCTTACGTCACATTTTAACATTTTAGCATAATTTGATTTTAATTTTTATTGTTAAATGTTAATTTTCGCAGAGCAATCTATTCACATCAAAGTGAGAATGATGTTTTATAATCGTGTTATACCTCAATCGAACTGTGCTATATGAGAGGGATCGTCCACGTATCCAATGGCAACATCCGAGCAATGAGAGTCAGATCCTCTGATCTTCACAAAGAGGTCCCATTTAGTTAGTTCCTCTGTGTACCGATGTACCTCAGTGGCACAATACTGTACCCTACGCCATTAATCAGTGCACTAATAGCAATGGAGCTGCCATATGTCAACTCGTCGATGTCCACTGGAGATCATAATAGATCATGTTTCAAGAGACCATGCCAGCAATGACAGATTAGTTATTTTTAATTTAAGAAATAAATTACAGGTGTGGGTAAAAAAAAACTAAAAAGAAGATATAATTGAAAAAAATATATATTTGTAGAGAATTGTCGTACTTAAACCTCTGGTTACGATATGGGTTATTTTTACCAACATGGAATATTTTCAGGTATGTAAAATCGGTACAATTATTACAAACTAGTTTATTATTTTCATACAGTTATATATAATATGTAACACAACTTTCCTTGTCACCACTAACACGAATCCAGGATTTAATTTTGGGGGAAGCTTTAGCCGAAAAGATTTTTTCTTGTATGTATAGATTAGGATAATTACTTCGGAAGAAAGAAAGAAACTGAATACCTATATGAAATTGTTTTTAAATAATTGTTTAAGTCCTATTAAATGTAATTAGATGAACAATAATACTATCAGTGATAATTTTTTTCATAAAACATGTTTATATTTTGCCATTTTGGGGAGGAGGCTTCAGCCCGAAAGCCTCCCTCTCGCAGATTCACCTGTGATTGTCACTTAAAGGAACATAGATGAAAGATGATACCTAAAATAGGTATAAGTAAATTTTAAAACACCACATCTTTGCAAAAAATCGTCCGATTATTACGATTCTTTGTTTTTTTCCTAGTACATTTAAATACCTCTGAAACATCTTTATGAAAATCGAGGATTCAGCACTGAATCAAGCCACTACACTCCCAATATTTTCCGCATTCTTACATTAACAATTGTCTGCAGCTTCTTAGTCACTTGCTTGATAACTTTCCAAGTCTCGGTTGCATTTAGAAGAGAATAGAGATGACTTTTAAGAGGAAATAAATGAAATATTCCTTTCTACCCTTTCCCTATAGGAGCCTTGATTTTTTTTTGTAGGTGTACTATATCACTATGGATGAAAATTAAAAAAGCAATAAGGAAAATACTTCAGGCAAGTTTTATTTGATTTGTTAGAGCAATTTCGGTGCTACAGTCATGACGTGTCTCTGCACACTAGGAATACTGAAATAGTTGGTTTTATATAAACTATTATTACATTCTTCATACTTTATACAATAAATTTCATGACAAACTTACATACCAACCAGACATACCAACAAACTCATACAAAACATTGCCACAACAAATATGCCAGAAAACACACGTGTTGATTTTCCTTAATTATTTTTGAAGTGAAAACTTCTTTAGGCGAATTTAGCACTTCTTTTGTGGAGAGTAAATTACATTTAGCTGTCAGATCTCAGATGTGGTCGGATAAAGTCGGTTGGAGTCGGCTAATTGAAGTTTTTGCGTATGAATTAAAAAATCTCAAAAACAAAAAATCGGACCTGCATAGTGTTATAAAGGAAAATGTTCATAATTTCATCCTCTTTGTAATGAGCTATTATTCAAAATTGTATCTTAACGCAACACCGTGCTAAAGAGGGAAATATTTGTGTAAAAATCCAAATAAGGAGTTTTATGGAAAATATGGATCAGAATATTTCAGAAACTGAAAATCAGACTTACATACTGTAAGCGAGGGAAATGTTCAGTATTTCATCCTCTTTATAATTAGTTATTATTTATAATTTACATCTCATATTATTAATGTCGCCTTATTGATGTTTTCGCTTCTATCGTGTGGTCTAAACCTAACACCTTAGTTTTTTTCTCTCCTCCTCCCATACACTAACCCTGCATATTATCTTCATTTGTACATGCCCCACCCGCAAATTAAGATAATAATTGTTGATAACAATAATTCATATATCAACACAAATTTTTCATAAAAATTACTTTACATTGCAATGTTTATAAAATAAATTGATAACAGATTAATAAGAAGTGACTTTGAAGAAAATATAACAAAATTAAACTATACAAAATGTGAAAATTTCCTTAAAAAAAAACATATTGGACATATTAGTATCTTTGTTCTTGGAGGAGTTGAAAATCAACTTCCAGATTAAATTTCTTCATATCCTTATAATATTTCTTGAAGATATCCTTTTCCTTCAGCGTCCAGTTGTCTTCTTTGTTACCCAGAGAAATGGTCATCATAGCTCTTTTTAATTATATCTTAAAGCAACACCGTGTTAGATAAGCTAAAAACGAAAAAAAATGGTATCGAAAACCAAATTAAAACGAGTTTTATTGAAGATATGAATTAAAATATCTCAGAAACTAAAATCGGACCTGCATACTGTAATCGCAGGAAATATTCAGAATTTCATCATGTTTAAAATGAGCTGTTTTTTTTTTTTTTAACATAAAAATAAAATCTCTAAACTTTCAATTAATTACCAAAGACTCATCTACTTAACCATAATAAGACCTATATGGACATACGGAGTTGACCTTTGGGTCTCTACCAAACCATCGAATTCCTATCGAATGCAATCCTAACAATCCAAAATCCTTAGTAAAATCCTCAATATTTTGTCACAAATAAAACCATTTATAAAGACCTTAATGTCCCATATGCCGCTGATTTAGCCCGAGCTATATATCTATCCTTTCATGATAAACTACAGTCCCATCCGAATCAACTTGTTTTCAGCCTTTGCTTCTTCCTCGATTCCTGATAATTCCCCTAGGCGTCTGAAAAGAAGATGACCTCGTGATCTTCTCACCTAGAATTAAATAGGGAGTGCTACCACTGGGCAGTATCTCTTCAAGTCATGATTTCTCATGTGTGCATTTTTACTGTTTGTATTGTTTATACAGTTGTAAATTTCATTAAATAAATTAAAAAATAAATATAAAATAAAAGTATTTTTTTTCATTCCCTTATGCTTGACATGGCAGTTCTATCGATAAACATCACATCCACTTATTGTTACAGTCTGTGACAGGTATGGATGAAAAAGTTATAGCAAAAAAAAATAAGAAAATATTATTAATTATGAAAATTAGCCTTTTTCGAAAAAAATAAATTATTTTTCATTAAATAATTTTGTTCCCCATCTCTCCCTTTCTCTCTCTCTCATGTGGGAATTAATGAAAATAATGGTTTGTATTAGACCGGGAGAGAAATTTCCTGCCAATTGGCATGCAGCAGATAGGGCCTAGATTAGGGTAAGCTGTCTGAGGCATTTGTCACCCCTATCTAAGGGTTTGTCGGTTCTGTTTGGTTCGGTTTGTAGCAAATCTGTTCAAAGCTGTTAGAACTATCAATTATATTATAAATTACTCTTAATGTTTAATGAGTTAAATAAATATTTTTAATATAAAATAAATGGTTCCGAAATTGGAGACAATGTTACCTCGTTTGCCGCAGAACCGAATTTGCCGAAAAAGGCTACGTTAATGTCCATTGACAAATGGCTTCATGAGAAGGTTGCAATCTCTCACCGATTCACAATTGAATTTCCTGCAATTTCGCCCTTCCTCTAATGATGCTTTGTTCCCTTTGCTATATATATTTTCCTCTCTTCTCTTTTCCTCATTTTTGTCGTTTTCCTCCGTTCTTTATTGTCCCATTTTTTCTACTGCTATTACAAAATGAAACTTCTAGAGCTATAATTTCATGTATAATTATGACTGAAAAAAATAATTATCAAGAATAAAATTATGTTTCGGAAAATGGAAAATCAAAATCAAAACCACCCACGTGACTTTCTTTCTTAGGAAATCCTAATGTCTTGGCAATAATGATTGGCAATAACCCAGTTCCTTAAAAAAACTATGTACGGACTCTACTTAGATAAAATACTTAAATATAACGTGCATACTAAATTAAAAATATAAGAACTGACTAGACGATATAACCAACTCTCACATCTTCTGGACTACAGATCCTCACTTAACATACGAAACCAACGACTGATCTGCAACAACATACTGAGACCAGTTCGGACATACGGAGAACTTAGGTGTTTGGGAAAAAAACAGTAAAAATTCTACGAAAAATTGTCGACGCACCTCGATACATCTCAAATAACACTATACTTTACGACTTAAACATCCCAACAGTAAAATCCTACATCCACGACAAATACACTGCATTTCATTCTTCAACTCTAATTCATTTCAATCCATTAGTCCTATCTCCTATTCCATGTTACCTGATCGACGCAGACTAAAAAGTAAATGACAAGGGGACTTACTCCTACAATAATAACAAACAAAAATATGTGAAAGTAAGCCAAAAATTCTATTCCAATAATAGAATCTGCGCAGAATGAAAATCGTTCCCGAAATTAGATAAATTCAAATCGGCTTCACAATGACATCAATGAATGATGATGATGAACATCATCATATTCCTGATCCCAATACCGCAGCGCAGTGTGGGCTGTCTTGTAGAGATTGGACCAGGTTTCCCTTTCTTGAGCCAACTCTCTTCTCTTACTCCAATCCATACCTCGCTTCCTGAACGCCTCTTGTAGGCTGTCTTCCCAGGATATGCGTGGTCCGAATGAATGAATGATCAACGGTCGGAAATAGACCAACGGATAACCAGCGCAAATTGAGCTTTCTTCTCTTTTTCAAAGTTAATGATATCCCGAAAAATCTCAAAACAACTGAAATTAAGGACGAACAATGCTAAGATAAAGCCAGTTCTGACATTCGGCTGCGAGATTTGAACAATAACCAGCACCCTAGAAAGAAGCATTGAAAGATTTTCACGATGACCAGAGTGATCTGCAATCAGAATACTAACGCATTGAGTAGAAGGACCAATAAAGAACTGCTTATGGAAACTGGTTAATCAATATTTCATGATATGAAGGCAGGGAGTCAAGATAGGTGGGATATTAGTCAATGAATGGTTATAGAAAGAAATGGCGGAGACACAACTTTAGAGTTTGGGAGATTATTTGGACTAGTAAGGAGGTAAACATACTAAAATTCCTCACTCCTAGGCGATGAGCCAATTGTGGGCGGGCGCATAGAAGGTCACACGACAAAGACGTTCTATATAAAATTAAAGTTGATAAAATTTTCTATGTGCTTGATTATATATCCTTTTTCCCTACTTCGCTTAGTTTCCGAGATATCCGTCCTCAACTAAGGCTAATTTTGAAACAAAAAAATTTGTTTCACGTTTATTGCTGTATTTGGAGTTTTCGCTTATATCAGGAAAACTATTCATCGCATCGACAAAGAAGTTCTATACAAAATTAAAGCTGATAAAAGTTGCAATATGATTGACTACGTATCATTTTTCTCTATCTCGCTAATTTTACGAGATATACATTAAACTATCCCTAATTTAAAACAAATAAATTTAAACCTCATGTGTTTTACTGTATTTGGCTAACACTTAATTACTTCGTTCTACGATGAAGACGTGGAGTAGAACGTTTTTAATAATTAAATTTTCTTTAAGAATATATATTAATTTACTGGTTTATCTTCAACGGTTCAAAAGTTAGATCTATTATAACTTCATATGTTAATTCCAAGTATTTTCAGAAAAGAAATAATTTTTATAATATTCCTTGTTATGTATATATCAGTAACTACGTAGAGATTTATATGTATAGAGAATTACAATAATATAATAACGTATATCATTAAAATTATTTTTTTCTGCAAATTCTTGGAATTGACAGAGTTATGATTGATCTAACTTTTGAACCATTGAAGAAAAACTAGTAAAATAATATATATTCTTAAAGAGAATTTATTTATAATTATGATTTAAATTAATTATAACCCTTTTTTCGAGCATTCATTGACTGCACTACATGTAGCTTGGTAGTAATCCACCAGGAAGCTTGTACTCAACAATATATCCAAGAGATCATTTGGAAGACCAAAAAAGATGTAATTAGGAAAAATTGAGAAAATATAGCACAAAATAGGTGGCTAAAGATTATAAGGTCTGTAAAGCTTTGAACAGATTGAAAAAAAAAAAAAAAACTATGAAAAAGAAATTTATATGTAAGGGTTATTATAACGTAAGCTATTACATGAATGATTTTTACTAGAAGAGTTTATTTAATGAACAATATTATTTTAAGGATTTAGATCCATCTGGAAGAAAAAAAAAAATCGTGAGTTTCTGATTTCCATCACTGAAGTCGTCTTTTCCTTAACTTTTACTTAGAAAAGTGATTTAATTGTTCCATTAATATTCAACTAGAAAGAAATGGAAAATAATTTAAAAATTAATCAAGTGCTGAAATTCTTTCTCAATTACGATTTTAATTCATCGAAATTGTAACATGGAAAAAAAGTAAACCTCCCCCCAAACCACTTCTCGAACTTAATTCACAAACAAAATGTCAAAATTTTAATGATATCCGGAGCTATAGAGATAAAAAAAACTTTGAAAATCAGGAATATCCTCATAAAACCGAATATATTGAAATTACTATTGATATTTTTTCCATCGAAATAATATTTCATCCGGTCTAGATAGTCCGAACACGTAGATTGCATTGCCTATTCGGATTATCAAAGGTTAAATTTAAAATAATGGAAATATTGTGCAAGGTGACGAAAATATATTTATTAACACAGTTAAGCATAAACACATTGCAAACAAAAATATTTGGCTTTATCGGCCATTTCATTGTCTTTTATATCAGCATGTTCAGGAACCCATGTGTAGATAAATGATTCCTCGTTCTAAGTCATAAATGTTCCTATTTCAAGTATTCGTTAAATTCTTTTTTTTTTTTTTTTATCTTTTTTTCCACTAATCCTACCTACTAAATATTTTAATAATAATATTTTTATGAATATGGCGCTGATGAGCTTAGATGTTTCGCGCCTATAACATCAAAGCAACCAACCAAAACTGAATATATTGTTTATTATACTGACCTATAGGCAAACAAATTAATGAAAATATTGATATATTCTTATTAAGGGAAATTATTAAACGATATTCGAGGTTATGTTTAACATAACGACCCATGTTGAGATCGAAGAGTCAAAACCTTGGTCTGACAATCAGCAATACTACAGAGGAGTGATACCGCCTGGGCCTGACACGGCTAAAACCAGTGCAATATAGGTCCCTGTCAGTTCCCAAACCTCCGCAAATTGTGTCGTTCCAGATCGCAACGGTTTTCATCTCGCTGAGGTTGACATTTTTAGGAGACTGTCATCTATTTGTTCGTGCTGGGTCGTCACGGTTTCGAAAAATCATGTCAAGAAATTATTTAATGGCGGAATCTGGTTTGAAACCAGAGATTTTTCTTTTTATATATGAATCTACATTATAAGTTGATGTCTTTCCGAAAATATTCTGTATAAATTATATATATATATAATTTATAAGTTACACAAATTTCTATAGGAATAAATTTGCTTCTATTGATGCATTAAGAAAATATGATATCAAAGAGAAAAGAACAATCCCCCAAGAGAAAACAATATAGTAAACACACCAAAACTAGTAAAAATATAAAGTAAACTAAATTACAAAATTAAACTATAATAATAACGCAAAAGTACAAGATAAAACAAGTACTTCAATCCACTATCTTGGTCAAGCTTCACCAATCTTCAGGATGGATCATGTAGATTTGTGGCAGTGGATAGAGCTTTGATTTTGGATCAGTCTGTCATGAAAATTATGAAAACGGTCTTTGGTAGTTGCTTTGATAAAAGAAATGTCAAGGTCAGTGTGTAACGTAATGTTAGAGACATAAGGGGGCAATGTTTCGTACATAAAGGGAGAATATTTGTCTGGAACGGTTGATTTATTTTTGGAGTTTCCCATAATTTGATACGAGAAGTCCAAAATGGTTTAATTAAATTGTAAATAGTTAATTTTTTAGTCACCGATAATTTAGAACGTCTGTCAAGTAGCCTAGAAAGTCTATATCGCTGATTATGTTATTTTATTTTTATATGGTATATCAAGGTTAGTCGTTTGTCCTAGTACATACCCAAAAATGAGACAGGTAATACTTGAAGATACTTGAGTCATGTCGAAGTGCAAATAAAACGAAATGGTTTTTGGGCTAATTGATGCATTGGATCAATCCCAATATCACTAATCATATTTTCATTTAAAACTTCTTTCATTGAGTCTCCTCATAAAATTAACCTACAAGTTAAGAAACAGCTAAATCCTCTCATTTACATCTTCATCTACAGTTTGGATGCCCACTCTTCGGTTCAGCGTTATTACCAATACAATGATTAGTTACTGATTTGTTGCCTTACTTAACCATAATAACGTGATATGGGTTTGAAGAGAAATCGTTTCCGAGGGTAGACAAATTCAAATAACTTGGCTCCGAAACAATCTCTATTAATGACCGTCGCAACTGTCAGACATGTATCATAAGACTTGAAATATCGAAGATCTCTAAAAATTTCAAATTAAGTGCGTACAACGCTATGATAAAGCCTGTTCTAATATACGGCTGTGAGATCTACACACCAATAAGCAGCTTATAAAGAAGAATTGAAAGATTTGAGAGAAAAATCATCCGATAGCCGTAGCGGTCTGAGATCAAAGTACTAACGGATGGAGGAGAAGGACTAATATTAAACTGCTTACAGAAAATGTTCAACCAATCTTTCATGAAATGAAGGCAAGAAGGTTCAGAGGGGCAGGATAAGTAGCTTGGAGCTGTCCATCAGCATGCCTCTACACAACGGATACCCACAACAGTAAGGAAGGAACTACATGCAAGGCCCAAAAATAGATGGATAGATCGGAATAAAAAATGATGCAATAGAGCTTCATACAAATAAAAAAAAACCAAAAAATAATAAATATGGAGAAAACTGGTTAAGGTGGTAATAGATCTACGAGGTCTGTAACGCTAACAGAAAAAAAAGTATATTAAGTCTCTGTACTTCACGTATAGTGAAAGGTATAAAAATGGAATGCGGCTTTAGTGGTACCATTTCGTATCCAATTCAGTTATAACTTCATAAATATGTTCATTTCTTGTACTAGGACCTTTTACATTACTCGAAAACGGTTTCAGTAAATTAACTTAAAATTGATAGCAAAATAAACGTCATAAAAAATACTCAATACTGGTATTGACTCTTTACAATATGGATGCAGGTTTATTATAAAGTGACCGTCGATATTGAAAATGCTTGAGTAGACGAGAATAGACCCTGGACCAAGCCTTCCCCTGCTGGAGTACATTCTCAATGTCTCCGGAATCCGAAACGCGCCGGAAGCAATATCAGAAAAAGTTGCTCTTACCGGCAACAATATATCTCAACGCCGCCAATATCAGAAAAGTATTTTCTGACCCCATTCCTCTTCTGTTCAATACGTAGCTATCGAATTAAATTATTACTACCTGTAGATAAAATTGTTATATTTTCATTATTATTTTATATCAAATTAATAATGGAGTAAATAGGTGAAATCGTGATATAAAAAAAAATAAGAAAAGTTCACAAGACGGTTCACTTCAAGGCTACTCAATTTTCTTTGTTAAATTTTTATATTCTGTTGGAGTCTTCCGAAGCTACACATCGAGACCGTTATAGCTTTTTTGAGAAAAAAAAATCTATTAATACGAGGGTAAAGGCACCAGTAGTAGACATGAAGCAAGTAGTAGACACATGAAACTTTAACTTCAAAAAATAAGAGTTGGAACCATCAGAATGATTTGAATTTGGTGTCATTAGCATATACTGTTTAGCCACTAGAATGCGGTAGCAAACTAAGTGAGCAGTGGAAAGCTTAGAACTGCAGCTGATATCTTTGCAGTGTCATCCAAGGTCCTGCTGTTACCGAATCAGCTAAGGAGGGAAGTTTGATTTTCATCAGTTATTCTTTTATTATTCCAAGATTTTCACATTTTTTTTTCTCTAAATTATAATCTAGACAATTAACTCACTATGTAACGTATTTTTGTGTGTTAGTTTTGTTTGATTGAGTACAAAAACAAACTGTCTACTACTGGGATACTGATAATACCTCTTGTTCCAGTAGTAGACAGAAGTGTCTATTACTAGAAAACTCAACTTCTTTCTTAGTAATGATTGAATAGCAATCATAGTTCTATTTTAAGCTTGGGAGTGTTCGAATTTTTCTCAGGAAATATCTTTTTCCTTTTTACCTACAAATATAATTTAATTTTAAAAAAATAAATGTTTTTTTTTTCATTTTTGGAGTTTGTATTTTTTAAAAATCATAGTTCCTTGGTAAAAACTGCCAATATGGGTGCATATATGATTAGAAATAAATTAAATATATTAATTAAGTGTTGTAAACTACTGGTGTGTTTTCTTGTCTACTACTTGTACACTGATGTCTACTATTGGTGAAAAAACATGTTCTCGAAAATTATCTAAAAAACGACCTAAATATCAATGTTTAGGTTATCTTAGAACGAATTTAGGTCACATAAGAGTGTTGTTGGACAAATATAGCAAAAAAAAGAAGCTTGAAAATGTATTTTAATAATTTAAAATTATTGGTAGGGTCTCACAATAGTGTCTACTACTGGTGGCTTTACCCTAATTATATCGATGGAATCCATGAACCGGTTGAATCCAGCACTGATACACAGCGATTTATAATGAGTTTAGGAACGAACTGCTGGAACGACCTGCTGGAGAATGTATAAGGAAATACATACCTCTCGTTGAATTTAAAAACAGAAACAAATATACAGAGTGTCCCGTAAATATAGAGAAATATTTATAGGAGTAGTTACAGAGCTCAAAAGCAACAAAAAAGTTTATATAAACGTTGGTCTGATTATCATTAGAAAATCAAGAAATTTAAGTTTTGTGTAGTTTTATGTAAGTAATGTTTTTTGTTGAATAGGAAGCGATAACTAAAGAAAAAAATTAATATAAGGAAATTAACAATTGCTTCAATGCAAACCAACATTTATATAAACTTTTTGTAGCTTTTGAAGTCTGCAATCGCTTCTATAAATATTTCCCTCTAATTACGAGGTGCCCTAAATATAGAAATTAAACTGGATATAAAAATGATTAGTTGATTGAAAAATAACACTCAGGTTATAACTAATGAATTAATTGACCTCAAATGCCAATGGAACCGCCGAGCCATTGGTGATTCAATCATTTAATAATGGAATGCGCTGTGAAATTCCGATTCCATCGATTATTTTGGGAATAGCCTAATGTATTTTCGATTTCATCGATGAGTCTAGCGCTGAGTTTAGGAACATGCCAAAATCAAAACTATAGCAAAAAATTGTGGAATTGAATTTTTTTGCGAAAGTTAATAGTTACTAGAAATAAATATGGATCCTAGCACAAACATTCGGAGACAAATATAAAAACTTCAACCGTTCTGATAATTCCATCATAAGTATAATGAACAAACCCAAGAAACGCTTTCTTCTTTCTTCTCATTCTTTTGTACCAAAATCTTATAAGACGTAAGCAGAAAGTGTCTGGCCTCTCCTCCTCTCCCAGTTCCAGTGGATGGAATAGTAAAAAAAAACTGTAAAGTAAAGAAAAACTTAGAAAATTAAAAAATGTACCCTGCTTATCATATGTGAAGTTGTTTAGTAAAGGTTCAAAATTAAAATTTTTGTGAATCGGAATAATAATGAAAATAACTGATTTCGCCGCCATTCAATATAATATACACTCGATATATTATTATATATCATACATACATAACAGTAGATTAAGCAAGCTCCTAAATTCCATACTGGTTACATTGATGGTAATTTCTCTGGTAAGTTCTACCCAGTTTATAGAACCAATACCATCGATAAGCTGAGCTCTGAGTTTAAGAACTCGTGGTGTTTCTTAGATTCTCATTATCCATTCTGATTCATTGATGACCAATTATCATTGTGAAATAGTAAAACTTCGGATTATAATTTCTAAAACAAACTTTGGACGTATTGAACTAACGGTACGTCGTCAATATTGAAGCCGACGATATTTAATTTATAAAACAAACCAACATCGATAGCGATGACTTTATTTAATCGATTGATGATATAATTTAGAGGGGAGGGGTAAAAGATGGGGGAGGGGGAAATAACCCAATTAAAAGTTGTAGAGCGCGCTAGTTATTGCTTCTCCTCTTCGTTCCAATTGCGGCAATATTATTCCTCTCTTCATTAATAATTTGTCGCCTGTCGTCTTTATTCAGCCATTTTAGTTCCAAGGGCATTTATCACTGAGTTCTACTATCACTGAGAGGTTGTAAATTTTGGATTTATTATTTGATTGCAGATAGGTTAATTTTTTTTTTTAATTTCTTTATGACATTTACAACTGTATTACATAAATACATCAAGTAAATTTGGACATAATTGATATAATGACATGAATACACTTGCTGAGTAACTATCCAAAGGTAGCACTAGAATGATATGACTACATCAGGAGATCACGGGGCCATCTTCTTTTCAGACGCCTCGGAGGGTTATCAGGAATAGACGAGGAAGTAAGGTTGAAAACAAGATGGTTCGGATGGTTTAGAAGTTTATTATGGAAGGATAGGTATCTGGGCTCGGGCTAAATTAGCGGCATTTGGTCTTTATGAATGCTTTTATTTGCGACAAAACATGGAGCATTGAGGATTTTACGAAGGATTTTGGTTTATAAGGATTGGATACGATTGGAATTCGATGATTTGGTAGAGCCACAAAGCTCAACTCCGTAAGTCCAAATAGGTCTTATTATAGTCAAGTATATGAGTCTTTTGTAATTAATGGGAAGTTTAGAGCGTTTGTCTAGTAAGTGCTGAAGTAATCGGAAACGTCGAGCGGTTTCTTGTCGTTTCAGTCTAGTATGAAGATTCCAAGTTAGTCGTTTGTCCAGGTGGAGTCCTAGGTATCGGATTTGCTCAACAGGGATAAGTGGAGTATTGTTAAAGGAAACTGTAGGACAGGAAGTCGTTGGTTTACGACGAAGGGTAAAGGTAATTTGGTGGGATTTATTGGAGTTCATTTTAATTCTCCAGTTTTGACACCATTCTTCTAGATTTATGATGTGTGATTGAAGCATTTGGGATGCAATTGCTGGGTCATTGTTTACTGATAGGATACATGTGTCATCGGCATATGTGGTGATGACAGTGTTGGGACAGGTAGGGATGTCAGCTGTATAAACTGTATAGAGGATAGGACCTAGGATACTACCTTGAGGAACACCAGCGGACTGGGAGGTTAATTTTTAAATATTTGTATTATATTGAACCCTATTGTATATTTTTATTGTATTGGTGCTCATTGGTTAATTAGATATTCAATATCTTATGGCATGAAGGCAAGGAGGTTAAGATGGATTGGAGCAATTCATCAGGAAGCCTCTACACAGCAATCAATGCCTCATTATTAGACAAGTTCAAGAACCGGATGAAGATACAGATGCAATAGGGCTGCATGAAGATAACTGGAGTTAAATATGGCAAGATAGGCAGAGATAGAGAAAGCTGATTGAGGCGAAAAAATATCTACTAAATATAATTTAAAAAAAAAATGTTTAAGGTATATTACTTAAAACATTTCGTCAAAGTGTCAATAATTGGTGACCCTATGTTAAATTTCAGAAATGCAGTTGACCTTCCGAGAAGAACAATCCATACTTAATTATCGGCAAAATGAAAACTTAATCTCAGTGTTGGTTTAAAGGAAGAGATTGATAATAGCTAAGTTAGTGAGAGTGGTGAATTTCGATTTAAGTTTTTGCCTCAGTGAGCTATCGGTTCGGGCTTGGTTCTTTGGCAACCTAACCTTCATCAGCCTCTATCCACCGCTAAAAGGTTATTTTATCTAATTATCTTCAAGTTCGCCCATTATTAACCAATTTACTGTAATTAGTTAGTCGAATATAGAATTAATAAAGTAAAAATTATATACAAGGTTTTTTATTTGTCAACTACTTAAAAAAAAAATGGATTAGCTTAGTGAGTAATGCATCAGACTCTGAATTCCTTTACGAAAGATTCAAATCAAGCAGTGAGGAAAGAATTTATTATTCGTTGAACCAATCAGGTCAAATTGTTCGCTGATGAAATTGTTTTCAGTGGCTTAATTTTTTTTTTGGTGTGCTGAACTGAAAGTTCAGTGGAATTTGAACTTTTCCAACAATATTTTTTTCTGTCAATTATGGAAATTCATAAAAAAAAAAATCTAAAATTCAAGATTTAATTTTTCTTATTACACAGAAAGTTAGCTTTTTAAGGTGGTAAAAACCCTATTCAATTAATATTACAATAAAGAGGTACTGCTGGGTGATATCCATAGATACAAACTATCCATTTTTATAGGGCCGGGGAAGCAATAAAAAAAATAAAATAATAATATGGCTGTAGTTTATATTATGTGTGGGATTTAATATAATTATTGTGAAACGAACAAATATAATATTGTATATTTAAAAATAAATTTATATATATGACAGTTGTAGATTTTTTTTTGTGCTTTTGGATATTCTTGAAATAGCTGAACAAAACAATAGAATATATTTTATACCAGTGTAAAACACGCGTTGCCGGAAACTTAATAGCCGATAATATACAATAATAAAAAATAATTACAAATTCGCGTTTGTATACCGGAGGGGCTTTTAGCTCTAGCATTAATCTTCCGCCCCACCCCTGACTCGGGGATAAATCACGTATAGCTTAAAAGGCGAGGAAGGGGACACGACAAAAAAAAACTTATATTAATGTAGTTTACCAGTTTTAAATATATATTTTTTGTTTGAAAATGATCATTTTTACATTTCTATTATAATAATTCGATCACAGAAAAAAAAGTAAAAGCTTTTGTATAAATTTATTGAAATCGCTCGTAAAATAGTCACCGGTACATTCAAGAGAGAGTATTTCTCATTACAATTTATTTTTAAACTGAAAGCGAATTTTATATTTGTTCTGAAACCAACCACAATTTAATCGGTTTGGGCTAAAAGCTTATTAAGCAACAGAAGCTTTACTGAAAGTTGAGATAATGTGGTTTATCAAGAGGACCAAAAAAAAATGTAATGATTTTATGAAAAACAGAACTGAGAGAAATTATTCCACTTAAAAGCCCACTTAAAATGGTTTCATCAAAGGCAAATTCAACTTTTTTTTTTTGTTCAAAATGTTATCTAGTTTACCGTGTTATAATTTTTATTAACCTAAATGAACAATTTTTTAGTCATATTTTTCTAATCTACAGAAAACCTCGAGAGAAATCGGAAACCTTTATTATCGCGTTATCAATAAAATCAATCATAAATTGTATACTTCTTGAATCTGATATTTCCTTTTCATTGCAGCTTTTAACGAATTATTTTTAGTTTTTTAGGAAATTCCGTAAACTTTTAAAAAACCATACAAAAAGTGTATACTTTTTGAGTTATTCGGAATTTAATTTTACCATAACTCGTAACTTTTATTCCAGCTTCTTTTCTTTGAAGTATGTTATATAGATAAATTCAAAGGGCGTCGAGAAAATGACTTTAACGAAGTTTCATTGAAATCGGTACTTTCGTTTAGGCTCTACAATCTATAACAACGCAGGATTACGGTCGCTATTTTGAAATTAAAAGGCCGATAACAATCTCGATGAAGAAGGATCATCCTCGGGTGACCTCTGATTTTATATCAAAATTTGAAAAAAAAAATTTGAAAAAGGAGAAAATGAGCGGACGGCGGACGTCGGACGAACAAAAAACTTTTTATTCGTTTTTCGAATTCTGCGTACCCTGAATTTTTCGGTCGATCGCAATGGTTCATTATTGAAAAATAATAAACCAAAAATTGAACTGATTTTTGGTTTTCAGATTATACATATCTTGAAACGTAAAACCTCAAATTTTGAGTGAGTTTTTCTTCTTAGAAAGGAAAAATAAATTGTGATTTTATTGATTTTTTATATTTGGAGAAAAAATATTTTATTGGAACTTTAGATTTGTGTTCAGCGCATAAAAAAAAAAAAAAAAAAAAAAAAAAAAAAAAAAAAAAAAAAAAAAAAACACAATTACCCTAGAATATTCAAATTCAGACCCTTAGAGGACTTACTTTGACTGTACTAGTAGAATAGCTCTATGTTTGAAAATCCTGTTCCCCATTTGCAGTTGAGCGTGTATTTGTGACCACTTCGCTTTGGGTATAAACGTTGACCAAATATTTCGCCCTGGCTATGTACTGAACTCAATACCTTTCATGAATTGTGGCAAAGGTGAATATAAACATTCGACCATGGTTTTGCCATTGCATCCTCAAAGCGCTCTTCTGTATCGGAATAGTACCTTCTGATTGGGTTGTGTTGGGTCTTCATCATGTAACAGTGGAACTGTTCAAACCAAACAGAATATCTCTCCTGATTGCTTTGACGAAGTTGTTTTATATCATGGCCGTATTTACATGTTAGATGAAGTAAAGATACATCGGCCCATGGTAGTGTTTGTCTTTATTATAATATATTATTAATAATACCTCTCGTAAGTATTAAAAATATACTTACTAATTGGTATATTACTAGACTTTCATAGTATTTTGAATAAAATATTTTCAAATACAAAATAAAATATAATATTTGTATTTTGCATTTTAAGATATTAAATGACAAACGCTCTAAACTTCCTACTATTTAAAAAAGACCATATTACTATAATAAGGCCTATTTGGACTTACGGGGTCGAGCTTTGGGGCTCTACTAAACCATCGAATTCCTCTCGTATCCAATCCTTACAATCCAAAATCCTTCGTAAAATACTCAATGCTCCCTACTTTGTCACCAATAAAATCATCTATAACGACCTAATGTACCATATATTTCCGATTTAGCTCAATCCAGATATCTATCCTTCCATAATAAACTTCTGAACCATACGAATCCTCTTGTTTCCAACCTTGCTTCCTCTTCTATTCCTGATAACCCTCCGAGGCGTCTGAAAAGAAGATGGCCTCGGGACCTTCTAATATAGAAATATAATTGGAGTGCTATCAATAGGTAGTTTCTCTTCATGTTGTACATGTCATGTTACTTATTTCATATTTACTAGTTGCATTTATCATCTAATGCCGTTGTAAATTTCAATAATAAATAAAGAAAATGATATTAAATTTTTTGTTAATATTTTTTTAAAATAAAAAATACGAAGTAGTATTTATATTTTCTTTCAAAGATACTAAAATGTAAATTAGTAAGTAAATTGTATTTTCCTTTTGTTTATTTCACGTTTTACTTGTATAATAATAATAATATTTAATGTAATATATATGGTGTAAAAGTGGTCTTACCTCAATATAACTGGTGTCAAATAGACAGAATGTTATATTAATCAATAAATACAAAAAAAAAAAAAAAAAAAAAAAAAACAATGTTATGAATACATAACGATTTTTATCTAATATTAATATTTATTTCAATATATTGAATAGATTTTTGTTTTCGAATGACCGCTATTAACAAGCTTGGTCTACACCTTCGGGGTCAACGCCCCCCTTGTTCACTTTAAATTTATTGATGACCCTACGTCATAGGCCACCAAAGGCCTCCTAAATTATGGTAAGTTATAATTAGCCAACATTATAATTAGTCAAGCTCTAGCCAAAATTAAAGTTACAAGTTCTGACCTTCCTATACAAGACCAATTAATATAAATTAATATAACTTAATATTTAATATTAAACGGCCAATAAATATGGCAAAAATGAAGGTGTCAATATTTCGCAGTTGAGTTATATTTAGTTGTAATAATAGTATGGCTCGTTTATTAAATTTTGAATTAAATTAATTAATGAACTTTTAATTACGATCTAATAAAATTATTTTTAGTCAAAAAATTATATTAATTATTCCAAGAAACCGCTTGTTTCATTATTAGAAACTTATCATTCCGTATTTTTCGGCAAACATATTTATACTCACAAACTACTCTATTAAAAATGTTTAAATAAATTAATATTATTTTAAAGTGTACAGAATCAATTGTTCAATTTATATCGA
Source organism: Nezara viridula (assembly GCA_928085145.1). Taxonomy (NCBI): domain Eukaryota; kingdom Metazoa; phylum Arthropoda; class Insecta; order Hemiptera; family Pentatomidae; genus Nezara; species Nezara viridula. Next base: position 69,238,530 of record OV725083.1, on the reverse strand, counting down.
TTTCTATAAATATTTTAAAAAGTCTTGAAATCAAATTTCAGCAAAATACATTTTTTTTTAATATTTAACTTCCTATTCTGAAATATATAAATATATATACTTTTTTATTCAATTTTTTTCGTTTAATTTTATTTATTTAAACTGCTTCATAGATAAAATATTATAAAGATTCTTTACATAGTACATAAATTTCCATGATTCTTATTTCATATTTATATGTAGTTAATTATTTTCTTTCGTAATAATATTTAATTCCATGCAGAAATAGCAAAGACCTCATATAATTACGAAATAATATGTTGATAATTCCACTTACCTATGTATGCAATATAATATATTACCATTTATATTATACTATAATGACTATATAACAGTAAGGAAAAGTGTTAAGCTTGTGAAAATTTTCAATACTGATGTTTCAATGAAAATATATGTTTTGAGGGCTTGTGAGTCCAAAAAACAAGTCCCACTAAATGGTGAGTGTGTGTGTGTGTGAAGAGTCAAGCTCAAAAATTAAACATGAAACTGAAATTTCATATTTTAAATTCATATTCTTCTGAGACGTCTGAAAAGAAGATATCTTCGAGATCTCCTGTTGTAAATACATTTTTTAGAGTGCTACCAGTGGGTAGTTTCTCAACAAGTGGTTTCATGTTATTATATTCTTGTACTGAATGAATTTTTACTTCTAATACAGTTGTAAATATCATAAATAATAATTTTAAAAAATCACATACCTGTGATGTTACAGCCACTTTTTCTTTAAAATGGCTAAGTGCCACTTCGTATCATGAATTTTACACAATTGTCTCGAAAATAGCGCTAACGATTTCGATTAAACTCGGTATATTACTGTATAACTAAATAGTCTTTAATATCAGTTAGGTCTTATTCTGATTGATGTGGCCTAAGGGATCTTAAACGTTTAATGTTCGAAATTTATTTTTTTCTAAAGTACTTTTATTTTCATTTATTTTGTATCTCATCGGTAGCATTTAATAATGTCTGAATATAAACTTTGAAAGAATTTGATAATTGAACAAGAAAAAAAATTTTTTTTTTGTTGAAAATGAATTTTCGGAAATTATAATCAGAATATACATGTATAATACATCGTTGGAAAGCTGAGGAATTTAGATATAGATGGATGAATTTGTAGATAGTAATGGATAGTGACCAAAAAATTATAAATATTAATTTCTGTAAACTAATATTATTTATCGGAAACCAAGTGTTACCATTGAAATTAAATAAAATTTCTTAATTAAATATAAGGTTTTAAAATTCATTTATTGAATAATTCAACATTCTGAGAATCGAACTTGTGTTATAGGGAGGTAATTTCATATTCTCACCATATCTACAAAAAATATTTAAAAAACAGAAGCAAAATAACATTTAAACAATAGTTGAAAATTATATACAATAAATAAAATAACTTAAATATAAGTAAATTAAAAAACAAAACACATACATATTTGTATACACTACTTAAAATCAGGTGAGAGAACTATAGAGGAAAAAACGGGACTCCAGGAGATTCCTGTGCTACTCTCCGAATCACTGGTATAAATGCATTGATCGAGAGCGCTATTATAACAATTAATGTAGTAATAGTGTGAATGTGATCTGTGAACTCTATTATAAATGTCCTAGGGACAGATTGTAATATTTTTCAATAAATAAGTTTTAAAAAAATGTAATAATAAAAAAATATTAAAGGTTTTTCATTAGATAGACACTAATTAAGTTTTCTGTTTCAGGTTGTCTTTTTATGCAGCTAAAGACTTAAGGTAAGATAGAAAAATTCTTCCACACTTTTTTTTATTTTTCTACTCCTATAGGTAAGGAAAGTATAGTAATTAAGTCCAATTTTTGATGGGTGGTTTTTAACTCACATTACGTTTCAGAGGCCACTGAGTCCAAAAATACATTTACATGGTTATAGGGAGGTAATATTAACATTAACACTATATGTACGGAAAATATAAAAAAAAACAACTAGAAGCAAAATAACAACTAAATAATATTAAAAAAATATACAGTAAATTAAATAAAATTAGTTAAAGTTAAGTACCCTCCAACTACGGAGGGAAAAGTATGGCTCCAGGAGATTCTTGCGCTACTCTCTCCACCACTGGAGAAAATGTTAGATTTATGTTTTTTTTGTTGGGGAGGGGAGAGGGAGTGAGGAGCATTTCTAAACCACCGAATCAACGCAAAACATTGGACTAAATCTTCATCATTTCAACTTTTATTGAGATATTACAGGATGAAACGTATAAAAGATCATTTTAAAAATATCGAAATATGCCATACAATGTGATGTGACTATCAGGATTTGAAATCGGTAATTAAACAAATCAAAATTTAATCACTTGATGCTTTTCATTAAGAGCGATTTTTATTTTTGAACATAAGAGATAAAAAATAAAATTAAAAAATAGGTGATAATTATTTTTAGCTTGAGGTGATTTTTATTTGTGAATCAGGCAAGATTTTTAAGTTAGAAATTAAATATAATAATTATCACAGGGTTTTATGAAAAAAATAATTATCGATTTTAAACCCTGGTGCCAAGGCATGCTCATTATATTATATCCGACTATATTACTTCCCCCTTAAGATGATTTAAGTCATATGATAATTAATATTAATGATAAAATGTTTCTATTTTACGAGACCGAGCCCTCACTGATAGTTTTATCGAAGAGGACAAAGGCTAAATGTTTTAAATAAGTGAAAAAAAGATGGTCTCCTCGCTGATGCGGTTCATTTATTAGGGGCTTCTATCCATCCATCAAGCCCGAAGGTCCCTACCCCGCCCTATCTTCGTCCTATATCCTTCATCTTATCCTTTACACTACACTTCCCCGGCCTATCTACTGCTTCGCTTATCATATATAGTGCGTATTATAATAATACACCTTGCATAGTAGCCCTTCAACGCAAGATGAATTCATATTATTAAATAATTTGTGTATTCATTCATAACAAATTTAAAATTTTCTTGAAACTGTAGCACGCTTGTGCGTACTAGTATACCTAATGCATTCGACTTATAATAAGTGACACCAGCAAACATGCTTAATCCTATGTAAAATATAATATTATCATGTAGTCTATTCAACACACACATTTTTTATGAGAAGGAATTGTTCGGGGATGCGGTAAAATACATACTAAATTTTTAAAAAATAGTATTTTTAATTATCCCAACGTTTTGACCCACCTTGCAGGTCTTCATCAGGGCCGTGGTATGTGGCACTGCAGGAGGCAGTTGATAGACTGATGAAGACCTGCGAGGTGGGTCGAAACGTCAGCTTAATTAAAAATACTGGTTTTTAAAAATTTATTATTTATTTGAGCGCACCTTCCGACCAATTCCTTCTCATATTATGTCACAGTCAACCATCTCTACATCACATTTTTTTAAATATAAATACATCTAGTAAATGTGTACACTGGAATATAATAACACGAAAGCATTTTTTCAGAACTACCCACTGGTAGCACTCTAATAATATGTCTAAATAAGGAGATCACGAGGCCATTTTCTTTTCAGACTCCTTGGAGGATTATCTGAGATCGATGGAGGAAGGTTAGGTACGAGAGGGTTCTGATAGCTCTGAAGTTTATTATGGAAGGATAGGTATCTGGATTGGGCTAAATCGGAAACATATAGTACATTAAGGTCTTTATGGATTATTTTATTTGTGACGTGAGGAGCGTTGAGGATTTTTTGAAGGATTTTGGATTGTATAGATTGGATTCGACAGGAATTCGATGGTTTAGCGAACCACAAAGATCAATTCCGTAAGTCCAAACAGGCCTTATTATAGTATAAAAATAGGCCTTATATATGAGTCTTTTTTAATTAAGTGAAAGTTCAGAGCGTTTGTCTAGTAAGTGCTGGAGTATTCGGAAGCGTCGAGTTGGTTTTGTTGTTTCAGTATGAGGCTTCCAAGTGAGACGCTTGTCCAGGTGGGGTCCAAGGTATCGGATTTGTTCAGCAGAGATAAGTGGAGTATTATTAAAGGATTCTGTAGGACAGGAAGTCATGAGTTTAAGGGAAAGGGTAAAGGTAATTTGATGTGATTTATTGGAATTAATTTTAATCCTCCAGTATTAACACTATTCTTCTAGGTTTGTGATGACACAAAATTTAAATTAATAATTTACTTAATAAGTGATTAGCTTGTCCCACTGGAAAGTAACCAGAGAGATAAACAGTTAGGCAATAAGACACAGCTACCTCTGAACTTACTTATACTGATCCATTACTGTAGTCGCTCAAGACCTATTTGTTTGGTGCAGAAGATCGTTGGCTAAAAGTTCATTAACTAAGAGTATAGAAGTCTATTAGAGTATAGAAGACGTGCATGGATATTTTTTTATCTATTAAAAAATATCAAAGTTTATATATAAAAGATTGATTGACATACTGACGGAGTAAAACATAATTCCTGACCACCAGTTCGGTTTTCGTACGTTCCATTCAACAACACAACAATTATATATATATTTATATCAATAAAACAGTGATACTGACTCATTTTCAAATAGCACAGATATTTTTCTAGATATATAGAGAGAAATATCTGCTGAAAGGGCTAGGGAGCCGTCATCAGCTGGCTTCCGGTACGGATGATGGAGCGGGATCACGTGGTAGAAGCCACTTCCGCCGGCCGTGATGTACGTGCCGTTCAGGATCCAGGAGGTATTGGGCCCTTTCCCTCTCCCTTGATCTAGGAGGCAATGGGGGAAACGCATTGGACCACTGATGAAACAAAAGGTTTCTGATGCTTTTAATTTGTATACATTAATGTATCATCATCCAATAACAAGACCTACGGATTTTATTATTAACGTTAAATATATAAATTAAATATAATGATTCTTTATTTTTCTCTTTAACTATTGGGTATTGACAATCAGCAGATTGTGATGATAAGGATTGACATTATAGGCATGAGGAACCATAGCACCCAGCAGCACCACTTCCTGGTCATTATTTACTTCCTTGATTTAGGTGAGGAGATCTCTCATCCAGTTCCTTTTTAGTCTCCTCCTGATGGGTATGTCAGACATGGCCATGTCGTTTATAAGTCCGTTTGTGTGTCCGTGTAGTTGTACACGGTAGTTGTACGGTAGTTATACACGTGTAGTTGTAGTTTGAGATGAAAACGAGAGTAGAGAGTACGTATGTGGTGGTCTTTAGATGGCTGTCGTAAGTCGTTATGTAAAGTCGTAAAAGTGTGGATTGAAATGACTGTTGTTTTTGTAAGTGCGTGTTTTTTGCTGAACCGTAAATCTGAGAAGCGTATGTCCAGATGGGTTTGATTAGATAAGTTTATGTGTTTAGTTTTCGTCGAACTTTCAATTTCGATTTAGAAAAAAGTGGGTACAGTATTTTCAGTCGCTTGTTTAAGGTCTGTCGTTCCATATTGACGTGTGGACCCCATGTCATCCTTCTGTCGAATATTAGTCCCAGGTAACGTAGTGCGTTTGTCTGAAGAATTTGGTTCTCTCCTTTATAAACTGGTGGGAACGTTTTTGTCGAAGTGTAAATGTTACGTGTTGTGGCTTGTTATGATTTAAACTTATTTTCCAAAGTGAGTAGAAATTTCGTAAAGTCAGTAAATGATTTTGTTAATGGGTTATGGTGTTTTGTTAAAATTGTTGTATCATCAGCGTAGGTGGCGGCCAATGTTTCTGAGTTGATAGGTATGTCATGGATATATGTAATGTAGAGTAAAGAAGCCAGTATTGATCCTTGAGGTACTACTGCTGACACTGGTCGAATTGTGACAATTTCTAGGAACTGTCAGGCAGAGAAAAATCTGTCAAAAAGCAAAGATTGGAGAAAGAGGAAATATGTATGAGGTAGTATTGTTTTGAGTTTAAAGTGAAGTCCCTGGTGCCAGACTTTATCGAGTGCCTAGGCAACATCTAGAAACACGCCAGTTGCGTATTGTTTTCTCTCTAGTGCTCCTGTAATTTAGTCAGTGACTCTGTGTAATTGTTGTGTTGTTGAATGGAAGGTACGAAAACCGAACTGGTGGCCAGGAATTATATTTTACTCCGTCAGTATGTTAAACAATCTTTTGTATATTAATTTTTCGAAAAGTTTAGAATAAATTGGGAGATACGGGCGGATCTACGGGGAGGGGAGCCCCCAAAATGGTAAAATATAACCATATTTTATGAAAACAAATATTTAAAAATTATCTCTTTAAGTATTATTGTTCGTGTAATTACATTTAAAAGGACTTTAGGAATCAGTTAAACACCATTTCATATTGGTACTTTTTTTCCAATGTAATCATATTTATGAAAAAAAAGTTTTCGGACTGAAACCCCCTCCCAAAAAAAAAATTAAATCCTGGATCCGCTTGTGTTGGGAGATGACCTATCGGTCGGTAGGATGAGGGATTGAAAATGGCTTTTTCCTTTTTGTGTATCATTTTGATGTATGATTTTGTTTTTAGATTAAATGAAATATTTTATTTATGTAATTTTAATTTAAAAGAAGAAAAGTATTTTTTATCCAGGGATTCTTAATCGAATTGTAATCGAAGTTTAATATTTGTAACCAATGGAAATGCAACATTGATTTATTTACCAATCGATAACAATATAGATTTGAAACCGGGGGTGAAGGGATGACCGAGTGGGTAAACGCGCATGAAAGCACGCATTTCTCGGCAATCCGATAAAATGAACATTACGAGTTCGAGACCCGGTGCCCAACACTGTGGCTACTTTTTATTTCTTTTTAATTGAACTATTCAACAAAAACAGTGAAAAATGTATATTATGCCTACTGATAGTATTCTAGGGAACTCCACAAGGTATCAATAAAACAGTTTATCTGGTTTATGGAGTTCTAAAAAAAAAAATAAATAGATTTAGCCGATGTCGCGATTTTTCCCTTATTCAGGGGGAGGAAGGGGAGGGGGGTATAATTCTGGTATAAAATCAAAGATGAAAAAAACCTGCCCTCTCCTCTGACCCGGTGAAAACACCGTATTGCACAAAATGATGATGTAGGGGAAGATAACAAAAATATTTAACTTTGGAGTAGGATTTAAATTATTGGTTCTTTTACTTTTCACCAAAATTTAGATTTTTATTGTTTTAATCTGATACACTAATAATTTGACAAAAAAGGGCTGTACCACTGAGTATGAGTACATGCGACTAAAGCGCTTTCGCTCAATCTCTACTGCCTTTTTCACCAGTGACGCGGTCGAGGGAGTAGTCCAGCAATCTGCTTTCCCCCCTATAGTTGGAGGAACTCGCCAGTAACTCGGAGGAACTCGTACATACTGTATATAGGCATGTATTTTATTTATATTGAAGTTATTTTTTATTTATTTATTGTATACACTTTTTGATTATTATTTAGTTGTTATTTTGGTGCTGCTTATTTTTTTTCCTGCATATATAGTGTGCGTGTAGTCTTACCTCCCTATAACTATTTCACATGTGATAGAGTGTTATATTACTCAAAAAAAAAAAAAAAAGATAAACAAATAAAAATCTCTACATTGCTACTTCAGTTGTTTATTTTGGTTTATTATTTTCAATAATCAACCATTGTGATCGACAAAAAATTCAAAAACTTAACCCCCTCTCAAAATTTGAGGTTTCACGTTTCAGGACGCGTAGAATTCGGAAAACGAATACAAATTTTTTTGTCCGTCCGCAGGCCGCGCATTTTCTCCGAAACTACTGAAACGATTTTTTTCAAATTTTGATATAAAATCAGAGGTCACCCGAGGATGATCCTCCTTCATCGACATTACTCTCCGCCTTTAACTTTCAAAATGGCGGCCGAAAAACCTGAGTTGCTATAGACTGTAGTTCCTAAACGAATGTACAGATTTCAATGAAACTTTGCTAAAGTCATTTTCTCGACGCCCTTTAAATTTATCTATATAAAATACTTCAACGAAAAGAAGCTGGAAAAAATTTACGAGGGATGGTAAAATTAAATTCCGAATAACTCGAAAAGTTTTTACTTTGTTGTTGATATTGTATGTATGTTGATATATAGTTTTTTAAAAGTTTACGAAATTTCGTAAAAAAAAAAAAATCGTTAGGATCAAATATTGGGCAATTAGGATCAAAGATATGGTCCCCGGTTTTTTATATGTTCTACTCCAAATGTTATACCCTTGGTTTGGTTTTTAAATTTTGAATGTGTTACTGAACTAATGCTATTTTTTTTTTTTTAGCATATTACTAATGATTAAAGAAAAACAGTTTAGTCCAATAATTGGAATCACCTTTTGTTTTTTTTAATTTTTAACTCGGAAGGTAATGTTACTTTAGATGTATAATTGTTTGGAAATAATAAACCATCGTGAAATAATTTGCAGCGTTTTTTTAATACTGTATTCGTATTGTAGTTACCTTCCAAATATATTATTTTTTCTAAACCAGCCAGTGTCTTGGGTAAAGTCTTTTTCCAAAGGCATACTGTGACAAACCCCAGGACATGCGTCTAATATTTTTTTCATTTAGTATCACAAAAAAAAAAAAAAAAAATGGTTGAAATCGGTGACCCACAGATTGTGACCTCCTCTCGTTAGCCATCTGCTCTTCGTTTTTTTCATAAAAATAGAGAAGTTTGATCTTTAGCAAGAATCATAGAACTTTTGTTAAATCATAGCATTTTCAATTTAAGTCCAATCATAGTGATATCACCTCTCACCCTGAAGTTATCACCACAAACCGATTACAACGATATCTTCTGGTAAAATATCTTCGGACCGAAAATCACCCGTGAGAGATGTTGGCCCAGTGGGAAGGTGGGCGTAGTGAGGACTCTCTAGGTAGAGCGGTGGAGTGCCCTAGGTAGGGTGACAAACTGCGTTGGATCGGCGCCAACATGTTTCAATTGTAGCTGACCAGCGTCCTTTCATCACTCTCTCTCTCTCTCTCTCTATCTCTCTATCGCTCTCCCTCTCCCTCTCTTTCTCTCACGCACACACAATCTCCCTCTCTCTTTCTTTCTCTCATTCCCACTCACTCACACTTACTCACTCTCTGTCCTATCTCTAACATATCTCTCTCCATCTTCATATCTTACCGTGGCCCTTCAGCCGAATCCTTCTTTCTTTCTTTCCACAAGCCAAATCTCTATTATCTATCTAGGGCTATCTCCAATTGAATTACCTTTTATGTCTACGTGCTATAAATATATTTCGAAATATCAGTAGACGTCAAGAAGCCAGGAGGTTTTGATGAAAGAGAACGAAAATAATACATACTTAGAGATTGTGGAAATCTAAAAAAAAATATTTCTAGTATACTCCATTGAGAACACTCACATTAGATAGGTATCATTTTTTCCTAATACATTCGTCGTACATTGGGCGATATCAGCGAAACATCTTTATTCGTATAAACAATAATATTAGGAACTTATAATGGTTTATGATAATATAGTAATAACACAGAATTTATTAAGTACAGAACTTACATAATTTATTAAGTTTTATTCTTTTCTTTGACCGTTAAAGTAAGCATTTACTGAAATAAGTATAATGCTAAAAAAGGAACATAAGGTGGTTATGTTATAAATGGTAAAATCCAAACTACAAAGCCATTAGTTTCCAACATAAAGGTGAATAGTTAACTTGTCAATGAAAAAAACAAAACAAACAATTATATATTACAGTTTACAATTCACTTAATCACCAAATGTATACGGTAGAAAATAGAAGGTTCTATTAACACAGATAAAGAAGGTTATATTGAACAGCTGATTAACAAGAATACAAAGGAAAACCAATGCACCTAACTAATATAATAATACAGTAATGATAAAAAGTAATAATATAAATATATTAATACAGAACGTGTTAAATAAAATATAATAACAAATTCAAAAGAAAAAGCTGGAAGATTTATATAACAACACCCATCCCCAACAAAACTCAGTGGATACAGGACCATTCCACAAGTAATATTACTGTAATAAGCATAATGCTAGAAAAGGGACATGGTGATTAAGTTATAAATGGTAAAATCCAAACTACAAATACTTGACAATCTTACTTACTATATGCTAATAATTGTTATAACTATATATATATATATTGCAGTTGACATCACACGAATCCAACAAAATACATAAAAAGAGATTCTTTTAATACAGCTATGGATTATATTGTACAGCTGATTTGCAAGATTATTATTAATCTTGTTATTATTAACTAGCTATCTACTTAATAAGTGATAAACATGCTCCACTGAAAAATATCCCTCCTGTTTAATAGTTAAGGAATAAGATACAGTTTTTCCTGAACTTATACTAAACCGTTCTTTTACACGCTTAAGAGCTATTGGTTTATTATTTTCAATAATGAACGATTGTAATCGACAAAAAAATTAACCCCACTTCAAAATTTCTCAGTTATTTTCTCACTATAAGTGAAAAAGTCTATTATTGAGAGTTTAGAAGCCATACAAAAAGCGTCTTAAGAACGACCCTGGATCGCTGATGCTAGAAAATATATCGACCTCAATGGCAAAGTAATGCAGATTCAGAACGGAGTGCTGAGACATATTGTGACATACACTTGATTACTGAGGACAAAATCTGACTTGATTCATAAGAACTTGGAACTTGAAACCAAATTATTGTCTTCTTAATGATCCTTTTATTGCTAAAAAACATTGTAAGGTGTATTTGAATCGTAAGATAATTTGATCTCGAAATTGAAAATAAAGGTGGCTTACAAAAATATTGGGACGTTTGAGCTTACACTACGAGAATGTCAGAATAACGAGGTTATATAGAACCAATATTTTTATAGGCCACTTTTTTTTCTTTTTTTTTGTGATAAAATTATTTTACGATTCAACTAAAGTTTTTAGTTTCTAATTAAATAGAAACAATTTGCCAATCACCTGCTTCCAAGAAATTTCGCAGATAAAATTTTCTAGGTTACGATAAGATAAAACCATTTACGAAGTATTAGGCGGATGTTAATAATTTTATAAAAAGAGGTCTATACCATGGACTAATAGGATAAGGATACTGGCTCAAAATAACTTTAAGTAGAAGTACCTATCGATTGGTAGTTTACCGTATTTCACTTTCATCCTATAACAATTCATCGCCTTCTAAATACTTAACATATGACCCAGCCCACAAAGAATAGGACTCCATGCTGTATGCTATACTCTATATGCCACAAACACCGCTGCTAAGTCGGTGCTAAATCGAGAAAGGGCCATGGCACTTAAGCCCTTTCCGTTCTGATCCTAATGAGTGCAAATTGTTGAGTGTTTAGTGTTGAGAGCTGTGTTAGCAAGTCCTCTCTCTAAGCAAGGCCCTTTCAAACGCCCCTCAAATCTACTTCAAGCGTTTCTTGCCATGAATTTCCGTCCCGCAATGCGGTCTTTGGTAAATTATGCAATAAAACAATAGTCTGAGGACTAAAATAGTACAGCTTTAACGAGTGTTCATTAAAAGAAAGACTTACATCTATAGTCGACTATCAATTTAAAATAGAATTTATATTAAGATATTTAATGTTTAATATATTAGAGTTATTCATGCTTAGTATTGTAAATCTGTTAAATGTGTTAAAATCGAGAAATTTATTTAGATTAATGTATAAATATGGCAGCTAGTTCATCCGATTTTAACATGGGCGGGGGTACGTTAAAGCTGATGTTAATTTCATTCTTTAAAAAATGGGTTCCTGATCCTTACACGATTTAAAAAAAACTAGCAATTAACATTTTTTAGTATCCAGTAGTAATTTAATTAGTACGATTAAACTAAAAATGTTATGTATAGAGGAATTTTTCTTCTAAGGCAATAAGCAGAAAAAAATCATTAAAAGAAGTTAAATGGTTGGAGCCTCGACGAAATTATAAACTTCTTATTAATTTATGATTTTAGGATATGTTTTTGTGGGATGAGGCCACAGCTTCCTCAATCCCCAAATTTTCAAGAGGTAAAGAACACCTCTTCCATTTAGATACAAAAAAAAAATGATGTTATAACTGATTCAAATTAATTAGTGGTTTAATAAAGCTCTAAACAGAGAACTTTATGCTCAATTATAATTTTGTTATATAATGTTGAAAACGATGTGGGTATTCTTTTCTGAAGAAATAAATTTATTTGAAATGGTGTAACAATTTGAATGACAGAGAAAAATATAGAACGGACTATAGTAATTACAAATCTAACTACTTAATCAATCAACTATTTAAACCTTGAATTATTATATATATTTCATATTATATTTTGGTTCATTATTGAAAATAATGAATCATTGTAATTGTCCGAAAAATTCAAAAAATTATCCCGCCCTCAAAATTTGACGTTTCACTATACGTCATGATTCCTCTTATTTTTTTTAATTCTTCACGACCTCGCCATTTAGGCTTCAGGGGGTGATGGCGGGGGATTATTTGCCAGAGTTAAAAGACCTCCGTCCGCCGTACACAGCTTTTCTCCGACACTACTAGACCTTTTTTTTTTTAATTGAGAAAGTTAGAGGTCACCTAATGATGATCCTTCTACCTCGACATGACTATCCGCTCTTTTCTTCCAAGATGGCGGCCGAAAAACCTGTGTTGGTATAGAATATACTACTACTTGGCTAAAGTATTCTCCTCGATGCCTTTTAACTATATAACACACTTCAATCAAATGAAGCTGGAAAAAAAGGCACGAGGGGTAGTAAAATTACTTTTTCGAATAACTCAAGAAGTATACACTTTTTGTATTTTTCTTTTGGTAAATTATCAATGATAAAAAAAAAAAAAAAAATAGGCCAATGTTAGGAAACCCATTTTATTTATTTTCCTTAATGTTACATAGAAATTAATGTTAATTTTGATGTTAAATTGTTTAGAAACAATAAAACATTGTTTTTATTATTTGTAGCGATTTTTTTTCTTCTTAATAATTCTTTTACTGCTAAAAAGCATTGTAAGGTGCATTTTTATTTTTTCTTTGTCGTTTCTAAGTATTTTTTCTACATCTGTAATATTATCGGTTATGGGGCTCACCTCAGGTTTGAGATGACCTTATCCTCTATAGCTTAAAAATAAATTAAAACACCTACCTTATGTAAGTTGTTGCCAACGTTTTGTAATTTCGGCTGGTAATAAGTTGTTGAAAAGAGGATTTGTCAATTGGTGAGATTTGATTTGTTAATTATATGAAATGGTTTTGAGTGTAAATAATATTTTATTTGCCGGATTGATAATTTCTGATACACTTATTTAAAAATTATCTCTGCCTTGTCACCCGACTTCACTTGTCCCGTTTTTCTCGCTAAAGCAAGTTACAATTCAGTCATTGTCCCATAGAACGATAGGAAAATCTTCAAGATTAACTGTCCATCAGGTAACGAACACATATACTCTTCTAATAGTAACACACTAAGACACTAACAAATAGTAACACACTAAGTAATATTAACTCGGTGAATTGAATGCCTCAGTTGGAGCAGTCATCTGTCGGCTCAATGTGGTCAGCTCAAGCAACCGCAAACCCAGGCTTGGGATTCCTCCACACCTTCCTTCAACCGCTAGCTTTAATCTAGGATGGCTTAATTCTGACCATTAATTTCAAGGAGAAACAGACATTTATTTGGGATTAATACGAGTAGGTTTCTTAGCTATTTTTTTTTTTTATATTGTTCAACAACTAATATCGAATAATGTTTGTCGTTTGTAAATAAAATGTACATAAGCCGTTTTGGAACTATAATCGCCAAAAAAAAAACACATCCAAGGGAAAGAATTTAAGTCGGACAGTTGGCGATCCATGTGGAACGAAAGCCCACCTAGTAAATTAAAACTTGTTAAGAAATCAGTGAAACCTTGGACGAAGCCTAGGCCCTAATCGCAGAGAGGAGGTCGCCGTGACTAGGTTAAGATTAGGACACACAAATTTAACTCATGTACATCTCATCGTTAAATAGCCACCACCAAATTGTCAACACTGCAATAGTCCTCTCAATATCAATAATATTTTCCAAGAATGTCCTTATTATACCTTAAGCTTAAATAGATTATCTCGAAAACTGGATATATCAGTAGTATTAAACAATACCAATGAACAATGAAGATTAACTCGGGAAAAACTAAATGCATGAGAATAGGGAAGAAGCCGCGGAGAATAATGAGGTTGATGAGAGCAAGTGGTGAGAGATTGGATCAGGTAGATAATTTCTAGAATATGGGTGCTCATCTCAACGAAAGTGGTTATGTTGATAAAGAGGTGAGAAAAAGAATGTCAGCTGGCAGAGTGTTCTGTCTGCTCCGGAGGGGATGTCTGGGCAGAAGAGAGATAACGAAGCGAACTAAAGTAGCAGTCTACAAATCGAAGTTCCTTTCGTACTCCTCTGAATCGTGGACCCTCACCTCGAAACAAAAAAGTCGAATTCAAGCCATGGAGATGCTATATCTTCGGAAGATCGAGGGAAAGGTCAGAAAGATAGGGTCCGGAACGCTACTGTACGGACTAGCCTCGAGGTCAAACCGGCTGAAACCTTCCTAGAGGAGCACTAGCTAAGATGGTTCAGACATCTTCTTAGAATGGATCAAGAGAGAACAGCCAGGATGACATACAAGACCCTTGCGGAGAGAAGGAGGCCTAGAGGAAGACCACGCATATCCTGGAAAGAAGAGAGTTGGTTCAAGAAAGGGAAACCTGATCCAAGCTCTACAAGACATAGCCCACACTGCGCTGCGGTATTGGAATCAGGAATATGATGATGATGATGACTAAACAATACCGAATCAAAGATAAAAACGGTAATACATTTTCTTAAAATCCATAGGCTATTAAATAAAATATAAAAATAAACATAATTTTTATTTCATTTTTTGAAATGGTTTTAAAATATTTTTCATTTATTATTCTATCTACCTATTATTAGTTTTTGATTATTTATTCTTTTTTTTCTCTTCTAAAGAGTTTTTGAACTCAACAGATAACAAAAATAATTGAATCAGGAGTTGATGGCCCTAGGGTTTTACCTCTTAAAGCCTAAACAAACCATCATAGTAACAGCTACCTATAGTTCTCAGGTTTGTAGGATAGTATCCTTTGTACTAATAAATAGTAACTTTAATACTATAAAATAGTATGTTTAGTACTATTTCCTTCAGACGAGTTAGTTTCTCGTCAATTAAGACTGACTTGAGAGTTTTAGCCTAGGTAAAGGAAACGAATTGGTGCGTGATGTTCCTCCTTGGTTGTGATCCTTTGGGCTAAGATGTCAAATCAGTTGTGAAGGCCAGTTTCTGTCCTCATCCTATTCCTAGCCCTTGTTCAATATTACCGATAATATTCTGTTCTGTTTTAGGCGAACCTTCTTTATACAACAAGAAAAAAAATATCCACTCACACGATTTTTTAAGACAAATTAATATAACTCAAAATAAGATATATGAATAAAGTTAATTAACAGTTTACCCTCTCACACAAATTTTCTTTATTTTTATGACGTTTCGTGATCCACTTTATTATTCCATCTTCAGACCATATTACTCCTCTAAGGAGAACGTAGTCAGGCAATAGAGGAGTCCACAAGGAATAATTCATAAAAATAAAAATTATGACGTCTTTATTAAAAAATAGATGATAGAAAGATGGGATATGGTCTGAAGATGATAAAGTGGATCCTGAAACATCATAATAATAATGAAAAAAAAATTGGGAGAGTAAATTGTTACTTAACTTTATTCATATATCTTATATAAATAAACATCTCCCTTAGGACTTATGAACAAAATAACTCTAAATATTTCCAGTAAAATAAAAACAATTGTGTTAAATTAATTTTTGTGGAAATCGATGAGGAAAATGATTGGAGTACGATTTATTTAATGAACTAAAGCAATTTGAATGGTCACTTGAACCATATTCAAAATCAACTCCTCAAAATTTGTGTTACGGGGCTATGAACCGTAAAGATTCGTTGAAAACTATACATCGGAAATTTTACCCGATCGTAATATTTTCCTTACCTAGTGGCAGAAGGAAAATAATAAGACATGGATAAAAAATAGGATGGTCTGTAGCATTTCTAGTACTAGTTAGATTCCGATGATATTTTTTGTTTTGTAGAAAATTTAATTACCTCTTGCAAATCTTCTAAATGTATTCTTTGCGAGTTAGGCTACAAAAAAATTTTCTTTTCTTTATATTTTTTTCCCAAAAATTTACTATATATCTACTATATAAAAAACTACATTTACAGATATTGAAAGGAATATAAGTAGACGGAAGAATATAGGAAAGTTTCATCAAAGTCGTTAGAGCAGTTTTTGCGTTACATTTTATATAAAAACGAGCGTTACTTTTATGGCATAGTCGCTATTGGGCAGAGAGCGTCCAATTTGCTTGATATCGTTTTTACAGGCATTGGTAGTCAAATCCCTAAATCCTGATATTAAAAATGACAAATATTGTTATAAATGTTCATTTTCCATTTTTCAAAACTATTTCACATTGATAGCAGAAATCGACTATTATAAAGATATAACTTACAATTAGAAAGATAAGTTAAGTCCTTTTATCTGCCAGTATTTTATTAAATCTTTTTTTTATGAACTCAATTTTCGTTCGGTGGCGGCTGTTCGGTATATGAACCTGTGAGGGTGGGTCTTGTGAAAACTTTCCACCAGCTGTTGAAGAGTGTTCGTGTTGAAATTATTTTTGGTTCGAAGTAATCGGACTGAAAATAATTTTTATAGACGGCTGAGTGGGATTGAAGTTTGGCCGAAAAGTTTGACGCCTTCAAGACTTTTCAATATTGAATTTAGTAAATAATCCGTCTCTTCTAGGTATCTTGTTCAACCTATCATCTCATCACTTTCCAACTCCTCCTATATCCTGGCAGAACCAACAACTCCTGACTCCTGAGGACCCTCTTGTAATTATAGCACTGGATTATATTGGTCAAAGGTAAACGATAATGTTTCCTACATAGGCCTTCAGGTTAGAATTTCGCTCGCCACTGTAATCTGCTTACAAAGGCCTAACTATAAGTTCTTAATCATGGTTTCTTGCAACAAACTAGTTTTTTTTTCTCTAAGCGGTGTTGGTGAAATCAGTGCACTGCTTTTATCAAACCTCAATGTCAAGAGAGAATATATTCTTTTAAATTACATTTCTTCCTGTATTTATATCGGATACAACGAATCTTTGAAGTTTAATTCGGCTCTAAAGCGACCATACTTAAGTTTCAATGTTTATTTTGAATTATATTAAAATATCTTTTTTTTTTTAATCTATTTATTGAGTATCACAACAATCTGTCTCTTGGACATTAGTTATAGTGAGGTAGGATAACATTCACATTATATGTACAAAAAATATAAAATAAATAGAAGCAAAATAATAATCAAAAGTATAAACAATAAATAACAAAATAAAATAACCTAAAAATTAAATAGAAAATAGAAAAAAATAGAAAATTAAAACTAAGCCAAAAAACCACATGCATACCGATTTATATGAGTGTACACTCTCATATAATCATATACTCTCGATCAATCTCCGCTGGCTTTAGTACCAGTGATGCGGTTGAGAGAGTAGCGCAGGGTTCTCCTGGAGTTCCCTCGCCTGATTGTAAATAGTGTATATAGGTATGCATATTAAAATATAAAAAATATTGTGATAATTTTGCTACAAATGAAGGATTTCTTAATTCATTTATTTATTTTTTTAAATATTGGTTTTAGTACTACAATTGAAATAGAGAGTATAGTTTTTTTCGCGTTTCTTAAAAAATTATCAACAACGATAAGGGCTCACTTTGAAAATAAATATCTCGTATTTCTAGAAACTAAATATAATTTATATCTGCACAATAGAAAAATTAAACGTTTTAATATAAAGGCCACACTGATTTTTAATAATGGCTTTAGTCCAAGTTTTTAAAATTTCTTAAATTTTGCACTGTGTATGTCAATTATTTTGTCCCATAAATTAAAAAAAATCATTGTCATCATTTTACGTTTATGAAACTGTACAATACAAATATATTCTTTATATCTAAATATACAAATATATTTTCTGTACTGTACAAATATATACTTTAAAGTAAAAGTACCCAACTAACTATCCACCAATGTTAGGGCAGTAATTCTCTAAGGCAGCGTGCTGGAACAATTACTTTTCAACATAGAATAGAATAGAAAATAAACTTTATCCTGGGACGATGTTCCCTTAGAATGACAGTAATGAACATTTACAAAAGAATACATAGAACAACTTAAACAATAGTATATAAATGGCTAAAAAATAAAATAAAATCTTCTCAACTATACTTATAATTGTATTTGAAAAAAAAAAAAAATTACATATATAGAAAGAAAAAGGAAAACCTCTAGAAAAGAAAAAATATCAAAATTACTTAAAAAAAAAAACACCATTGACTTTTTATGTTAAAACATAAACAGCTAAAACATACAAAATATATACCCAGTAAAGATATATTAATGACAGAAGATGAGCAACGGGATTACAGTATCGCACTATCCCGTCATATAAAAAGATATATAATAAGAATAAATAGATACACATAATTAGGAAGGGGCATTAAATTAATTTTATGAGAAAAAAATCGGAGAAAAAAAACTAATTAAAATAAAATAAAAATTATATATGTAATATAATACGCAACGATATTGTAAACCATAAACAAACCCGGAGATTAAGATAGGAAAGGTATATATATACAAATTGGGGAATGAAAACAGTTAAATACATTATTTAGTAGAACATGACCAGACGACGATACTGCACTACTCGAAACTCACGAAAATCCTGTAACTGCATTCTTTGTCATACAAAACTATCTGAACGTTATTTTTAATTGGGTAACCAGATGGATGGCAAAAATGAACGAATCGGAAAGTGTTTTACACTAAACCATGTAGTATGCCCAAAGGTATGCAACGTTGCTGTTTCCATATCTGACGAGGTGCGTTATATCCGACTTAATTTGGACAAGAGACTGGCTTAAAACATGAACCCATTAGGCCAAATACTTATTTCCACCGTGAACCCGCACACCGCTACATCGGCGATTTTTAAGGTAGTGACCAAGAGATTTAGTAACTTTTTAAAAAATTGCATATGGAAAATATCATACTTGTCAAAGTTATATATTTTTTTAAAATTAATTATTTATTTATTTTATTTATTATAATATACATATTTTTGGCTTACAATAAATTTGCCATCTACCTCGGTATTCAGCAAATATGATATCAAGGAGAAGAAATGATAGCATAAAGAAAAAAATAATAGTAATAACAAAACAAAAAGACAAAAAAAAAAAAAAACTAGTAAGATAACACAAAAAAAAAAAAAAAAAAAAAGAGATAATGCAGCAAATAGCTCAACGCAATAAGTCTCTTGGCCAGCGCCTCAGCAGTCTTCTGGGTAGATTATATGGATTTGTAGCAGTCGATAGAGCTTGAGTAAGTGGATTGGAATTTAGAGTTAGTCTGTCATGAAAATAATTAAAGCGGTCAGTGGCAGTTGACGTGATGAAAGGAATGTTAAGGTCAGTGTGTAACGTGGGGTTTGAAACGTAAAAGGGTGCGTCTACAATTTTCCGAAGGACTTTTGACTGGAATGACTGGATGATTTTTATACTTGATTTCTTAGCTGTTCCTCATTGTTCGATCCCATATGTCCAAAGTGATTTAATGAGGACTTTGTAAATAGTTAGTTTATTAGTCACAGATAATTTAGAACGTCTGTCAAGTAGCCTAGAAAGAAATCCGTATCGTTGATTAAGTTTTTTTCTTTTTTGTTTTATGTGGTATGTCCATGTCAGTCGTTTGTCCAAGTGGAGACCCAAATATCGTACAGTTTTTGAAGGTGGTAGAGCGATATTATTGAAGAACACTGGATGACAAGAGTCATGTTTAAGTGTAAATGAAACAAATTGCAACAAGCTATGTCGTCTAGGTGTTCTTGAAATACCTGAGAAGCCTTAGCTGCATCCTTGTTAGACGTTAATATTGCCGAGTCATCAGCAAATGTAGCCAACAGTGTTTCGATAAATAAAAAAAAAAAACTTTGATGTCCGAATTTCTTATGTTTCATTAATATTCAAAATAGCTGATATGGTCGTATAAATACTGTCGGTAGCCCCTTTGCCATAGATAATGTTTATCTTCCTCCATCCTATAAACAACATATAACAAGAGCAACATATAAAATTTGTATTGTAATAAATTCTTCAAAACAGGTGTGTTCCCTCTCCTGTTTCCAGGCAGGTGAGTTAAATCTTAGAACGGGGAAGAGCCGCCCTTTCTCACGAGATCTCGATAAATTCCGGCAATCTTCTCGGGGCTGGTCCTAAGATTAATTAACTTAATCAACTTTATTTAGTGTTGGAGAGGGGGAAGGGTCGTAAATTGTAAAAATATTAAATCGGCGCTAGGTGTCCTCGCTTCAGGTAGCAACGCGCGTCGGAGCTGAAATATAGTCTGTTTACTTTTAATTAAAACTTCTTAGATTGAGATTCTGAAGTAGCTAGTTGGGCAGGAAAGATCGATAACTATCGGATCAAGGGAGGCTGTGGTGACCGAGAGCGTTAAAGCGTTGTTTGTCTTTAACACTCTCGCGTTCAGTGGTGCCGATAACGAATCTAGCGGAACAAAAATCTAAAAGTAAAATTCGAGAATATGAGAAACTAGTTTGTACCATTAGGTAATATGTTAATTTTAAAAAAAATACACGAAAGGTTCTATCTTGAGAAAATATTTCCTCAACATCCGAAGCGAAATGGATTATCCCGGACTATTGGGTATCGCAATTTCTCATAGGGCATGAAGATAGCATGGCTTTTTGAAAGGACTTTCTTCAACTTCTTCAAGTCAAGTTGCTTACGGATGGAAAATCGCAGTTGGTCTTGCTCATTTTAATTTTCCAAGAGGAGGACCATTTGCTGGACAACAGAGGAGGCGAAGAAGTAGATAATGGAGGCCACCTGAAAACGAGCACATGACGTCTATGATGTGATCACGAGATGTTAATTGGCAACTTTTGCAAGTTCCGGAAATTTGCCGACACCTGTTTTATCCGAATGCAATGGAGGTCAAATAAAATAAGATGCCTAATTCGAGAGAAATGTCGATTGAGTATTTTAAAAAATAGCTAAATAATACTTTCTTAACATTTTGAACATCTTCTTCTTCTTTGTCTTCCTCTTATGCCATTAATTAGCGTCGAGGAGCCTCAACCGGTGCAGCCACTCTTCCCGGTCCCTGCTTAGTCGCTTCATCTCATTAAGGGTTTTGCCTCTTTTACATCCAATCCTTTGAATGTAATCCTGGAACGTGAGTCTGGGGCGTCCGCGTGGTCTCCTTCCTGTGGGTCGAGCCTCTAATATCCTTATTAACAATTTGAACATAAGAGATATATATATAGTCCGTGGTACAGGCCCCTTTTTATCAAATTATTAACATCCGGCTGAAACTTCGTAAATAGCTTCACCTCATCGTAACCTACAAATATTTTATTTATGAAAATTCTCGGAATTAGGACGTTTTCAATCTGGAGGTCAGCAAACTTGTCTATTTAATTATGTACTAAAAACTAAAAAGAACCCATTCCCTATCCACTTTAATCAGAAAATACCATGAACAAAACGTTGAGAAAAAGATGGCCTTCAAAAATATTAAGCCGTTTGGCAACTACACCCTCAAATTGTAAAAATAACGAGCTTATATAGGCCAAACGGCTCCATATTTTTGAAGGCCAACTACTTTCTCTGTTTTGTGCTCAAGTTATCTTACGACTCAAGTGGAAAAGAAATGGGTACTTACGAGTACTTAGTACGTAATTAAATAGACAAAGTTTGCTGACTTCAAGATTGAAAACGCCCCAATTCCGAGAATTTTTATAAATAAAATATTTATACGTTACGATGAGGTGAAGCTATTTACGAAGTTTCAGCCGGATGTTAATAATTTGATAAAATGGGGTCTATGCCAACAACTATATATTACTTTCAGAATTTTTAGTAAAAAATACTAAAATTCTTGAAGATAAAAATTAAAAATATATATATATCGTAAACCAACATATTTTACATTAATTCTGCTGATTATAGCAATGGATATATCATTATTTATCAGATTTTTTTTAATACAAATTTTCTCTAGTTATAATTCTGAAAAAAAAACTCATTTCTGTCTTTTTTCTTTGATTATAACTGTTTGGTCAATGATTTAACAGCAGCGTATTTTGTCTGAAATAAATGAACTTTATTTCATTTAACTTTAAATTGATAACGAGTGCTGCTATCAGTATTTAGAACCCTGTATCACCACGGATATGCATCTTAGAATAAAAAAGTTCTAACTGCACAATTTTAATATTCAATATTCTATCAACAAGAGGTACAATTAAGTCATTGGTAAACGCAGAATCAAGTTCAGAAACAAAATATTCATACTACTGTGAATTGTAGTTTTGAACCTCTGTTTCTCAAAATTATAGTAAATACAGTCAAAACCTTCACAAAACGAGGTCACGCATAATTATTTTTCGAGATTTGACTTTGTTTTTACCATCGAAAATTAAATTAAATTTAAAATGTTCAAGTACTAAATTGAAAATTCTTATTTATGTTCAGTTATTTCCTTATATTAAAAAATTCAAGGCACGAGAGCTCCCATTTTGATAGGGGCAGGTACAGAGTACAAAGTTGGTTAATGATGTTACACTGAGCTGAGCTGTATCGCAAGGGGAAAGATAAGATGATAAGAGCTAAGACAGCAGGCATCCGCGGCTAAATGGGTTTGTGAAAGGGAGGCGAGGGGGGCTTTGTAAGGGGGCGTTATCAATGGGGACAACTTTGTAAGAATGTAATATAGAACCTCCCCTCCCCCTAGCGCCTACTTCAAAAGATGTTATTTTAGAAGAGTCTGGATGGATCAAATGTAGTCTAGTCTACAGAGGTGGGGAAGGTACCTTAATCTTATCTTTACAAAAATGCTTAGGGTAGCTTTGAGCCTATTCAGAGCAGCTAATTTAAAAAATAATCATCAACTGTATCATATTTAACTTCTGTCTCGTTGTCTGTATCGGTGGCTTATCTCTAAAATCGTATTATCCATATAAAATAATTCTAAACATGGGAAAAAAACAAAACAAATTTCCTATAGAAAATTTAATATTTTAATTATTTTTTCTTGGTGTGTATTGAGAAATTCCTGATAATGAAAATATAACACCATACATCGGTTACGTGGATGAATTTTAAATTTTTATTCTACGTTAAAAAACACGTATTTATTTTTTAGGGGTGGGATTTTTTTATTTCTTTTTCCTTCTTCTTCCCTACCTCGCCATTTTAGACTATACGGGATTTCCTCTGGCCGGAGGGGGGATTTAAAATCCCCTCCGGCACCAGGACGCGAACTCGTACTTATTTTTGTCTCTTAAAACTTGCCGGGCAACTCACGGTGGTTTAGCCCATTCGGCCACCCCGCCCCCCTACGCCCCCCTAGGGGTTGAATTCCATCAATATGTAGTTTTTCTAAATCAAACTCCTTTGTTAGCTGTCTCCATCTCTCCCAGCCCATCGCATCCTCCACCGACAGCCGCCTATAAGCAATACTCTCCACCACTCTATAATTCCCTTGGTCATACTGAGGGGCAGTGTCTGCGAACCATGTAGCATTAAGCTTTCTACCAAAGCTTTGTATTACCTTTTTTGTTTTTGCTAAAACATTGCTGCTCCAGTGTAAAGAATTAAGCATTCCCACAGATTTTATAACATTTCTGATCCTTTTTTTGGATTTCTTCCTCTACTGGCCCATTACTTTCAATTATGGATCTCAAATAATCGTTCCACTTTACTTAGGTAATTTTATTTTTTTATTTTTAAGGATAGGCTATTTTTCAAAATAATAAATATAATTTAGGTAACTTTCAAGCACTATATTATCCAAGGACACTTTAATTTAATTTTAAAGGGTATTTCCAAAAGAATGTATTAATTAACCTTCGAATATTTCATTTATCGATGTCATTGCGTTGAGCAAATTTTTCAAGCTATCTATAACAATCCAAACACATGTTTATTTTATGATGATTATTGTGTACAATGCTATGATATAGCCAGTTCTAATACACAGCTGTAAGACCTGGACACTAACCAGCACCCTAAAAAAAATTTGATAACTACGCGGGATAATCGGAGCGATCTGGGGTACTAACACATGGTGAAGAAAGACCAACAATGAACTGCTTACAGAAACTTGTCAATCAATATCCCATAATATGATGACACGGAGATTAAAATGGGCGGGACATGTTGCTCCTAGCAACCATCTGGATGTCTACGTAACAATGAATGCCTCAATAGACCACACAAAAGACCACGTGGAAGTCCAAAAAACAAAAGATGGATAGATAGAATCAACAAAAATGCAACAGATCTGTGTGCAGAAAAAAAGGAAAGAAATAGCCCAAGACTGGCAAAGATGTTAAGGCAGCAAATGATCTAGATGTAAGGTCTTTAATGCCAACAAAAAAAAAAAAAGATTATTTAATAACAATTTAATTTCCATTGCCAATATATTGTGAGAACTTACCAAAATTAATCAAATTCTATTCTCTAACTTGAAGTAAAAAAAAAAATTAATAACCTCAAAAAACCTACTGCCACGGTCATAGAAATTGCATCACCCAGTAAAAATTTTATTAAATTTCATTTTTTTTATTAGATTGCTACCTGCAAGATCTCAGGATAATTCTCAGCTAGTTTCGCAAAAAATGTTCTTAAAATAATCACACCATTAAGTGGCCAAATCGTTCGTTTCTTTTTTCTCCTCCCAGTTTTTTTCTTTCGCTCCGTGGAAAACTTACGGAATTTTAATATTTTTCGTGGGGACAGTTTTCGATACAGATCATAATAACAGCTTTTATCCTGAAATTAGTTAATGTAATCAGCGTTATCAACATTCGAATCAAAAGAAATAGGTGATATTTTTTTTATGACTGTGAAAGTAAAGACCACAGCTTTTTCCAAGCATAGCATAATAAATAATCACGCGTTCAATTTTAAAAATATAAAAATTTTAAACAGAGCCTAAAGTCTTTTAATATGGCCACACAAATGTAGTATTTATCAAAAACACAGAATGCTCAATAATTTTTTTCTCTATAATACTTGTCACTTATGGTCTAATCAGTCTATTCATGATGTTCAGCTCTTTGCTTGAACTGTGCCCAATGTGTGGCATCATACCAAAATTTATAAATAGTTTCCTTTGTTTAATATTAAAGATAGCGAAACGATAAAAAAAAAATGTAGAAGAAAAACGGTAAATAAACATTGAAGACGCAAATATTCGCAATTGCTTCTCATACTTTAGGTTCCTAGGTCCAGCTTTTCTAGTTTAGGCATAGTTTAGATTCCAAGTCAATCTCCGGGATCATCCAGTTTACTAGGATAGGAACAGTGATAATCACTAGCGGATCCAGTTTATCATTTTATTTTTTTTTTGGATGATGGGTGGGGGAAGAGGGCTTTAGCCCGAAAGCTTTTTTTTTTCATATATATGAAGATAACTGCTTTGGAAAAAAAAGAATGTTACTAACTACCTATATGAAATGGTGTTTAAGTGATTCTTGAATTCCTGTTAAATGTACCTGCACGGACAATAATACTTTAAGATATTATTTTTAAATATTTTTACCATAAAACATTTAACATTTTACCATGGGAGAGGACTTAAGTCCGAAAGCCTCCTCTCTCCCAACCCCCTCGTAGATCCATATGTGGTGATAATAACCCTATTTATATAGGGGAGTAATATGGAACTCCATTTGGTTTTTGATGTATCATTATTAGAAATTACAGAAAGCACTATGCATTTTCCTCTCACTGGTACATGTATTTTTATTTTATTTTATTGTAAAATTTAATATCGTACAATAATTAATTTCGTTGCCCTCAAACCAATCAAAAATAACAATACAATAATTAAATTACTGACCCAGTGGATTTCTTTCATTAAAACAAATCGTTATTAATTTATTGAACGTTATTGCTTCTCCCTCAAATATATATTTGAAGAAGAAAATTTTAATTATTAATACCTGTTTTCCTTGTGCGGTCCAATGATAATTAATCGGATTTATCTGTTGTTTTCCTCGATATTGGAGGTATTTCACCATATAAAAATAATGATACAAATAATAATTTTGAAGTTTGATTTATCAATTACAGGTCTTGTATCAATATTTATTCAATCAATTAATTTTTGGTAATTTTAATAGTCTCTATATGTAGAAGTATATCATAATATAAATATGTTTAATTTACTTTTAAACAGTATATGGTTATGGTAAAAATGTTTTTTTATTTGCGAATAGTTAGTTATTTATCAAATAAAGAGGTAATTTAAAAATTCAAAATAAAAAAAATACTATTTACACACACACACACACACACACACACATATATATGTATAAATCATAATAATGGTTATATGCCTATGGCCACATTACCTTACATATGTTATAAAAACGTGACGTGATTGCTAATTTTATGCTGAAATCTATTTTCTACACTAGTGAAAATTCTATAAAATCTATATAAGTTATAAAAATGAGTAAATAACGTAAACAACTATATACTGTAATTAAAGTGTATAAATAAGAGAAAACTATGTACACATTCTCATGTTTTATATCTTATAAAATATTATTTAATAATTAATGTAGGAAGTATGTTGCTGCTTGTTTATCAATATTTTTAATGTTATGAAGTTGGGTTTTCGTTTGTTTGTGTGTGTACCGTTTCAGTGATTTATTGTCATAGTTTCCTATTGTTTTGATCATGGAGTTATCAGATACTGTTGTAATCTCAAAGAATCTTTATGTTTTAAAATAAATGCATTGTTTTATTGTTGGTAGATGCTATTCTGTTAACTTAATGGATTTGGATGATATGTAAGATTTTGATGTAATTTGGAAAAATTTTCAGGGATAAGGTCTAGGACAAATGAGATATTAAGATTATGGTGTAAGGTTTGGTAGGTTACATACAACGGAGCATCAACTATTGTTCGAAGGACTTTGGACTGAATTTTTGGGATTCTATAATGGGTAGGGTTTGTTTCAAGAGGATCTTTTCAAAGATCAAGAGTAGGGTAATTGGTCAGTAGGATGTCAAATTGCTGGGAGGTTTGTATGGTTTGGGGAGGAGGCACTTCAAACAGCTTGTTGAATTGAAGTAGTAAATGAATTGACGGTATAGTCAAGATCATCAGAAGTTTTCAGGGATATGTTGAGGTATGTTTTGTAGGAGAGAATTTAACGGAAAAGGTTCCAGTTAACGTTGCCTCTAATGAATTACGGTAGCCCGATATGAAAATCAAAATAGAGGCTAAAACAAATGTTAATAGCTTATGTTGATGAAGCAAACAAAATTACTAAAAGACCAGAAGCTAGTTTGCAAAAATACATTCAGTAAAGAAAGTTTTACATGAAGGTATAAGAGAAAAATATTGTTTGATGTTAATAAACGAATCATTTATTTTATACAATATTAAAAAATATAAAATAAACAGAAAACTTCCCTTGTGCTTGGAGATGGTCGTGATCCACTGAAAATCCTTTTAACCTCTTAAGATGGCTTTTTGGTTAGGCTGTTCAAGGTGAAGGGAAGATACAAGTTTATCATAGATTTTGCTCATCTTTTTAAAATATTTTTCTCTGCAGTATTATTCTCTGCTACTATTATGTTTTTAAATGAATTTCTTTGTCTACTTTGTATACATCTGGAAGTAAAGCCATCAGATTCAGACTTCTAATAAAGTTTTCTCTAAATCACCTTCAACAATCAGTAGCTTTCTGCTGTCTATTGTTAAAATTTGCTACTTATTTCTCTATGACAAAGATATCAGTTAAAGTTGTAGAAACCGTTAATATATCATCCCACAAGATATTGGTAGATTTTATTATATCTTCTGCACATATAGCATTTCTGTATTTATACATAGAACGAAACAGTAGCTAAGCAATAAAATTAGTGTTTGTCTGTATGACGAATAAATTAATTTAAACTTTCAACTGAAGAGATAGTACAAAGAAGAAGAATCGATGGTAAAAGGTATCACCTCTCATTTAACTTTAAACTTTGGTATGATTCGAAAATTTTTTAGACTTCATAAATAACCGATGTATAGGCGCCTGAAACTATAATCTGTAGCCATTTTTAAATAAAATTTTGGTTAGCTATGTTATGTAATAGAGATCAACTTTGGATGTCTAAGGAATGACTGAATAAGTCTCTTCAAGAGAGAGAGAGAGAGAGCTTAAAGAGGTTGATTGTAGCGTTGATTGATGATACTTATATAAAAGTGACATACAAGGAGAGGCATTGGAAAGAGATAGAGGAGCCAGGAGTTGATTTAGGTAGCCCTGCCTGGAACTAATTGTCTGGAAAACAGCTGCTGGAGAGGCTAAGGTAAAAATAATGACAGGAGGGCCCAAAGCGGGGAAGTGAGTTGCTTTAGTAAAGTTGCTGGGCCTACTTAACCAACCCTCCCCCCCCACTTCAAAATGCCTTTTTAATCCCCTCCCCGCCCCCCTCGTCCTCTCAGTCACTTAACTCGGTTTGCCTCCTATTGACCTCTTCCCAAACCTTTATCGGTATTTATCTGACTCCTTTTCCCCATCTTATTTCCCTCAGCCTAATTCCCAATTCCGATTGGTAGCAATTCAAGCACCCTGTAAATAACCCTCAAGGGTAGTAATTGCAGATTTATTTTCGAAAGTAAATATTGTTTTACTTAGAGGTCAAATAAATACTAATTTATAAAAATAGTATTATTTAACTCATTATGCTGACGTTTCGACCCACCTTGCAGGTCTTCATCAGGGCTACAAAAGATACAAGATATAAAAGGTACATGGTGAAAATAAAATAAATGAATAATAAGTAGATATTAAATAAGAAAAATTTGTCTGATAAAGAAATAATAAGATGATATCAGAGATATAGTGGGTGACAATGTAGTTAGAATATCAAGTATTATATATACAGAAGATACAAACAAAAATAGAAAATAAGTATGAATAAAAATAGAAAACAAAGGAGAATATAGTATGTAAGTTAAAAGCAAACCGATTGTGATAAAATATACGAAATGTATAACAAACTAATAAATATAACATTTGATAACTGTAAGTTAACAGATAAAGAAAATGAATTTTAAGGAGTAAAGAGATTGAAAATTGAATAAGTATTGATGTTTTAAAGCTAAAATCAGAACAAGATAACATAATAATAAGATATCAGTGAATAACAAGCTAGTGGATGTTACATTTGATAACTGCAGGTAAACAGATAACGGGACTAAATGTTAACAAAAGTTATCAAATGTAACCTTTTTAAAAGTATTTAATATCTACTTATTATTCATTAATTTTATTTTCATCATGTACCATTTATATTTTGTAAGACCTGCAAGATGGGTCGAAACGTCAGCATCATAAATTAAATAATACTATTTCTATAATTTAGTATTTATTTGATAGCACCCACCGATTAAATCCTTCTCATATTATATCACGGTCAACCATCTCTACATAATTTTTTTACTTACTTTATTTTTTTACTTACTTTATTTTTTTACTTACTTTATTTATTTACTAAATTTAATTTAATTAGGAGTGGTAACAGCAAGGAAATAAAATTTAATGAAAAAACTCTCAAAAATGGAAGATTGGTTGTGATTAACAATTTATTTCACTTAAAAATAATTTTTGAAAAGCTATTCCTTGTAATTGTCAAGGCCGGTATTTTTTAAATTTTATTTAATTAACCTCTACGATTATGAAAACAATACCTTTGTGCCTGATCACATGTACAATTGAAAAGGTGACAGTTCACTGTCGAGGCTCTTACATATGCTAGTTAACGTATTAGTAACTATCACTGCCACAAAAATCTATTATTCCCTGGTACAAACCCATTTTTATCATTCGATGTGTTAACACTCACTTAATAAATTTCGTGAATACATTTTTCTCATCGTAACTTACGACTCTTTTTATTTTCGATAATTCTAAAATTGTGGAATTTTCAATCTGGAGCTCGGAAAACTTTTAATTATTTGAATAGGTAATAAAACTCATGAACATCCATTTACTTTCCACTTTAATCGTAATATGATTTAATTACAAAATCAAGAATAATGGCGGGCAACAAAAATATTGGGCCATTTGGCGTGTTCAAATTAGCGAAATTATATAAGCTAAATGGCACAATATTTTTATAATCCACCTTTCCATTCGATTTTATGATCAAATTATTACTTTTTCCTATCTTTGCTTCCGGGTGGATTCCTAAAAAAAATCTTAAAGGTCTGAAAAGATGGCCTTGGAACATGGAGTTTTTATTACCAACGAGTGAGTTTTCTCTAATTATTTTGTTTAAATTGTAATCATTTTTACTCATTATATGTTCATGTTTGCTGTTAAAAAAATTGCGCCTCGTTTGTTTTGCCATAACGTTCCAAGTACTAAATTCTAATTAGCTAATGCTCTACAAATCATCCGTGAGCAAATGGAGGGCCATCTCTTTTCATTAAAATCCTGCATAAACATAAACGTGGACCCCTTTGCTGGGCACTGCCGATTTCAATCAGTACACACCGCGGTACGGTAAGCCCCCCGATATATTACCAGTCGTCAATAGCGGCCAACTGACTGAAACCGATTAACGAGGAAGGTTGTAAATATCCTCCTCTGTGACAGGCGATGTATCCGAGAGGCCATATCCAGATCCACTGGAGAACGGAGAACAGTTCCAGATGTGATGTATTGGCGAATCCAGTGGAGAACAGGGAACAGTTCCAGTTGTGATGTATTGGTGAATCCACAGGTCGCCGCCATGATGGCTTCTCTCCAGCCCCAATCGGAACTGAATCCGCTGGAGCCCTGGAGTCATGGAGAACTGATATATAGTTCCCTGCTCTCTCTCTAATACCACTCATCAATTACATGCAGAACTGTTCAATATGTTAATCTCATCTGGACGATATTAGTTCTGTCAAATCACATCCCTGTAGTTGACCAACATCTCAACTCTGGATATATGTCCTAGGCCTTACAAGTCATCTATATCCCATCTTCCTTTGGTTGCTTTGGTGATCACGTAGATCTTAGATATTAATGGTTATTCATATTAATTTTCATATCGATATTATTATATTTTTTTGTTTTAATGAAGTCTATAACATTGTTTGTATAACCACTTAAACTTTATAAATCAAACCACCTGGTAGGTACTATACATCAAAGCTTTTTGAAAGACCAAAAAGTTCATGAATATTTTTGAAGTGAAAACTTCTTACGGCGATTTTTGCATTTTTTTTTTGTGGAGTGTGAATTAGATTGAGTCGCAAGATCTCCAATGTGTAAAGGTTAAGTCGACTAGAGTCGACTGATTGAAGTGTTTTTGCATATGGCTTAAAATATCTCAAAAACTAAAAATTGAACCTGCATATTGTCAGCAAGAGAAATCTTCATCATTTCATTCTCTTTATAATGAGCTATTATTTATAATATATATTTCATATTATTAATATCGCCTTGTTGATGTTTTCACTTCTATCTTGTGGTCTAAAGCACACACTTTAGTTTTTTGTTTTTTTTAGCTTTGCACGTTATAAATAAATACGCATTCTTTTAGAATAGAGCTCTTTTAGTTTCGTTAACAAAGGACTTAGATCTGTACAATGAGGGTCATATCTTCACTTTTTAAGGATAAAAAGTATACATCTTATGTACTAACAAAGAGGATACTGTAGCATACTTGCTTATTGATGAGATGTATTAGGAACAGCCAAGAAGAATTCCTTCGGAGAAACTTATTTCTGCACTAAGCATGGAAGACGAAGAGAAGTTGAGAAAAACTTATTTCTTCACCCTTAGATGTCTTCAAGCTAGGACAGTTCTTGGTTAAAAATAATTAAAAGAAAAAAAGGATATGAATTATTCATTTATCATCTCTCTATTTGATTTTGTTTTTATATATTTTCTGAAAAAGAATTAACAATTATTAATTTATATACCATTTCTACTTGAAGTGAAAATTTTTTAGGCTCGGTTAGGCCTTTTTTTGTGGAGAGTTAATTAGATTGGGCCTTCAGATTTCCGATGTCTAACATTCGGGTCGACTAATTGAAGAATTGAAGTGTTGTTGCAAATGGATTAAAATATCTCCAAAACTAAAATGGTAGCTGCATATTGTTAGCAAAGGGAAATATTCGTCATTTCATCGTCTTTGTAATTTGCTATTATTGAAATTCATATCTTAACGCTACGCCGTATTAGGTAGGCTAAAATGGAAAAAGCAGTGTCGAAAACCATATGATAATTAGTTTTATTGAAGATAAGGATTAAAATATTTCAAAAACTATAAATCGAACTTGCATACCGTAATTTTCAGCATATTATTCTCTTTATAATGAGCTATTATTTATAATTTATATTTTATATTATTGATTTCGTGTTGATGTTTTCATTTCTATCGTCCGAAATAGAGCACACTCCAAAGTTTTTTTTTCCATGTTTTTTTTACTCGATGTATGAGGACTGTAACCAATATATGGTGTATGTGGCAAAACATTCTAATGGCTATAGGCTGTAGATCTTCAAAGCACTAAAATATATATTTATCTATAATAAGTTTCTTTACTTATTAAAAGCTGTCTTTCAAAGCACCCGGACTTAGCTCTGGATTGGCAAGTCCCATACAATCAAGGAGCAATAGAAACTTGACTAAATACAATGTCTTAACTAACCAATCCCTTCAGATTTCCATATTGACTCATTCATGAACTTATGATTCAAAGAAACGGAGTCAGCCATCATTCACTATTAATCACATTTAATTATGTTTAAGAGTAACAAGTACTAAATGGTTTTCAATAATTCATTTTTACATAAACTTACCTATGATTAAAATTTCGAATCTTAATTCCTTTCTCCTT
Organism: Nezara viridula; assembly: GCA_928085145.1. NCBI lineage: Eukaryota > Metazoa > Arthropoda > Insecta > Hemiptera > Pentatomidae > Nezara > Nezara viridula. Next base: position 69,205,485 of record OV725083.1, on the reverse strand, counting down.
CTCCCATCTATTTCCATCTCCATACATATCTTTGGCAATCTTTGAGTCGTCATTCTTTTCACATTTCCAAATCAGTATAATGTTTTCTTTTCGATATTTTCTATAATGATTGTTTCCACCTCCATCATTTCCAGAATTCTTTCATTTTTGATTCTTTCCCTACTGAATTTTATTGCTATCCTTCTCCAAAAGTCCCTGTCTACTGCTAACAGTCTTTTTGAGAACTCTTAGCCCTAATACTTATAGCCCTCCAGCAGTAGCTGATTGTATTATTATTCAATAAATATATTTAAAAAAAACAAAAAATAAACAGTCTTTTAAGTTCATGACAACATAAAATTCAAAATATAACAGTTCATTAGGTTCATGATGCATAAATTTTCCCCAATCTTTATTCTCATTTTGCCATATTTTCTTTTCCGCTCGCTGAGAGCAACATCAACATGAATTTTAAAAATGGTAGGCAAAAGGCAGCATCCCTGCAAAAGTCCTTTTGAGGTCTGGAATTTTTCAGAGATACTTGACCCTTGTTTAACACATCACGAATTAAGGTGATAATTTTTTCTTATGATAGGCTTTAAGATATTTGTTTCCTCGAGAGCTTTGCACAATAACTTACTTGAAACTGATTCATATGCCTTTTCCAAGTCAATGAAGAGACACTCCACATCTTTAGATTTTTCGAGGTGTTTTTCAAAGATCTGTCTCATGTTAAAAATATGATCTTCTGTACCCACATATACTCTTTCCAACCTACTTATGACAATTCTTCCTAGGAGTTCCATAAACGGTTTGGTGACACAGATACCTCTATAGTTTGTGCATAATGATTTATTGCCTAGTTTTTATTGAAAGCTTTTCTGTTATGAAAAAAAAGTCTATCTAAAAAATGAATTTTATTCTTACCTACTAGAATAAACGACACACAAGAATCTTTTTTACGTTAAATTATAACTGTAATCTATACCTAATTAATATTTATTGCTCATCTATCGTATTTTTTTAAGAACTTAAATAAATAAAACTTTTCTCTTAAACCAAGGACTTTAAAAAATAATAAAGCCATATTGAATATAAGTTAAGCTAAGTTGAAAGTGGTTTGAGTAAATATGAGAAGATATGGGCGTTAGCCAATTTATTAATAAAGCTAGTAGAGGCAATAAATTAATAATTAAACACAGACCCGTGGAAATGAAGTTATAAAAATTCAAGAGGCAGAGACAAAACGGCAGACCTTGAAGCTAAGGGACTGGACTGGTACCGGTACAGGTACAAGTATGTGAACCATGTTAATAATGTAACGAGGAAGAATAGAGTGCTCGCCTCCACGGCCCATTCTTAAAGCTCCTTTTAACTCCGATGGAATTTTAAATCCAAATGCCCTCGGGTTCGGAATTACTGAGAAATGGACGGTTGCGGTCCCTCCCCATTGTTCTTCTGCTTGCTCAGCGACGGGAGACCTGGATGATATTTGCTGAAAGGATGAATGGCAATCTTCCTCAGTAAAATATACAAAATATGCTGTCTCCATAACGTGAATTAAATAATCAACAGAAGGATGTGTAACAAAAACGTATAATGTATAACCAGTGTTACCGCGCACTCTGTGTCAAATCCTCGTACTTCAAACCTCGTACATCCTCATACGCTTGCTCATTAGTTAAAGTATCGCAGTGAGAACTTTAAAAGTAATACTTTTATTCATAATGTCTGTTACTAATGGCAACTTAACATACAGAATTATACTATTAATATATGACTAAAATAATTCACTCCCTAGGATTTAATTGCATCAATGTGACATCAAGAATGTAACTGAAAGATTTGATCTGAGGACCGTAAGGGTTATATACCCTTGAGTAGTAGCGGGAGGAAAGGGGTGAAGGAATTCTAGAAGGTCTAGGAAGTCTGGGAAATGGCTGGAGTTATGAGAAGTTATTTCCAATTGATATTCTTATGCTTTAGTATTGATATGATATCCGTGAGAAAGGATCCTTTTGCTGAAACCTGTTATTATTCTGTAAGTCTTGATAACGGGTCTTGTTGTGTCCAGTCAATGCCTTTTAGATAACTACTTCTAAGCTATCAGAGATAGCTATGGCTACCTATGGATAGCTTTGCCATTTTTTCCTTTGAGTTATCAGAATCGTCAATACATAACATGATTCACCAATTGGCATACCTCACAAATTTAATTATTAAAGCAATAGTTAAATTAGTATGATTATTTGTTAGGAATTAAGTTCGTTCCCTAACTTTTGAAAATTCGTACTGTTGTAGGCTCGATGTTATATATTTTTTTTAGACAAATGAGATCAGAGCTTTGCTTATTTGTTCAATACCTATATTTTAAAACTTATTTACATTTTTTTTTTTAAGTTAACTGATCAAGACTAAAAAGGAGTGCAATTTAAGGCAAAAATAAGTTTAACATATCATAAATGTGTTTTTATGAACATATGTAAAGATATAACAACTTTTCTGAAATAGGTAAGAAAGTCGTGTGAGTGGACACACCAGATATTTTAAAAATATTGCTGATTAACTAAATATGTGGGGAAATAGTGCTGGAATTAAGATAACACAGTTTGAGTATTTGACAAGATTGTGTATGAGGATAGGGAATTATCTAGATTTAATTAGCCTTTTATCCGAGCAAGATATTAACCAATCACTAATTTATTTTCTATACCTTAGTAATTATAATAATTATTATTATTAGTAACATAAATGTCTGTTACTACTGTTACTGTAAAAATTATTTGTATTAAAGTAAAAGTTACTTAAGCCCCGCGTGGCAGAGGACACACCCTCGAAGGGACTGCAATGTGTAAGAGAGGCCATCAATAATGACTGGGCTTCCAGGCGCTGGATATTTACGACCTCCAGCTCGGGCCACTGGAATCCACTCCGCCCCGCACGATTCTTCCGCTCTCTGGAGGCCGGCTTGAAACATTCAATCCTGAGGTTGGGCTCATCCGATTGGATGGATATTCTTTGTCGCAGGATCTACTGTGGCTTTGTATCCCGCCAAAAGATTTAGATCTCTCGATTAATTAAATTCAGTCGATCGTTTGAGGCACGTAACGATTTTTAAACGAAGATCTCGTGAGTGAAGCAAGAGTATATGAAGTAATATTAACGGTATTAAAGATATTAATGTTATATGTTTTTACTTTCACTTACTTGTAATATTACTAGACTGAAACGACAAGAAACCGTTCGACGATTCCGATTACTTCAGCACTTACTGGACAAACGCTCTAAACTTCTAATTGATTACAAAAGACTCATATGCATGACTATAATAAGGCCTATTGGACTTACGGAGTTGAACTATGGGGCTCCACTAAGCCATCGATTTCCTTTCGTATCCAATCCTTACAATCTAAAAGCCTACATAAAATCCTCAATGCTCCCTACTTGGTTACAAATAAAACCATCCAAAATGACCTTAATGTTTGTTTTGTTTCAGATCAGGCCCAATCCAGATACCTATCCTTCTATAATAAACTTCAGAATCATCCCAAACCTTTCGTTTCTAACCTTGCTTCCTCTTAAATTCCTGATAACCCTCCGAGGCGTTTGAAAAGAAGATGGCCCTGTGATCTCCTAATGTAGACATATTATTAGAGGGCTACCATTGGGTAGTCACTCAGCAAGTGTTTTCATGTCATTATATCCATGTGTTCAAATTTACTAGATGTATTTATATAATACAGTTGTAAATATTATTAAGAAAAAAAAAAAAAAAAAACGATTTTGATTAAATTCATCATATAACTGTAAAATTAAGTATTTTTTTAATAAAATGTGGTCATTATTCTGATTGATGCTTTCTAACAGGGCTTAAAAGGCTAATTTTCAATATTATCTTCCTCTAAAGTATCTTTGATTTTTTTTTTATTTAAAACAATTGACCATTTCACATTGATTCCTAATATGAAAAATGGTTAAATATAAAATATGAAAACTAACTAAAGGAGAACTAAGATATCGTAAAGGAGAATAGTTGTAATTGGGAAACCAAGGAAGACGAGCGCACCCTTGCTCGCCCGAAAGATTAGAACACGCTTCCATACGTATCATGAGATTAATATAATACGGACTCCGACAATATTATATAAATATACATATGTGGCTTCCATAAATTCTATTGTTGATATTATTTAATACATAATTGTATAGATAACAGCGATATAAATATTAAAATTTGTATATATGAGGGTACTTATACAAATAGAAATACCCAAAATGAAATATAAATAAATATAGAGTCTATAATTTTTACCTTCACTTCGCTTTGTCTGAAAATACTTATTTCTGCTGAGAAGAGGATGGTAAGTGAAAGTTGTGTGATGCGCGCACCGCACCAGATTTTTTTTTTAATAGCCTTAATATTTTATACGATATCCTATTTTGCCAGGCTGTTATATGTTAATCTACACTATATGCAGTGTGTTTCAGTTGTTAATGGACAAACTTTGAGAAAGTGATTCTAAACAAAATTTTCTTAAAAGAAGTTTATTTGATGCATGGACCGATTTCAAACTTCAACGGAGTTAAATATAAATTTTTTACATAAATAAATTCTTTACTTTTTACAGGAAAACAAAATCAGAAAATGTATCGATTGCTCTTCGAGAAATTTAAGGTTATTCCTTTCATATAGGTCAAAGCATTGAAGCTTTGTGTGTTTCTGTATGAATACAATTAAGAATGACTAAGAGGTGCTTTGTGCTTTGTGTTCAGTGCTTTGTGGATAGGGTCAAAGGTCAGAGCTTCGAGTCAAACTATTTGCCAACGGACTTCACAACTTCGTAGTTTAGAGGTTTCGGTTTAGTCAAGTAGCTACGATCCTGTGTCATTCCAAGTAACGTGTTGAATTTATGCGAACCTCAAATGGATAAGGGGCAGGGAGAGATTGGGTTCTTTCTATTTCAAACTTCTTGCTGATTAATGGTGTTTTATGTAAAACATTAATATGATAAAAGTTTCTGGGTATATCTATTTGACCATTTCTTTATTTGTTCTTTTCAACACTGGTAACGTTTCGGATTATGCCACTATTTTCAACTCATCTGTATATCTTAACAGCTGTTATTTTTACTTTCACTTACCTATATATGAAATATATAATAAGGGACAGTATAGCGATCGTAAAAATTTTCGAATCTGAGTTTTCTATGGAAATACATGTTTTGATGTCTTCTGAGTCATCTGTAACTGTAAAAATATATTTTATGAAATAGTATATCAGAGGTTTCGGTCGAATTATTTCTATTTTATAGAGCTGAATGACCGCCATGCTGCTTAAATACTTCTGTAGGGCAAAATCATTTTTTTTTTTGCTAATATAATTCTCTTTTGTATTTTCGCTTGCATCTCGATATTCGTGTTTGCTTATGGATCATGCTAAAACAAACTCATTCAAACGTATAACCCTCAGCAACAACGCACAATGGCTCGTGCGCGTCTATGAATCAATATTGCTTTAAAATATAATACATAAAATATATTGTTTCCAGGGAATCCCTCCATTGTTTTTTCTTTTTAGTTGAAAATGTTATAATTTAAAAAAAAAAATAAGAGGAATATTAAAATCAGTAATATTTTTATTTTTTTACATTCCAGAAACACACACAACAGCTTTACAGTCCCTGATAGATTTTTCTATAAACAGTATTTTTTATTAAGAGGTTCTGTTTATTTATTTTTTTGATATCCATTTTAGTGTTACATCCATAAATTTCCAAGTATACATTGCGGTTTGTATCAATAATGTGATATTTTTTTTTTATATCATTTTTAGGAACTTGGACATCCAACGCGACTCTTTCCCAGAAATGGTTAGAGCCGAGTGGCAGAATTTAGGGAGCGGCAAATTTCAAACTTGTTTTTACTGTCAGGATAAATTAAAATAAATTGTTTTCTGTTTTTTTTTTAAATTGTTTTATCTAGGTTCAGACCGTAAAATAAGTGAATGTTATTACATGATATCATGACTTGTTCTTTCAATTTCTACTTCCATGTTACCTACTCAACGCAGATTAAAAAATAACCAAGAGGCCTGCTCCTTCATCAATAACTGAATAAAACACATTATTTAGGAAATTCACAGAAAATGATCAGTTATTTCAATTTTGCTAGATGCATACTTTCAAATAGAGTATTTATTATTTATATATTATTTATACATATTCCTGGCTTGCAATAAATTTGCCATCTACCTCGGTATTCAGCAAATATGATATCAAGGAGAAAAAATTATAGCATAAAAAAAATGAATAGCAATAACAAAACAAAAAGAGAAAAAAAAGTAGTAAAATAATACATAATAATATAAAAACACACACACAAGAAAAGATAATGCAGCAAGTAGCTCAATGCAATAAGTCTCTTGGCCAGCCCCTCAGCAATCTTCTGGGCGGATTATGTGGATTTGTGAAAGTAGATAAAGCTTGAGTAAGTGGATTGGAATTTAGAGTCAGTCTGCCATGAAAATTATTAAAGCGGTCAGTGGCAGTTGCCGTGATGAAAGGAGTGTTAAGGTCAGTGTGTAACGTGAGGTTTGAAACATACAAGGGTGCGTCTACAATTTTCCGAAGGATTTTTGACTGGAATGACTGGATGATTTTTATACTTCATTTTTTAGCTGTTCCCCATAGTTCGATCCCATATGTCCAAAGTGGTTTAATGAGGACTTTGTAAATAGTTAATTTATTAATCACAGATAATTTAGAACGTCTGTCAAGTAGCCTAGAAAGAAGTCCGTATCGCTGATTAAGTTCTTTTTTTTTACTTTTTATGTGGTATGTCCATGTCAGCCGTTTTTCCAAGTGGAGACCCAAATATCGTACAGTTTTTGAAGGTGGTAGAGCAATATTATTAAATAGAGTATATGATTATAAAAAAAATTCGAAATCGAATACCTTCCAATAAATATATTACCTCATGATCAGGTGTATTGTAGGCATTAACAACTGACGTATATAGCCGCAGTTAACAACTGACATATATTCCCCAGATACGGTGACATCATTATCAGGATAAAGTGGTTACCGACTGAATTAGGGAGCCGCAGGACATCAGTGACCAATAGTTCCCCAGGAGGCCCAGGACATAGCTCAACACATCCAGGACCTGCCGCTCAATAATATCCTTCCATAATCTCAGTATTATATCCTCTATGATCGCTCTGTGGTCTCATAGCTGGAGTGGTATAACTAATTATTCTTCTCCGACAGCAATTAAATACTTGAAACAACTTTCCTGATTTTATTTTCACAGCCTCCGCTGGAATAAGAAACCCTAATTGCTCTACTGGAGAGCACCGCCCTGAATACTGATGCCTTCACACCCTCCAGCCTGCAGCGGTTCCAGAATAATAACATCCGTTCCTTGTTCCTTTAAGCCGAGTCGCTGGGGAAATATTTCTGTCTTGGCTTATATAGGTCGCGAACCGGAGCAAACTTATAAATAAAATTTCAATCAAATCCTCTTTTATATATATATATATATATATATATATATATATATATATATATATATATATATATATATATATATCTTATATATTAGTTACTATATAAGAGGGAAATATATATATATATATTTCCCTCTTATATAGTAACTCATACAGAAGGAGTTTACTTGCAGAAGTTTACATAAACCATGCGAATTCGCATATCATATGTATAAATGTTAGACATACATTGTATTATTATTGCTTTTGGTTTATTATATTCAATAATGAACCATTGTGATCGACCAAAAAATTCAAAAACTTGACCTCTTCTCAAAATTTGAAGTTTTACGTGGAATTCGAAAAACGAATAAACATTTTTTTTGTCCATCCGCCGTCAGCGCATTTTCTCCGAAACTACTGGACCAATTTGTCTAAAATTTGGATTTAAAATCAGAGGTCACCCGAAGATGATCCTCCTTCAGCGACATTACTATCCGCCTTTTACTTTCAAAATGGCGGCCGAACAGACTATATTGCTATTGACTGTAGCTCCAAAACGAATGTAGCGATTTCAATGAAACTTCGCTAAAGAAATTTTCTCGACACCCTTTAAATTTATCTATATAACATACTTCAACGAAAAGAAGCTGGAGGGACAGTAAAATTAAATTCCGAATACCTCAAAAATTACACACTTTTTTGTTGATATTGTATATGGTTTTTTAAAAGTTTACGGAATTTCCTAATGGCCTCTATTTTTTTTGTATGGTCTGTTGCAAAGGTTATAACCTTTGTTTTGGTTTTTGTATTTTGAATGTGTTACTTAGGTAATGCTAATTTTTTAAGCATATTACTAATGATTTTTTTTTGAAGTTTAGTCCATTAATTGGAATGATCTTTTATTCATTTGTCTTTGTAACTAGGAAGGTAATGTTACTTTATATTTATAATTGTTTGGAAATAATAAACCATTGTGAAGTAATTTGCAGCGTTTTTTTATTTTTAAGAAAACAACAAAAAATAAGAAAAATAAAAAAAACAAAACAAAAAAGTAGAACTAAAGATAGAATACTTATTTACATATTTAAAAAAAAATAAAGTATTGAGAACTATTAAATTATTGTATACCACTTAAATTTGTGTTAGAATTGAATGATAAAAGTTGTCTGAAGTTAATCAACTTATAATTTTAAAGAAATTTTATGTAAAATTGGGCAAATTGTCGACTCCTGACGACTTGCGGAAGACCGGAATCGGCAATGTAATTTTTACGAATTAATAGCCATGTACATGTTGTAGTAACGAATAATAAGTTTACATTGGGCTTTCACATCCGCATAAATCGCATGTCATTGTGCTTATGGTGATTTCAAGAAATTAAAAATAAAAAAAAATAGTAGTCATAATGTCCCAAAATGGCGCCTTAATATGACATACAAACGATCATCTTGCATTAAATTAATTTTATTGGTCATTGTCATTTGACAATTGCCTTAACTTCGTCATAAATGTTTTTTTATTAGAGATGAATAGTCAGAGAATCATAAAATATTTATTAAGAAAAATTGGCTCAGACATTAAATAAATAACAGTTAAATCAATTTTTGAAATTGTTCATACCTTAATTGAAAATTAAAGGTAGTTAATAAACAGTCAAAAATAACGAAAATTACTTGAAACAAAATGTGTTGAGCAAATATATTAAAAATATCTGTAGCATATATCATAGTTTGCAAAGAATAAAAGAAAAGAGTAAAATAGACTAGTAATTAGGAAAAAGAGGTGCATAATAGCAGAACTAACAAAAGAGCTAATGATTAGCTCCTAAACTCTGCACTGAATTCATCAATGGCATCAAAAAACGATGAAACCGTTACTTAATTCTTCCAAAGAAACCATCGATTGAATTCCATATTTATCGATCAAATGACCGCTAGCTCAACGGTTTCATCATTTTTGGTGTCGATGGGTCCGCTGGATGTAATCTCAGTGTTATTTCTCAATTTACTATAAATAAAAATTGATAAAAAAATAAAAATATTTTTTTCACTATTTCAGTCTTTTTATGACCGCCACCTCGGACCATCTCCTTACTTTATATTTATTTCAATTTTGAAATTTGACAATTAAATAGGTAGGTATTGTGTATACTTCTATTTTTCATATTTCCAGGAATGCGTGTCTCTGTACACCAGCGCTGGATTCAATCGACTGATGGATTCTGTCGATGGGATATGTTTAGGATATGTCTATATGGAATAATGGAAAATATGTCTAGTTTAGGATTTTGCTAAAAGTAGAATAAAAAAAAAATAAAAATAAAGGAACGCTATTGATTCGCTGTCAGCAAAGACTAGATTAATAATTCCTTCATTTTACTAAATATTATAATTCTGGTAGTAATAATAATCGAAAGCTAAATTGAATCGAAAGCTACATGAAATGGTTGGTAGACATTTGTATTTTAACTTTTCCTCTCAGGTTATGCAAGATTTAGGCTCAACGTTAAATAATATTGATATATAATAATATTCATCAGTTACCCTGGATTGGGGTTGTGGAGATCGAAGTTGAGGAACTCTATCTTGATGATCTCGTGGTGGCCAGCGATGAAGGTGTAGAGAACGCAGCGGAGTCTGTCCGGGTATGGACGTGGCCAATCCGGGCTCTTGAACCGGCCGAACTCCTTCCCGAACGTTCCGGAGTACACCAAACATTCGCAACCTACAACAAATCAAACCAAATACTTCGTTATATTAGATTTAATTAAACACATTATTACAATATATATATATTTTCTAAAATAATTATAAGTTTTGTCTTTTTCATGTTATGTTTTAATGCTGAAGAAATATTGATAGTTGACTGTTAATAATATTCTTGGAAAGTTATTTGGGGGTCACAGCTGCAGTGGAAAAAAAATTTAGTGTCGACGTTTCGGACCGACACACACCCAGAACATGAGGAGGAGACTAAAAAGGCGTTGGATGAGAGATCTCCTTCCTTAAACAACCTGAGTAATTGAAACAAGTTAGAGAAGAGATGCTGCTGAATACTTTCCTTTCCCATGCCTGCCATATCATTATTTCATGTATCTCCAGCATACTTGTTAATAGTCAACAAAAAGTTGACAGGCGCAAATACATTTTTATAGGGAAAAAGAATGATTTGTATTATTATATTTTAGTAATACATCTTTTTTCTTGCATTTATGCTAATCAGTTGTTCAATATAATCTTCCTTAGCTGCGTTAGTAGAACCTTCTCTTTCCTTCAGTATGTATTTAGATGGCTTCGTGAGATGTCTATAGCAATATTTTTTTTTCTTTCTAACTCCACAAAAGTGATCTTGTTTTTTCTTCCCTGATGATGCCTGAATTGGCAAGTGACTGTTTATCTCTATGTTGGAGACTCATGGCTTTGAAGTTTGGATTTTTCTATTTATAACATTTAAATATTTTTTTCATACCTTTTAGATCCATAATTTTAACAGCGACATATGCAGGCGTCACAGCAATTTTAGCAAGATACAAAAATCCAACTTACGCCTCACAGACCCTACAACAGTATTTAACCAGATTACGTGACTGTTTCAAAATTTGGAAAATCCGACTAAATAAAAACAAACCTTGACAATACAAAGGTTCCACAGACAGACACCGTTCACTACCTTGGTTTGAAATTTAACCGAAAAATTACGTGGAGCCCACATATAATTAAGAAATGAAAAACGCTAAATCAAAGGTTCAAAATTCTGAATTCCCTTCTTTCGAAACATTCAAAACTAAAACTTAGACACATACAATTACTTACTTGAACCTATTTGGACTTACGCATCACAGATATTTGGAACAGCTAAAAAGACTCACATAAACCAACTTTAAATCATTCAAGCAAAAACATTCAGGACAATTACAACAGCACCTTGGTACGTAAGCAATATAACCTTACATACTGACCTTCATATGCCGAATGTTAACGAATACATACAAACTCATTACAAACGATTTCACCACAACTTACAGGGACATCCTAATACACTCATAAATTACATGGCCACAAGGGATATGCCAGCTCTGTAGGAGACTGAAGAGGAGCTGGATGAGGGACCTCCTCGCTTGATGTAGATATCACGCCGAGAGAGGTGCCGCTGGGCATTGATCCTCGTAATGCCTTTCATGACATTATATTTTTCAATCTATCTCACATATATTGGTTGCCATTACCATTATGACAGGTGTGAATAAAAAATTAAAGTTAAAATATATATATATATATATATATATATATATATATATTAAGGGGACCCTACACGGTAATTCATGAATGAACGTCACAAGAAGTGCCAAGATTGCCCGCGATCGCTTTGATCATGAAGACCCTTACACGTTCAATCATTACTGATCATTACTTATCGTTGCTGATACCAATTTAGCTCAGTTGTAAACAAAGAAACAGCATAGATATGCTTATTTGGACATTGTCATTTATAATATTGGGCATCAAGAGAAAAACGGAGATATAATAATTACTTCCTAGTGCCTGAAAATCGTTTAGACCAAAGTTAGAAAAATATAAGTCAACTACATACAAAAATCTAGGAAAAGTATTGCGAAAATAATCAATTTGTTAAGAAAAATGGAAAAATTAATGGCAAATAAACACAACAGTTAAAGATTTTTTTTCTACAAGTAAATTGTGAAGTTTCCACTTTTTTTTTTCTCTCCAATTTATTGCCTACTTGACTATTTAAAGAAAAAATAGTTGAAAATGGTTAATAACAATATAGACTTGGGATATAAACAACTATTTATTTTTATGAAATTATTTACTTAATAACGAGACCTAGGTAAACTAACCTATTTAGTAGTAAGGTTAGTCTCATAGAAAATCGTTTTGACAAAAGTTAGTAAAATATAAGTCAACTACTTACAAAAATTAAGGAAAGTTAATGCGAAAATAATAAATTTGTTGAGGAAAATGGAAAAAGAACTGATAAATATACACAACGTTAAAGTTTTTTTTTTCTAAAGTAAATTGTGAAGTTTCCTCATTTTTTTTTTTAATTTGTTGCCCACTTGACTATTTAAAAGAAATAGTTGAAGATGGTTTAAAATTATAAACAAGGGATATGAAAAATTATTTAACTATTTACATATAATGAAAATCAGAAATTTATAATGGTTGTGAGGCCTAGGTAACCTAACCTATCCAGCAGTATGGTTAGTCTCCCCACTACTTTTTACTCAGTCCCCCCTCCACTTCTCGTGAATGAACCTTTGATTTCCGGATGTTCGGAAATCCGCAGCGCACCACCATCAGTACTTCATTCACTACCTTACACGACAATTCGGAACGTCATTAGTGCAATTCCGATTGACCGTGTAGGGTCCCCTTTATCTATTTAGGAAAATCCTTGAGGTTCTTACATTGTTATACCGTTAAAAAAATCCTGATGGTGATACGTTGAGTGTGTAACCAAATTATAAATATAAATAAACTATTTACAATGGGAGGATGAAATAATTTCCGGAAAGTAAAAAAAATTTAAATTTAGAGTTTATAAAGAATCATTATTTAAACTATTCCATTTCTTACGTGCTTTCAAATTGTATGTATAATTTCTAATAGGAGTTTATTATCGAGAGTTATCCCTACACATTTTGCTGACTTGACAAAAAGAACAGAGGTGTCAGAGTTTGCTATTGAAGGGGTATATCGAGGAATAGTTTTAGTCAGCATGTAACTTACAAAGGAAGGATACTAACTTCGTGAAACTCCTTCAGACTTGCCCTAGAGGAGTTCAGGAATCGTTGATTTAGTAATCTCAAGCTAAAACTTTTTGAAAAGCTTCTTCATATCAAGTACTGTAACTGGAAATATTGTATAATATATGTATTGTACATAATATATGTATTGTACATAATATATGTATTGTACATAATATATGTATTGTACATAATACATGTATTGTATTGAAATATTTCACAATAAATATATGTAGAATTTTGCAATAATGTACTATTACCCAACCTTCGAAGCATTGTTCTGATGTCCCACAGGAATTCTTTTATGTTTAAAGAATAACTGATATTCATAAACCAACCATCCACGTCCGGGAAATCAAAGCTTTTCTCGTCTACGTTGCAAAAAAGATTCACGTGGAATATTCAATTGCAAGGGAATAAGGTAGGTTATGAAATTGTTAAAATAATTCATGAGGACATTCGCATTCTTGGCTCTGGGTCCCTTCGCAGATATGGAAGCCCTCGTGCACATGCAATAAAGTGCCCACTCAATAGTATAAATTTCTTCTCAATCTACGTTCACGTATAATAATAATAATATTAAGTTCATATATATTTTGGTTAAAAACAATTTGTTTATTATTTGTTGAATATACTGGGAAAAAATATGCAAGAAGGATTGTTTAAATGAAACCAGTTTTTTTATTTTTCTACAAGGAGTTCAAGGTATACTACTAAATACGTAAGATCTACAGATACAAATAATATTTTTATTTACATCTTTATTATTATCCATTTACTGTTCCCACATTTCCATCTTCCCTTCTTCGGTTCCTGATCCGCATCTCCTCGCCCAGAGCTAACAACTTCATTAACCTCCAATTATCCAGAGCTGGCGACCCTGCTAACCTCAACCTCCCAGAACTGAAAGCCTTTCCGCAAACGAACTCTTTGGACAGTCTAAGCAACAGCTGTTTGTTATTCAGAGGACGGCAGTTGTATTGGGTTCTTGAACTGCCCGAAAATACCGAGAACCTCTCATGAAGGGAGAGGTTGGTAGCAGTGATCGGAGGATCCATTTTCCACTTCTTCGGTATACTTCCGCAATACCTCCCCATCCTTCCGGTCGCACCTCTTCCGAATATCTTCCTCCCTTCGAACATTTCTTAACGTAGACGAACAAGAATAAAATAATCAAAGCAGAAATGGATCACGTTGACCATCTGACATGGAATGTTCGTTCAAGAACATATGATGAAAATTATCATTTACCAAAATAAACTATAAGCAAATGCTGTTATCTAAGATCCTGATATGAGCACCTATGTTACTTATAAATAGTGCTATAATTCCTAACGCTTAGTATAACCAAACTATTTTATTAACCTTATATATTAATGACCATATGTGGATAATTTTCAAAATAAATGTACCAACTGGTTATTTAATAATAGGTTATCGCGCCAAAATTTAATATGAAAAATTAAACTCCTATCTACTCTAGCACCACTCTAGACGTCGATTTTAAGTATTATTCATGAATATTTACATTTCCTGATTAGCACGATATAAATACAAGCTTATTTTTACTTACTGCGTGACGTTCAAGAATAGTAGAGGTTATGGAATGTTACATAGTTCTCTTACAAATTTATATTTATGGGTGTATATATACACGGATATACATGAAGCTATGGTCATTAATCATTAATTTGAAAATTGTATAATATAATAGTCCGTGGTACAGACCCCTTTTTTCAAATTATTAACATCCGCCTGAAACTGAACAAATATTTTATTTACGAAATTCTCGGAATAGGGTCGTTTTCAATCTGAAGGGGAGCAAATTTCGTCTATTTAATTAGGCATTAAAATTCGTAAATACACATTTGTTTTCCACCTGAATCGTAAGATAATTTGAGGACGAAACCGAGAAAAATGATGACCTTCAAAAATGTTGAGCCGTTTGGCGAGACCTACACCCCCAAATCCTCAAAATAACGAGGTTATAAAGGACAAACGGACCAATATTTTTGTAGGCCATCTTTTTTATCAATTTTGTAATCCAATCATCTTATAATCAAAGTGGCGAAGAAATAGATATTTACGAGTTTTTAGTACCTAATTAAATAGACAAAGTTTGTTCCCCTTCAGATTGAAACCACAACAATTCCAATAATTTTCTTGAATAAAATAGTTGTAGGTTACGATGAGATGAAGCTATTCTAGAAGTTTCAGGTGGATGTTGATAATTTGATAAAAAGGGGTCTGCACCACGGACTGTAAGGAATCACATACTATAATAATAATAAATCTTATTCAAACATGTGAATACTGCCAGAATTATGAAGAGCTTTCTCAATCTTCAATAGAAATGAAATTAGAACACACCTAAGGTGGTTGGAGTTGATCGTCCTTCTCTCTAAGGAAACAAAAACTTTTTTAAATTGTTATCCATCCAACATCCACCTGAAACTTCTAGAATAGCTTCATCTCATCGTAACCTACAACTATTTTATTCAAGAAAATTATTGGCTTAGCTAAACCGGAGGGTGGGGAGGGGTAGCTCAGTGGAAGAGCAATGATCTTCCAATGCTCAAGATCTTAGGTTCGAATCTCGGCTTTGTTTTTCTTCTGCTTTTAAACAACCAGAAAACAGCTCGAGAAATACCAAATGTTGATTCTTAATGATTCGTTATAATTCTATAATGTTATGTAATACAATAAAAATAAATTTAGGCTGTTTTTGTGTTCTTTGAATTTACAACTGCCGATCCCATGCACTGTCACAACTATCATTGGGGTGGGGTTGCTTGTGACATTTTCTTTTTTTTTCTAATTTAATCCTATGAGATAACTACTGTACTTAAAGACAAAATTTTATTATTTATAAGATCAAGTGTACACTTTACTATAAAAAATATCCTTCTTCTATATAATTGGTATACAAACAAAATTGAGGAGGATTAAATGAAAATTCTCATAACCGTACGCAGACTTCCTTACAGATTTCTTTAGTGTAAAACTAATTCGCAGATGGTAAATTTCAAGTCTGCCGAATTCATATATTGTTTAAATTCGTATACTAAGTAAGTGTTGCAAGTATTTAATTCCGTTAGTAGGGCAGTGATGTGCTATGGAGCACAAATTTAGGGTGGGGTAAGTTATGAAGCCGTGGAAAGACTACTAAGATTATTTCTAAAAAAAAAATTTTAATTACCAGAGTATACTCCAACACATTTTATTCACTTTGAGACTAAAATAAATCCGTTTTTTATCTTCACAATTAAACTCCGTTTTGATTATATTATAAATATTTTGAATCTTCCACCACATAGATATCCAAATCCAATAAAAATATATCAAAATATCCAAAAATACTAGCTCTATAGATAATTAAAAAAGAAATCGCATGGTTTAGGGACTTACTTAATCTGATAGAATCTGCATGGTTTAAATCGGTCTAACTGTGATGATTTTAAACTATAGAGAGCTAATTTATATTTACTAAGAACTCAAATTCAGAATGGCATATATAATGAATATGTAATTAAAGTCCGTAATTCTAAAACTTTCACTTTTTATCCTCATTTAACTTAATTAAATTATATTGATGATAAAAGCTCATTGAGGGTGATCAGATGAGTAATTAAAATTGGAGCTGATATTTTGAACTTAAATTATAAACACTTCCAGCAAACAAAGAATAATTGTAGCTTGTGTAATACAAGCGAAACAGAAGATCTCTATCACTTCCTGGCTGCTTGTCCTATACTCTCTGAATTTAGAATTAGATGGTTAAAGTCTAGAAATTTATCTCGGGATCAAGTAATTGATTTATTAGATGGAAACAATTGGATAGCATTGGTAAATTACTGCAAGTCTGCTTTGTAATGTAGAATAATGCTCACCAGAGAATTTAACAATTGATAAATTGGAGAATTTGGGTACCACTGTCTTTGTAATTAGAATATTTGTATAACTTTTACATTGTAAATATAATTGTTCTTATTTTCCTATTAATTAGTTTTATATAAATAGATTGAAATATAATTTTGTTATGAAAAACCGACTCCTCTGACGGTCAACAGACCATGTAGCAGGTCTGATTTTCGGTTTTAAATTAAAAAATATTATTTTGTAATTTATATTTTGTAATTTTAATAAATAAAAAGACTTTTTCTTCTTCTTCTCTGTTATACTAAGATAAAATTGATATCATTTACCGAGTTAACAAGACAAGTAATTTCAATTGCTTGATATATTTAAGCGATAGAGACTAAGAAATTGGTTCAAACCAGGACGTTGAAGCAATACCTCAACGACGACCGCAAGGAGTTAGAAGCGGCAATACTAATACCAATATTAAGCTATTGGATGATAATTAGGCGGGAAGCAGGAGCAATTGGAGGGGGATCAAAGGCCAAAGGTAAACCATGTTCCCTTCCTCCAATTACCCTTCTCTGCTCCTTATACTGCCTTTGAGGACGCCTTTGTCCTTAATTACTGCCAATATTTATCAGCACTATCTGTCAAGGGCTGTTTGTTGTCTGCTGTCGTGGCTTGCCAAGCTCTACGTATCCATCTCCCTCTATCTTCCGCCTTATCAATCAGCTAGCTCACCTAATTTATCAATGAACTGATCCTCATATAGAGAGTTTTTAATATTAAAAAAACGCTGCAAATTATTTCACAATGGTTTATTATTTCCAAACAATTATACATTTAAAGTAACATTACCTTGCGAGTTAAAAAGAAAAAAAAAACAAAAGGTGGTTCCAATTATTGGACTAAACTGTTTTTCTTTAATCATTAGTAATATGCTAAAAAAAATAGCATTAGTTCAGTAACACATTCAAAATTTAAAAACCAAACCAAGGATATAACATTTGGAGTAGAACATATAAAAAAAACCGGAGGCCATATCTTTGCTCCTAATTGTCCGATTTTGACGATTTGTTTTTTTGTTTTTTATGGAATTTTGTAAATTTTTAAAAAACCATAATACAATATCAACAAAAAGTGTAAAATTTTTGAGTTATTCGGAATTTAATTTTCCCATCCCTCGAAACTTTTTTTCCAGCTACTTTTTGTTGAATTATGTTATATAGATAAATTTAAAGGGCGTCGAGGAAATTACTTTCGCGAAGTTTCATTGAAATCTGTACATTCGTTTAGGAGCTACAATCTTTAGCAACGCAGGTTTTTCGGCCGCCATTTTAAAAGTTAAAGGCGGAGAGTAATGTCGATGAAGGACGATAATTCTCGGGTGACCTCTGATTTTATATCAAAATTTAAAAAAAATAGGTCCAGTAGTTTCGGAGAAAATGCGCGGACGGCGTACGGCGGACGACGGACGGACAAATTTTGTTTTATTCATAAAAAAAGACTTTTTCACTTCATAACCCCTCCGACTACAGAATTAACTTTATCTATCCTAAGGGAATGTATTTACACCTATGTATCTAATAAAACAGCTTGGTAGATTATTAGGAAAATTGACGGATATGAAAAATTCGTGTAATAATATGTGGTCTATAATTTCCCCGCCCTCACACTCCGGCCCGGGAAAATCCATTATAGCCTAAAAGGCGAGGTAGGGAAGAACAGAAAAAAAAAAATGTGGTCTATAATAATTGGTGTTCGGTGTAGTAGTACAAACAAACAAAGAACAAGCTAAAGATTTTTGAATTTTGACATAGCACTGTTGGCATACGATGGCCTTGATTTGAAAAGGTTCTAGCAGCATTTACTATAATTAGAGCCTCGAATATACAATTTATTGTAATATATATTTTGCTAGTTAGACTTACAGTATTGTCTGTGCAATACCTTAAAGATGTGAACTTAATTTTGCATCGCCCATGACTTAATCCTACCACATATTAATATAATGTTAAATATTGAAAAAATTGCAGTTATAACTTTGTCATTAAAAACTGAATTTTCGAGGTGAGAGAAGGTGGAGACACCAGCAGTCTATTTAAAAAAAATAGATTTGTTAAATTATTTTATCCTTTCTAAGTTAATTGAAATAAAGGTTATTTGTTCATTTCAGAAGTAATATTCTACTTTCAAATCATTGCTCACGTAGTTTTATAACTAAAGAAAAAATAAGAAAAATACAAAAATATTGTTTTAATAGAAACAACACCAGAGTAAAATATTAAAAAACAATTTCTGATCATCTAATGATATAGATATGCGTTAATATAAATTAATAAACCAACATAAATAATGTGAAATTTGTTTATTTACATTGTATATATGTATATATATATATACATATATATTTTTTTTTCCAAAGTTTTAGTTTAATATACTTTTTCGTGTTTTTAAAAATTATGAATATATCACATATATTTCTGAAATAACCTAATTAAATATACAATGCACAAATAACAGATATTTACCAATAATATAAATGATGTAATTTCATGTTTAACTTTCATTAAAATAACTATAACTCAAGTACAGCTATATTATAAAGCACTTAGAACCTATGTCTATGTCTGTAAATTGTAAATTGTATTTATAGTTTTGTTATTCATGCATAAGTACTAATTAATTCAATTATAGTATATGGCAAAAATGACCCAATTAGCCCAGAAAATTTAACAATAAATTATAAAGTTTATTTTAATTAGTACAGTGTGACTATTATTAGCCTTGATATAAGTGAATTGCAATACTGTTGATGAGTTGGGGGTCGGTGAGAGGCGATAGCGACGAGAACAACCAATCAAGTAGCACTCAATCAGAGACCCCTCGATGGATCGATAGCACTAAATGCGATTGAAACCAACTAATTTAGTTACTCGTGTAGCCTGCTCCAGTCGTGACGTCAATCGTTCCGTAATTCCAGTGTCCCAGCGCTCCATCGGTCCAACGTCCCAGCGGTCCAGCATTCCAATGTTCTTGCGTTCCAGCGTTGGATAAGAATTATTGAAGGGTCTCCCGTACAAGTCTTCTGCAGCAATTTCTTTGAGTGCTTCCGGCTCATCCCTTACCTCCACACTGTCCTATAACTCTATAATGCCCTCTCTCTCCATATTATATTTATTGATGTTTTTATGTTTCAATGTTATATTTATTGTATAATATAGAAAATATTTATATAATTATATAAAATATTTATATAATCATATAAAATATTTATATAATCATATAAAATATTTATATAATCATATAAAATATTTTTACTCTCACAAACATATTTATAATAACAAATTTATTTTTAATCATTATCGATTTTTAGGGGTTTCGTAGTAAATTTAACTTTTTTTCTTATTATTAATTTGTTGAAATTTTCTATTAATAAATTTGTTGCAAAATATTATGAAACAGGATTTTGTGAAGAAGCTTCCCATAGATAACACTTCAATGATTAGAATAATTATAACGGCCCCTTGACCCTTCTTTCTTCTTGATCTTCTTTTCTAACGCCTCGGGATATTACCAAAAATAGTTTTGTTTGAAAGGGAATGAATCAGACGGTTAGGATGACCAACTATTGTGGAATTAAAATCGTGATTCAAACCTCCGTCGCAATCCTACGACTCCTTGTATTAGAATAACTTCTAGAAAATTAAAATAAATTCCGATAAATCCCACCAAATTACCTTTACCCTTCGTCGTAAACCTATGACTTCTTCTCTTACAGTTTCCTTTAACAATACTCCACTTATCCCTGTTGTACAAATCCGATACCTAGGATTCCAACTGGACAAACGTACTACTTGTAATCCGTATACAAGACTGATACGACAAGAAATTGCTCGACGTTTTCGGCTGCTCCAACACTTCAACAAAAACGTTCTGAATTATCAATTAATTATAAAGTACTCATTTACATGATTATAATAAGACCTACATGGAGCATCGGTTTTTTTTTCGAAGATTTTTATTACCATAGCGGTGAACTGTAGGAAATTATGTATAGGTAATGGGAGCAGGTGATGGGAGAGGGATTATTGTACAATGACAACTGTACCGGCATTTGCTTTTCCGTCAGGGAGATCAATACGATATGTCAGGTATTGTGGTATTTTGAAGTGCTGTTTAGTGGCTAGTCGAGTTTCAGTAATTAGTGTCAATTTCCCACTTATCCCTGTTGAACAAATCCGATATTTAGGACTCCATATGGACAAACGACTCACTTGGAACACCCAAAGCAGACTGAAACGATAAGAAACTGCTTAAAGTTTTTGACTACTCCAGCACTTACTAGACAAACACTCTTAACTTTCTATATATTACAAAAGAATCAAATACATGAGTATAATAAGGTCAATTTGGACTTACGGAATGGAGCTTTAGGGCTCCACTCAACCATCGAATTCCTATTGTATCCAATCCTTGCAATCCAAAATCCTTAATCGCCCTGATGATGAGCCACATATTTGGGTCGAAACGTCTGCACTAATAAAAACTTTATAATGACTGCTTCCTGAATATTTATAACCCATGATATGTTGAACAGTCGACTAAGTTTCTCCAATAAAGGGTCTATAATATTTATTGTACAAGCTCAATTTTCTTACCGGCTTTTATTATTCATTATATGAAGAGTAAAAATTGCAAAAGTGTAAAACGGTATATTTTAATCAGAAAGGGCAGAATTTTATGTAAATTGTTTGGGAGGGGGGAGTTAGGGAGTGCTCTACAGTAGAGTTATGAGCCACTTGGCGGTCTACCACAACTCTTCCCTCTCTTGGCTCCCTTCGTCCGTTATTCCATTTTAATTAAGATATTTTACATTGGACAGGACAGAAATAATTAAAAGGGACACACGAGGAGGTCAAAAAGATAATAACAGTTTCTGGGAACGTGCGGCTTGTAGCATGAAATTCATTGAGATTCACAAGGCACAATTACAAGACGCCTTAGCGACTTTCGATAATGAAACATTATAAATCTGGATCTTCTACCTTTAATTAATTCGAATAATTTTATTTTCACGCTTTGAAAAACATATATCTCTCCCATTAGAATTGTTATTATTTTCAATTTAATGTAGTAACCAATTTTAATCTCAGCGATGTTTTGCAAAATTAACTATAATAATAATAATGGTTTGGGGAAAACACCTAAGTTTCTATTTAATTTAATTGCAAAGGCTTAAAGAATTGCTGCTAACTTTAAGCATTTAAGGGAAGCACACATTTAGGCATGGAGGATTCCTGCAAGATTCATGTCTGCTTGAAGGGACCAGCAATCAATAACATCTGTACAGCTTTATAGAAAAATGGAGAAGGCACTCAAGTGGCCATGCAAGTGGCCTGGTGACCAGGAAGAGAGGAGAGAAATACCAGAGTGCAGCAAATACCCGCAATCAATTTTCAACCACCACCCACCTAATCCACCTCAGCTAAAATACTCAATATGCAGATCTAAATTCTTGTAATAGCTTTGGGCCTCAATAACTCACATTGTAATATAACACCAAATATAGCAATCATATTTTACTTATAGTCACTAAATAATTGTTTCATACAGTCAGCTTAACCCCATAGTTCACTTATAATCAAATCCTTTAGCCGTACACAGACGGCTCTACGAGGGGGGGAGGAAGGGGGGAGGGAGGGCTTTCGGGCTAAAGCTTCCCCAAAAATAGTATAATATAACCAATTTTTACCTAAAAAAAATATTAAAAACTATATCTTAAAGTATTCTTGTTCCTCTAATTACATTTAATAGGACTTCAAAAACCAATTAAACACCATTTCATATAGGTAGTTAATTTCTTTCTTTTTTCAAATTAATTATCATTATATGTATATGAAAAAAAATTCTTATGGACTGAGGCCACCAAAATTAAATCCTGGATCATTATTATCAGTATCGCAGACAGTCGAGGAATGGATAGGCTTAATTAAATAAACAAGATTAAAACATTTGTTAAATGTTTAAAATTAAATCCTGGATCATTATTATCAGTATCGCAGACAGTCGAGGAATGGATAGGCTTAATTAAATAAACAATAATAATAATAAAAGGCTTAGTGAACCCGAAGGTTAAATTCCGACACCACCAATCGCTGTCTAATCCCTATACCGGTCGCTGTCCAAACCCAGTCTCTTTAAATCGTCCTTAATGCAATTTTCTCATCTTCGTTTTGCTCTACTCCTTAGAAGACCTCTTAGGAATTCTTTCGTTACTAAGTCCAACAAGTTTATAAGCTGATTTTATTCGTCGCGATGTAATGACCTCAATTATATTAACCGAATACATTTCACGCAATACGGAGTTGTGCAACCGTCAGAACTCACTGGTGAGATCATCCTTCTTCAGTCCGAATATTATACGTAATATTTCATTTTCAAAAATCTTAAGACGTTGCTCATCATTTGATGTAAGCAGCCACGTTTAGCATTCATAAAGAACCCTTGGTAGGATAATGGTTTTATAGATTCTAATTTTTAGCTCCGGGACAAAAGGTGCGAGCTAAGTAAATTTTTTGTCAACAATTTCCCGCATTTCCCGCCTTCAGCCTAACCTTAATCTGCTCTTTTGAAAAATTAACTAAGAATCAATAATTGTTGATCTACTAATTGAAATGTAAAACCTTCTAATATTTAATCAAAATACGTATATGCAGGATGAGGCAAAACGTATACTGTTTGAGTTTTGATAATTTTTCCTTGGTCAAACGAGAACGATGTGCAGAGGTATTGTATTGCGAAATGTCTTGGTTTCTGTTGACCAAAGTGGGATACTTTAAACTTAAAACTGTATATGACCTCCACAACTCAATTTTGTTACGTATTCATGTGTTTTAAGAAGACAAATTCTAATTCATGAAATAGGATCAGTTTAGAGCTTAATGCTTCTCTTCCCATTCGATTTCTTGTCCCAATCAAAGGCATGGTTAATTAAGGTCCGGATTCTACTCAATCCGGTCCATTTGAAATTCAGATCTTTTCAGTCGTTGGCTCAATATTTGATCGAGAGACCTCATATTGAGTCAGCAATCAATCACAAGACAAAAGAACGACTCTGATTAACCTAAGCTGGTTAGTTAATTAACTGACGGTTAGTGTTAATTAAATCCGCCTTGGGAAGATGGACTAAGCCTGATTAAGTAAATTGCTCGCCCGAGCCGACAAAGTAGTGCTCAAACTATTGTCCTAGGGATCAAAGGAGCAGGTCCGACCCTCGCGCAGTCTTTTGTACAATCAGTTAATAGAGAACTCAATTTATATCTGCCGTCTCCATTCATCTCCGTCCTTTGAACCCCATCTCAATGGGAATGTCTGTCTTATTGCCTCCCGATATTTTGTCTAAATACGTCGACTAATTCTACCAGTGGACCGGTCCTCCATTGATAATCTTAGATAGTTTTGAATGAGCTATATACAATAAAGAAAAGTTTAAAATGACTTTAACTATAAACCAGGATCTTCTGAGAATATTTAAGGGAAACATTTTAATAGAACAATCTGGTGCGGCTTACAATGGTCCCAACTGGCAAAAAGGTGGACGTCATTTTAATTTTTAACACTATTCTCCACATTTCCTTCAAGTTAGGAACAAATCGAACTGTATTGGACAAATTATCAAACTGTAAGCGCGTCAAAAACAAGACGTTTGCAGATTCCTAAGTGAAAATACTTATGAAAAGGAGTGGATAGAATTTGATGAGATTGATATCTACTTGATTATTTAGATAAATCAAAACTTTAGATAAATTTACAGCATCATTTAGATAAACTACAGACTGGTACAAGTTCTGAAAAGTTCGATTAAACGAAGATAAATCGAAAAACATTACAGTTACCTTTGACAGAAGAATGGTATGGGGCCCACGTGTCAAAATGAAGACCCTCAATAGATGACTCAAACTACTTTACTCACTTTTTTTTCAAATCTTCAAAACTAGAACTGAGACATAAACTAAATACATACCTATACTTACTTTAACCAATATTGACTTACTCCTCACAAATATACGGTATTGCTAAAAAGACACACACAAACTTCAATCTTTCCAATCCAAAATATTACGAAGAATAGTGTTGCCCAAAATAGATCTTGGTTGCACTTTGCAAGACCAAGACCTAGGCCGCCTAACTGTTGCAAGACCAAGACCTGGACTTTTAAAGAAAATAGACTTTTTAAATAAAAATTAAGGCAATATAGTTACTACTACTCCACAATCTTAGTTGCTATATGTTAATAATTGGTATAACCCACAATTTTTCCCTTTACTCCTCTCTAACACGTTGTCGCGTTAAGATAAAATTTTGAATAATATCTCATTATAAAGAGGATGAAATTTTGAAGTTTTTCCTCGCTAGCAATCTGCCGATCTAATTTTTAGTTTTGAGACCGTGTATAAAAACTGTTCAATTAGTCGACTCCAGCTGACGGAGATCTGATGGCTCGATCTAATTAACTCGCCACAAAAAAAAAAATAATAATAATAAAAATAAAAATGCAAAACGCGCTTAAAGAAGTTTTCACTGAAAAAAAACTTATAATGAGTCAGTCAGACATCGTTTACATTATTAATAATTAAAAATACTAATTTATTATGGTAGGTATTAATACCTAAGGAAATCACAAAATCTCAATGTATTATTCACCTCGATAATTCACTATATACAGATACCCAGACAGTTATATTAAATTCTGCAATATGGTGGTTGTCAACCTCCTTAGCGATGCTAATTCCTCAAACGGCAAGGAATATTCATGTCTGCCTTGTGGAGCCGTTCCTGGATGAACTCGCTCTCTGCATTATTGCCTGTTAGTAATTAATTGTAATACTTTGGTAGTTGGACAGTGACCGGACTTAATTGCAATGTAATAATAATAATAATAAAAAGGCTTAGCGAACCAAAAGTTTCGATGCCGATATCACCAATCGATGTCCACATTCTTCCATCCACCGGGCTCCGTCTAAACCCAACCTCTCCAAATCAGCCTTAACACAATCTACCCACCTTCGCTTTGGTCTACCCCTCGGACGCTTGCCAGTCGGTACAGCGCATATTATTTTTTTCGGAATTCATTCGTTACTAAGCCCAGCGATTATACATGTCCATTTTATTCCCCTCAACTTAATCTCCTCAATTATATTAACCGGACACAGTTCACGAAATTCAGCGTTGGGTAACCGCCTAAATTCTTCGGTTATCTAGTCCTTTTTCGGTCCGAATATTCTGCTCTAAACTATATTTTCAAAAATCTTAAGACGTTGCTCATCCCATAATGTAAGCGGCCACGTTTCGCATCCATAAAGAACCGTTGGAAGAATAATAGTTTTGTAAATTCTAATTTTTTAGTTTCGGGATAGGAAGCGAGAACTAAGTAATTTTGACCAAGAAAAATAACAAGCACTTCAACCTAACCTTAATATCCTCTTCAATGTCGATTTTTCTAGACTTCGTAGACCCTAGATACCTAAAATTCTGTACGTGTTCAAACACATTCCCTTCTATATCGATATCACCGAAGTTGTCGCTAATCACTATTTATTACAATGTAATCATAAAATATTGAACCTATAAAATTTAAGGTATTGTCCAATTCTTATGCAAGAGAAACATGACATCAGAGTCATCCATCCATTTGGTTAAAATTGGAATTTAGCCTCTCAAAACTTCTGTGAACTGAGAAAAGATAAACACGACAAGTGCTAATCTGAATACTCTGAATACTAGCCTAATCTGAATCGAACAAGCCTCATGCATAGTCCGTGCCAATTAAAAGAACTCTGAAAATTATTACACAATGGTTTATTATTTCCAAAAAAAATTAACATTACTTTCCATGTTACATAAATAAAAGGTGATTCGTAATATCGGTCTAAATATATATTTTTTCATCATTGCTAATTCGTTAAGAAAATAGATAACATTGCATTACTTGATTTAAAACTTTCAAAAGGTTGAAAACCAAAACCAAGGCTATACCTAACCTTTGCAATAGAACATATGAAAAATATTTAGAACACCATATTTTTGTACCAAATTGTCCGATTTCATGGATTTCTTTAGTTTTTAGGAAATTTCGTAAACTTTAAAAAAAAACAAGAACATCCACAAAAAAGTGTGTACTTCTCGAGTTATTCAGAAATCTAATTTGACCACTCTTCGTAACTGTTATTCATTTAAGTACGTTATCTAGATAAATTTAAGAGAAGATTTTAGCCAAATTTCATTGAAATTGGTACATTTGTTTAGCCGCTACAGTCTATACCAACACTGGTTTTTCGGCTGCCATCTTGTAACGAATTTGCAGATAGCAATGCCGAGGTAGGAGGATCATGCTCTGGTGAACTCTGACTTTGATTCCAAATTTGAAAAAAATTGGTCCAGTAAGAAATACGCGGACGTCGCGTTCCAGTGCCGGGTTGGGGAGGGGGGATGGGGCTTTTAACTCTGGCAATAATCCCCCGCCTTCATTTCCTCTAGAAAAAAAAATCGTATAGCCTATCAAGCAATAAAGGAATAAAGGAGAGGACGAAAAAAAATGTACTACTGACGGGTACATTATTTTTTATTCGATTTTCGAATTCTACGTAACGTAAACCTCAAACTTTGAGGAGGGATTTAATTTTTGCGTTTTTTGGACGATTACGATGGTTTGTTATTGAAAATGATAAACCGAAATTAAATATAAAGTAATAATTAATCATTTAGTGATTAATTCGGGTAGTTTATTGAGTAAAGCACTGACCTTCTATTCTGAAGGTCCCATGTTTGAGTCTGGTTGTAGGTGGATAAATGTTTATTCTGTTTCATCAACCGGATTTCATCTTTGGGATAGCAAGACCATCGCTCTCCCTCCTCCCTAATGGTTAAGTTCTCAAACGTAAGATCTGGATTAGGAACTTTTCCTCGTGAACTTCAGGATTCACGTCTTTCTATACATATAAAAGGATATATTATCCTTTATCCTTGTAGTTGTTGAAGTTTATGCAAAAGAATTGGATGAATGTATCGTAGATGGGTTAAGTTATTCCCAGCGCGCTCGAGATATTCCGAGTTAAATTGAGCTGGCTACCTGTTGATTGTTCGACCTGCCTCACTAACCTCCCCTTTCAGTCCTTTCTGATCCCTTTCAGTTTCAAAGGAACAGCGGAAATATGGTAATATCTGGAGGGGTGGTCTTCTCTTTCTTTTGTTAGAGTTCTGTTTGCTCTTCAACTTTGTAGACCCCTTGATGATGCCTTGGGGGAAAAAAAAGTATTTTATACTCGAATAGGCTGGACTGGAAAATGAGCGAGGGAAAGTAAAAGTCATTCATAATAAGACGGAATGAGAATTTTTTTAACTAGTTTCATTTATTATATTTTTTTTATATCTCTAGTTTTATAGAAGGTTTGTCTTCAATATTTTATGTTAAATTTCTTTTTACTTTATTAGAGATGAATTTTAAGGTTTTACGTTTTTCAGTCAATCCTCCATTCTGCTTTAATCTTTATTTTTTTGGATGTCAATCAGAGTGATGGGACTCACCTCTGTCTTGAATTTTTCCTCCTAATATAACTTATTAGGAGCTAGCGAAAATATAAAAATATATATTTAAAAAAAATCATAAAATTTTACTATTATTGTGTTGATGAATTCTTATACTTTTTGTAAATTTAGTACGGCATAAAGTTTGTCAGACTAGGAAATAAATTAGTCTTATTCCAAAAAATATATAAATATATTAAACTCAATTATGTTTCTAGAGTATTTAGCAATTGTTTTGTCTATTCGTCGAATAGCATTTGACATTATTTCTTAGGGAGTAGATGCTGGTAGTTATAGGTAGTTAATTTCTTTATTTTTTTCAAATTAATTATCATTATATGTATATGAAAAAAAAAATCTTATGGACTGAGGCTGAGGCTGAGGACCCCAAAATTAAATCCTAGATCATTATTATCAGTATCGCACACAATCGAGGAATGGATAGGCTTAATTAATTAAACAATAATAATAATAGGCTTAGTGAACCCGAAGGTTAAATTCCGACACCACCAATCGCTGTCTACTCCCTCCACCGGTCGCTGTCCAAACCCAGTCCCTTTAAATCGTCCTTAATGCAATTTTCCCATCTTCGTTTTGCTCTACTCCTTAGACTAACTTATTAGGAGCTGGCAAAAATATGAAAATATATATTTTAAAAAAATCATAAAATTTTACTATTATTGTGTTGATGAATTCTTATACTTTTCGTAAATTTAGTACGGCATAAAGTTTGTCAGACTAGGAAATATATTAGTCGTATTCCAAAAAATATATTTATATATTAAACTCAATTATGTTTTTAGGGTATTTAGCAATTGTTTTGCCTATTCGTCGAATAGCATTTGACATTATTTCTTTGAGAGCAGATGCTGGAGGCATTAAATTATGAATAGAAAAAATAATATTTATACCAATTTAATCGCTTAAATTGAGCGGGCTGATAAGATATAATTTTTCGAGGGGCGACAGACCCTTCTGGGCCACACCCAGCCTCTATAAAGTGGACACTACTAATTAAATGATTGCTTAAAAAGGAAAATCTGACGGTTAAGCGTGATCCTGGCCCGATAACATCCCTGCACATCCGTTGGTCTTGAAACAGTACTTCCTAACAAAGTTCTGAATCCAAGAACTTTCATAGGTTCCAGTGGGACGGTTTTTTTTTTTTTTGTTAATTTTTAATCGAATTAATTATTTAAAATATACGTAAAGAATATTGAATAGGCCACCAGCTATCATAAATCAGACTTTTGAATAGGCCAAAAAATGATATAACATTTAATTTTAGTGTTCTTTTTTTTTTTGTAAGAATATGAAAAGAAGATTGCTGTAAGGAAGGATATTGAGAAACGAAAAAAAAAAATTCATAAATTACATTTTATTTTTTACACAAATAAAAAATAACATAGGAACATCATTTTGTTTATGTAAATAGACTATTTATTTATTGTTTTGTTGCCTCTGCCCTGTAGGGTCATTGGGAACACCTTTAAATCATACCCTGTTGTAGAGTTTTATCGCTTTTACGAATTTTGAAGTTTTTTTTTAACTGCACTTTCGCTGTCTTGTAGATTTTCTTTTAGACTTTATGTCATGTCCAATTTTTTCCTTTCAGTTTCAAATATAGGGCAGTCTTGTATAATATGCTTTACAGTTCTTTGGAGATTGCAGCTCTCGCAGGTCGAAGGATCAAGTCCTCTTAGTTGGTAGGGGTGCGAGAACTCGCAATGTCCAATTCGTAATCTGTCTCTTCTTTTCGAGAGGATCGGTGAGAGGTTTCCCATTTTAAACAGTGTGTTTTAATTTCCTTTAATTTCGATTCTTTTTGTTCAACTTGTTTTGCCACATGCTCCACACATTCTCCTTTTTTTTTAGACTATTTAAATTCCTTCTGTAATTTTAATTGTATTCAAATTACCTCAATTATTGACGAAGTGTTCCTCAGACAAATAATCATAATCAGATCATCAAACAAATAAAAATAACAAGAAAATTTATTTATTTCAATCGATATTTAAAGAATCCGTGCAATCATAATTTAAAAGTTTTCTTCACTACTGACTATTTCTTTTATGAAGGTCGTAGCGAGATGTTAGAAAGCCTAAAAGCTTTTTTCTTAAACGTTCTATCTAAAGCAAAAATAATTTATAAAATAAAAATGATAGTTCTGGAAATTAGCAAACTCTGCAGCTTTGTTTATTAGTATATATTTAATTTGTATTAGATATTCATAGCATACTACCATATTATTTCTCTCTGAAATAAATAAATTACTAAAATTTGAAAATATGATTAAAAAAAATTCTTAGTTCTTAGTCATACTGTGTAAGTGATTAGAGGGTGTAGACTGAAGCTTGAAGTCCTGAGAGCTCATTTCATTACAGCTTGTGAAGCAGTTAGCTCCTTGATATTGAAACTAAAGCCCTATAGTGTAGAAAACTAAAGAGATATAGTGTAGATAAAATATCAAGTTTGTATCTTCTACATATATAAAACTTGATATTTTAACTACACTGTCACCCACTATATATCTGATGTAATCTTATTATTTCTTTATCAGACAACTGTTTCTTATTTATATCTATTTATAATTCATTTATTTTATTTTCACCATGTACCTTTTATATTTTGTATCTTTTGTAGCCCTGATGAAGACCTGCTAGGTGGGTCGAAACGTAGGAGAAATAATTGAAAATTCTATTTTTTAAAAATTCAGTATGTATTTGACCGCACCCCCCGACCAACTCATTTTCATAAAAATGTAATATTGTTAGTATCATGGAAGCTAGCAAATAATTTAACGTACGATGGGACAATGGTCTTGAATACCCAGAAAATTCTCTCTCTCCACTTAGCTTTATAATGTTATATTAGCCGCCCATGTTTCTGGGATGATAATGGCATAATCTTGTAAGTAGTTCAATCCGCTACGGCAGAAATAGTCGAGTCCAACTTAGTGAACTGAACAGTCGAGCAAGTTGGGCTTTAGTTTCAATATCAAGGAGCTAACTGCTTCACAAGCTGTAATGAAATGAGCTCTCAGGACTTCAAGCTTCAGTCTACACCCTCTAATCACTTACACAGTATGACTAAGAACTAAGAATTTTTTGTTTATTATATTTTCAAATTTTAGTAATTAATTTATTTCAGAGAGAAATAATATGGTAATATGCGATGAATAATTAATAAAAATTAAATATATACTAATAAACAAAGCTAGATGTATCTAGAGGTATCTAGATGTCAAGTATGAGTAAATTATATAATTCTTATACATATGTTAAAGATCTATTTTTCGTTTCAAAGGTGACCATCCTTTTTGAGTTATTTTATTTAACCGTCTTGTCAAATCCATGGAGAGATTGTTATGCTCTGATTATTATTATACTAAAGATAACGTTTTAAGAGTTTTTGTTAAGAATTTCAGGGAAAAAGTTTTTTAAAGCAAAGTTTCAAGTTATTTCTAATAAAGTTCTTAGATTATGGTAAAAGATTAAATTTTATTAATGTAAGTTCCTAAATAATTAGATTTTTTAAAATGAGAAATAAACAATAATTGGGCTTAAATTACAGACATAATATTTATTATATGAATAACCTGATTCCAATGTGTCCTGTGTTGGACTAGCTATGGATGTGGTGCTCGATTAATATTTTTAATTTTTTTTTTATATTAAACTTCTCCAAAACTATTAATTGAAAAGTTACATGGAAAACAGTCGAAGCTCCGAAATAACAGAAAAAATAAATAAAAATAAATATTCCAGTGTTATTGTTATTAAAAAGTTAAAATTTAATTTATAGCCCTGCAAATTATGGTTCAAAGTGAAAACAAATATCACTCATTATTTTTTTTCAAATTTCTTAATTTTATAGGGTCCACATATATTTGTAGAATTTTAATTGGTTTTTTTTATATTGCTGATAATATTTCAATTTTGAATATTTAAACTTTATTTTAAAATTTTTATTTACTTATTTTTTTATGAAGATAAAACAGCAATGTAATAAGTGTCCAGAGATTACGCTAAGTTATTTTAAAAAGTGGAAGTCACATTTGCTTCGGGATAAAATCCCTGAACTAAATGTATACATTATTTTTTTAGGAAAGCCCAGTTTTAAAACAAAAAGTGTGTTTGTTCGGAGCGTTCTACTCAATCGATGTTGTAATGGTGTTCTGGTATTTGTTTGTAACTGAGGCTGGATAAACTGGAGCTGGATTAGCTGAAGCCATTAGTGCGGGCTGAGCTCCAGTGTCAGGGCTTATACTGTGTGTGTGTATGCCTGTGTGCAGTTGAGGGATATGTCTGGTTTCCATCCAATACAACATATATCGTTATTGAATATGTTTCTACATCAATATTGGTGAGGGTGTAGATAACTAGAGTTGCCGGATATCACTATATAGGCAGTTTCTTTAGGATATCATTTTGCCGAAGCCACTTTGAAAAAAATGTTAGAAATCTATAAAGATATTTTGGGATATTAACGAATTGTAATAACTAATCAAATCTTGGAGGGGGGCTTGAGGCTTCAGAATCAATTTTACGGGAATTATGGGATCGAATCATCCAGACTTGATAACATTATATAAGAGAGTTTGTACCATAAGTTGAAAAACGGTTTGTCTTATTTTTTAATCCGTAAGATCTAACATAATGCATGACATGCAATGTTCTAATAAATTGTGTGATAATAATTGAAGCGAAATTTAAATTAGTTAGAGAGAGACCAAAAAAAATTAAAATAAAGAATTCTAAAATACCTAGTATTCTCCGTTTGGTTAGTAAGCTTTTGACTGTTGAAATGACATACGCTTTCTATCTCTCTAATGTAGACTGTTTAGATATTTACAATTATTTGATTGTCTGAAGGCTTGTACGTTATCCTCATAAAAAAGTTAAGTGATTATCATAACCATTATCTCATTATGGTAAAAATATTGTTAAAAATCCCTTGTTTCTCCTCGTATTTCCCCTAAAAGTAGTAAAAATTTGTACGTAAGAGGATTGAAAATTTATACATGAATTGTAGCTTGTTATTAAGTCAGTGATATGATAATTTTAATTCTATTTTATGATAAAAAAAAACAAATAATATCTTGTTTAATTTGATTTACCAGTAAGTTGATTAAAAATAGTAGCTGAAATGGTAACATTTTCTGAAGTGAAAACTTCTTTAGACAGATTTTTTTTTTAGGAGAGTGGATTAGATTGAGCTGTCAGATCTATGATGTGTAACGCTCGGGTAAAGCCGAATGGAGCCGACAGATTAAAAAGTTTTTGCATATCGATTAAACATATTTAACGATTTAAAATATCTCAAAAAATAAAAATCTGAACTGCATATTGTTAGCGAGACAAATGTTCATCATTTTATCCTCTTTGTAATAAGCTATAGTTAAAAAATTTATCTTAGCGCAACGCTGTGTTGGAGAGGCGAAATGGCAAAAAATAGTGTCGAAAATCAAATGAGAACGATTTCTTTGGAAGATATGTATTAAAATACCTCAGAAACTGAAAATCGGACCTACATATTGTATGCGAGGAAATTTTTCAGTATTTCATTCTCTTTATAATGAGCTATTATTTATAATTTACATTTCATATAACTTATATCGCCATGTTGATTGTTTTATTTCTATCGTGTGGTCTAAAGCACACACCTTAGTTTTTTTGTTTTTTTTTTATGGTTTTTAAGGTAATTTTCTGTTGGAGTGTTCGATTTGTATTCAGAGAGCAGCGGGTTGGAGAGAATTATTCTACTCTAACAGCCGAGCTCCATACCCTACCGACATGGCACTATCTATAATATAATGTAATAATGATTTATGTCCAGTTTTAGCTTCCTCTCTCCAAGATAGGATCGCTTCCCTTCTAACTATCTGGTTAGCGATTCCTCCCTCTTCTATCCCATACCTACCTGATCAAATATTTTAAAAATTGTCTAGAAATAATATGGCCTACTGCTGTAAGGATAAAAAAGGCAATATACGTATATATAAAGAGAATCAATTGAAATA
Source organism: Nezara viridula (assembly GCA_928085145.1). NCBI lineage: Eukaryota > Metazoa > Arthropoda > Insecta > Hemiptera > Pentatomidae > Nezara > Nezara viridula. Next base: position 69,170,781 of record OV725083.1, on the reverse strand, counting down.
AAAGAAAAAGATAAATAGAAATGATTATTATAGCTCTTTTATTAAATTTACCCTTGTTAGATTATCCATTCCTACCTTACTGACAGACACTTCAAAGTCAATCATAGCAATGCTCATTCATCACTTTTTACTCAGTCTGCCGGTGTTCCTCAAGGTAGTATCCTAGGTCCTATCCTTTACACAGTTTATACAGCTGACATCACAACCAAATCCAACACTGTCATCACCACCTATGCCGATGACACGTGTATCCTATCAGTTAATAACGATCCATCTATTGCATCCCAAACGCTTCAATCACACATCACAAGACTTGAAAAATGGTGTCAGAATTGGAGGATTAAAATAAATTCCAATAAATCCCATCAAATTACCTTCCCTCTTCGCCGTAAACCTATGACTTCCTGTCCTACAGTATCCTTCAACAATAGCCCTCTTATCCCTGTCGAACAAATCCGATACTTAGGACTCCACCTTGACAAACGACTTACTTGGAACCCCCATACCAGACTGAAACGACTTGAAACCGCCCGACGTTTTCGACTACTGCAGCACTTACTAGACAAACGCTCTAAGCTCACAACCAATTACAAACGATTCATATATATGACAATAATAAGACCTATTTGGACTTACGGAATTGAGCTTTGGGGCTCCACTAAACCATCCTCTCGTATCCAATCCTTACAATCTAAAATCCTCAACGCTCCTTACTTTGTCACAAATAAAATCATCCATAAAGACCTTAATGTTCCATATGTTTCCGATTTGGCCCAATCCAGATATCTATCCTTCCATAACAAACTGCAGAACCATCCGAATCCTCTCGTTTCAAACCTTGCTTCCTCCTCGATCCCTGATAATCCTCCGAGGTGTCTGAAAAGAAGATGGCCTCGGGAACTTCTAATATAGAACTTTAATTTGAGTTCTACCAATGGGTAGCTTCTCGTCATGTTGTACATGTCATGTTACCAATGTCACATTTACTTATTGTATTTTCCATGTAATGCAGTTGTAAATCTCAATAAAATAAAATTAAAAAAAAAACCTTGTTAGAAATGTAATTATTTTGTCAGTTTTATTGCTGTCGTTTCCTAAGGCTAGTAAAATATTTTGTGATATTTCTAAGTCATTTAATTTAATGTTTCTTAATGAATTGTATAAATTGCAATTTTATAGAATCCTACAGATTCTTTGACTAATATCATATTGTTAAAGTTTTGTTATTATGTTTGAGAAAACCTTAAGAGTAGAAAAAAAAAAGTAACAAATATAAACTAAGCTGAGAAAGAGGAATGAAAATTTTAAATCATATTTCGAAAATTGGGTTCCATTGTGACAAATATTTCTGTGGGGTTGGAACCTTTATTCAACCGACTTAGTTACAATAGTGGAATATAGAAGGCAGGAGCCTGTGGAAGGATAATGGTACTCTCTAAGAAAAGTTGCCTAATTCAGTGAAATATTATAAGAGACAGACTTAAAGTGGGGTATAAATTGCAGAGGTGTTGGTAACAATGGAGAGCCCTTTATGTAAAAACTCCTTAAATTGTAAGAAAGGTGCCCCCCTCCATCCCAATCCACGGCTCAGCCACTTTAACCTCCCCTCCCCCCATCCACCAACTCGAATGAAGAAAAAGTTATCCCCTCAGTTGATTAGAGTCCGTTCCAATCTCTGTTACTGGGATCCTTTCCATTCTTCTCTGCAACGAAATGTAACACTTACATTACTGTCTAGTTTTCTTATTATAATATAAAACAAGTTATCTTAAAAGAGAAAATTTCACAGAAACAATAAAACTGAATACAACAACGTTAATAAAGGCTGGTAAAGAACTCAGGCTCGCAATAAATACGGACAAGACAAAATATATGTTTAATGGCAGAATAAAATGGCGACAATTTTGGTGTTATTTAACACGTCCACTGTTTTTTATGTATGAATTAGGTTAGGAAGAGAGAGGAGAAAATATGAGGAGGGATAAAAGAAATGTAAAAGGGATGAGAATAAAAAGAAAGGAAAATATATAATGTTAATGAATGAATGAAAGAAATTGTCAAAAAAGAAGATAAAATAAATTAAAAAAAAAAAAATAATAATACATATAAAAACAAATATTGAATACTTAACAGTTGACCGTTGTATTATTGGCAAAACTACTAAAAGCCAACGTTTCGACTCGACTTTGCAGGTCTTCTTCAGAGAGGTGTGTTCAGGAAGAAGTTTCACTTAAAATTTCTTCTAACCTCCTTAAACGCCACTCAGTTCTAAGTGAAACTCCTTACTGAACACACCTCCCTGAAGAAGACCTGCAAAGTTTGGTCGAAACGTTGGCTTTTAATAAAATAGTTTTGCCACTATTTAGCCTATTTATGACCGCTACCCCGGACCATCTCCTTCCTTAAAAACAAATATTGTGTACTGAGCACATATATTTTAATGGTACCGTATATTTGTGTATTAGTTTTAAAAATTGTCCATGATTGATAAATAGTGGTTGTAGCAATCCAATATAATTGGGCAGCAACCTTGTATGAAAATAAAGTGATTCTCTCTATTGAAGGAAATACGTTTGAACAGGTTGAGAAGTTTATGTATTTTGGGTCTACGGAAACCAGAAATAACGAAATTGAAGTCGAGTTTAAGAATAGGTCAAAGGCGAGAATCGCTTGCATTTTTCAGTTCTGAAACTACTCACATCACTGATGTTGTCCCGAAACTTAAAACTTATAACAATACCATTATTTTTCTACGGTTCTTTATGGATTCGAAACGTGACCGCCTAGATTAAAGAATGAAGAGCGTCTTATGGTTTTTGAAAATAAAGTATGGTGTAATATATGGACCGAAGAAAGAGGAGTCAATCTGAGAATTAATGCGGTTACACAACGCTGAGTTGCGTGAACTGTACCCGGTTAATAAAATCAACATGATTACGTTGAGGAGAATAAAATGAGCATGCAACATTGCAGGGCTTAGTAATGAAAGAATTTCTAAAATGTTGATACGCCCTATGTCGACTGGTAAACGTCCAACGGATAGAACAGAGCGAAGGTGGGAAGATTGCGTTAAGGCTGAACTGGTAGAGTTTGGATTAGAAGGCGCCTGAGGGATATAATAATGTAGACATCGATTGTTGGAGTCGGCATCGAACCTTCGAGTTCGCTAAGCATTATTATTATTATTATTATTAAAAGGAACTATTTCATTATGTACACAAAATTCTTATACATGATATACCTATACCAATCTAATGTTGAATATAACTTTTAAACATTCTCAATGAATTTTGCTTTTATTACCAGAATACAGCGAAATTAGAACTATTTCTTTAGTTGGTATGATAAAAATAAAATATATTAAGTATAAGATTTAAAAAAAAAAAGAAACAAAAAATATAAATAGGTTTCAAACATATAAAAAATATAAAGTTTCAGATATTTTTAGAAATTCCGTCCTCGGAGAGAAAATATATATTTTATTCGAGATTTTTTTCTTCTTTCCTAAAACTATTGATATATTTATCGATGTTCCGTTTTCATTTAACAAGTGTTCAGAATAATGTATTCCGGAATTTAATTCGAACGTAATGATTATTGAACTTTTGAGGGAAACATAAATGGATTTTAATGCTTCCATTTTTTTTTAACTCTTATACGTTGATTTTATAAATGATAGGGAAGAAAAGTTAAGTAACAGTGATGAAACTTAACTTAGCCCAAAACCTACACTGGTTATTTGGGTCCAATATTATAATAATTGATATTTATTTATTATTGAATAATATAACATTCCATCACTTCAACGTGGTTATAGGAAGGTAAGATCACATTTATACTATATTTACAAAATATAACGTATGAAATAAACAGAAGCAAAATTACAACGTAATAATAATAAAAAGATATATACAATAAATAGAATAAAATAACTTAAAGATAAGTAAATAAAAAAAAAAACACATACATATAATATTTTCAATCAGGCGAGGGAACGCCGAGGCAGGCTTGCCCATCCAACTATAGAGAAAAAGCAGGACTCCAGGAGATTCCTGCGCTACTCTCTCAATCACTGTTATAAATCCAGTGGAGATAGATCGAGAGCGCTATTATAACAATGTAATAGGAATAAAAACAATATTAAAGGTTTTTCATTAGATAAGAACTAATTAAGTTTTCTGTTTCAGGTTGTCTTTTTAAGCAGCTATCGACTTAAGGTAAGATAACAAAATTCTTCCACTCTTTTCTATACATTTTTTTAAACTTTTCTATCGCTTCAATTAAGGGAAGTATTGTAATCAGGTCAAATTTTCGATGTGCGGTTTTAAAGGCACATTACGTTTCAGAGCCTACTGAGTCCAAAAATACAGTTTCAGCCATATCTGTTTGTCTGTGCAAAAATTATGGGAAGGTGTAGACCACTTTTGTTACTTCTTTTTTCGTTTTAAAGCATTTTGAATATTGATGCCTGCGAAACAAATGGAGCTCACAATAACAGAAAAACACGTTTTCATAGAATATGGACAAAAACTGCTCTAACGATTTTTCTATAATCATATAATTAAAGTCCTTTCCATTTTCGTACATGTTGGGAATTTCCGAGGAAATTCAGTGAAGAAAATTGAAAAGAAAAGGAAAATGTTTTTGGGCCGAACAGAAAGCATGGTGAAATTTGTAGATAATCTTTGGAAAATTAAATAAATTCATTACAAATAAAAAAAAATCGAAAACGAATTAGTAATGACACAGCGTATTCTATTTTCTACACATGCTTTATTACTTTTCAGTCCGTGGTACAGACCCCTTTTTATCAAATAATTAACATTCCACTGAAACTTCGTAAATAGCTTCTTCTCATCGTAACCTACAACTATCTTATTTAATAAAATTCTCGGAATTGGTGCGTTTTAAATCTGAAGACCACTAAACTTTATCCATTTAATTAGGTATTAAAAAATCGTTAATACCCATTTGTTTTTCAATTAAATCATAAGGTGATTTGAGCACAAAATCGAGAAAAAGGGTGTCCTTCAAAAATATTTAGCCGTTTGGCGTGACCTACACTCCAAAATAACGATCTTAGGAAAAACAGCTTAATATTTTTATAGGCCACCGTTTTTATCGATTTTGTGATTAAACCATACAACGATCCAAGTGGAAAGCAAATGGGTATTTACGTGTTTTCAGTACCTAATTAAATATACAAAGCTCTAGATTGAAAACAACCCAACTCTGAGAATTTTAGTAGATAAAATAGGTTAGTATGAGATGAAGCTATTCACGAAGTTTCAGCCGGATGTTAATAATTTGATAAAAAAAGGGTCTGCACCACGGACTATTCCTACATTACTAGGTAAGGCAAGTATTTTATCTGTCACATAGTTAGGAACATATGTTTTTAAATTTTTGTCGCTTAGATAAATTTTAGAGAATATATGTTCTTGAGAGTAAATAATATATTAGGAGTAATATATTGAAAATAATCAATTATACCCCTGTCCCAAAATACCTCATTCGCAGACCTTCCATCACATAAATGGATTCCGAGCATAGCTTCTCACAATAGACCCCTTTTGATAATTTATCACATTTTCCAGCTCTTTATTAATTTAATAAATAATATAAATAAATAATAGTAACTGTCCCGTTTTATTTACATTAAATATAGATTATACATATTACACATACATGATAAAAATACATGTCACATTAATGGGGAAAACAAGATGTCTAAAAATATCTTCTCATCAGTTAACTCCAATAACCATAAAAAGTTGTCCCTGCGCTTTATTTTTTGTTTAACCGGCTTATACTCTCAAAGCGGTAGACGAAAACGTTGTGCTTTAAATTAAATTAAAAAATCTTTAATTCTTCATCCGCACCTGACATGGTAGTGACAATTAGCAGTTCTGTTGTTAAGTTGAAAATGGCAAGATAGGCATGACGAAGAATGGAGCCCAGCAGCACCTCTTCTCTGGCCTGTTTACATCCTAAAATCAGGAAAGGAGATCTCTCATCCAGCTCCTTTTCAGTCGCCTCCTGATGAGCATTTCAGCCGTGGCCATGTCGTTGATAAGTCCATTTTGATGTCCGTGAAATTTAAGATGAAATCGGGAGTAAAGAGTACGTATGTGCTGGTCAATGGTTGGTTGTCTTAGGTCGGTATGTAAAGTCTTGTTGTTGACGTACCAGGGGGTTGCAGTTATAAGTCTTAAAATTTTAGATTGAAAATATTTTAGTTTTTGTAAGTGATTCTTTTTTGCTGAGCCATAAATCTGTGAGGCGTATGTCCAAATTGTGTAAGGGTATGTATTTAGTTTTTGTCTAATTTTAAATTTTGATTCAGAAAACAGTGAGTATAGTATTTTCAGTCGCTTGTTCAAAGTCTTAAATGATATTTTTAGTTCGATCCCTCTGTGATACAAGTACATTGTTTTCTCCACAATCTTGTCTAAATAAGACAACATTTTATAATATATGGAAAAATATTATTTCCCTAAATGAAATGGAATATACACAAAAATTTGTTATGCGCTAGATTAGATATTCCATAATATGTTAGGCTTTTGAAAACAAAAATGTTTGATTAAATGTATTATAATAATAAGGCTTAGCGAAACCGAAGGTTCGATGTCGATAGCACCAACCCATGTCTACATTCTTCCATCTAAACGGCGCCCTCTAAACCCGACCCCGCCAATCACCTTAACGCAATCTTCCCACATTCGCTTTGGAAGAAATAGCTTATTTAAGAACTTATTTCAACAAATTACGCAACAAAACATTATTTTGAGGATTCAGCAAAAACGCCAAAAATATATTAAATGATTTATAACAAGTTGCATGATTAATGTGGCAGAGACAGGCATTTTATTTATATTTTATTGAATACCTTGGTAATAAGTCTTTTCATTCGTGCCTAAACTTTAGGAATGTATGGTTTAAATATGCCAGGCATTAAAAAAATTTGAATTATAATAAAATCTGGAAAATTGGAGGTTTTGCCATTCTCCTTGCCATTATGCGAATCAATTCCAGGAGTTTTCGTAAATAAAATACTTGTATTGTCAAAATAACGAGGTTATATAGACCAAACGGCTCAATATTTTTGAAGGCCAATTTTATTCTCGATTTTGTGTTATCTTATAAAAGTAGACAGGAAATGGGTACTTACGAGCTCTAGGACGTAATTAAATAGACAAAATTTTCCGACATCCTGATTAACGTCCTAATTCCGAGAATTTTCATAAATAAAATATTTGATGGTTACGATGAGGTGAAGCTATTTCAGGCGGATATTAATAATTTTATAAAATGGTGTCGGTATCACGGACTATTTCCATAAACTATCATATTTCTTTTTTATATTATCCTCATCAAGCATGAATGGTTAAATTTTCCGTTGAGTTAAATTTTTCGATTCGAAATGATACTTTACTTGTTTATAAAAAAAAATCAAAATTTCTATTCCAGAAATATTCTTATATTAAAATGAGTTATGTTCTCCCTAGCTCCGCATTAGTTTACCTCTTTCATCAGGGCCAAGAAGTTGAAGACCCTCTGAGATAAGGATATAACAAATCCTTTTTCCGCCTTGTCAGGATCTTAACACGGAGGACTCTCTACTTCTTCCTTACTTCATCATTGCCTCTTCAGCCCGGAATTTCCCCCCCCCCCCTTCTTTTCCTCATCCTTACATCCTTCCAATCTTTACTGGAACTGACCCATTTAGCGATCCTCTCCTTTTTCCTCACCCCCGTTTCCAAGATTTATTTTTTTTTTTCGGAACTTCGCCGAGTCTCTTTTATTGGATTTCATTTTCTCGATCCGAAAGGTCGTCCTATATAAAAGGTCTTAGACTAAGAGAATTTTTCTAAGGTTTTCTCAAGCAATAAATTCCAAGCTCGGGAAAATCCCTTCTATTTCCTGTCTGGAATGAATAGGAAACTGCAAGTCCTTTCATCGTTTTTTTTTTTTCTTCTTTTCTTTAATCTGAAAATACAAATTTCTCTAGCATCATGGACCTTCCCTCTTGCGCCCGTTTCCCTTTTTTCGTTTCATTGCCAACTACATATCTTATTTTTTGTTTTGTTTTTTCAGAAAAATATATAATTCCGTTACAGCATAAGAATTTTGAAAACATTATTCTGTTTACATTTTTCTAGAACAAATCACATATTAATTTTTTTTTTTAATTTGAAACAATGTTGAAATTTAATAATGTGGTGTGGTAATGTTGTTTTTTATGTTTTCATAGTTTGAGATGTGTTGGACTACTCTAGTTTTGAGTTTTTTTTTTTTTTATGTTTCTTCTATACTACTTTTTTGGCAGTTGTTTTGTTCTTAATATTTTCATACACTTCTTACCCTCTCCTCCTCCAATAAATATATAAAAATAGCGACGGGACTATCGTTTCAATATTTCAAAGAACAATTTATTATTTTTTTAAAGATCTTTTTGAGAAATAGTACATTTTGCCACACTCAAGGGCACTTGGTGTTAGAATTGAGTGAGTCATACTCATACCATATATACAATTAAAATAAAATATATATATATAACAAAGCCATAAACTGTAATAAAAACGTCAGTTTGTATGTCAGTTTCAATGTCAGTTTGTTGTTCTCTCCATTTATAACTTAACAAACAACAGTTATTTTCTGAGCCTATTATATTGAGCAATTAACACCAAAATAAAAGTAAAAAAAACGGATTAACCGATAACTGGTTGTTTTCCAATAATCCCTTCTCTACCGTACGCTCTTTGAAATATGATACTAATAAAAAACTCTAAGATATAGACTACACATTCAGAAACCCAATTTCTTTTAGCCTGGTATCCCGCATATTTCCTTATAATCCCATTGGGTTTGTGGCAGTTCGTTATCTAAAATAAAATAAAAGTTGTCTGCTCATCTTAGATATCTGAAAATATTACATGAAATGAAACTATTACAAATAAAACTACCAATATTAGATTAGTTTTTGACATCAATTTAAATTGATCGAAATAACTATGAAAAAATGGATATTTATATTAAATATTGTAGTTATTACAAAGGAATAAAGCCATGACATGCCAAAACAATCATCATGTTTAAATTTCATTTTTATTTTATTCTGATACCCCTTTTCAAATATTACACTGCAGAAAGGTGAGCATACTTGTATAAAAAAAAATTATTATTTATGCTTGTGAATCAAGCTTGTACCTATCCTCACAATAATATGATGTTTAATAAACATATGTATAACCACAATCACAATTATTTCATATTGTTAAAATATTCACACGTGAAAAACTATTGTTATAAATTGAGCCGAAAAGTTTAAAAGTTCTAAAATCCCTGTAAAGTTTGTGTTGGGATAAGTTTATTTCAACCGGAGTGCTCAAATTTATTTTATTTGAACCTAGGGATCAAATATAACGGTTAGTTATATATTTAACCTTAACCGAACATATACATTATTTAAGAGAATAATATATAAAAATAATAGACAAATTTATGTATTATCATTTTATACAAAAAACATGTAGTGTAAGAGGATATATTGACAATAATTGTCTTCAAAGACCACTTTAAAAAAATTTCATGTAGTTTTTCCTTTTTTTTTTTTTAAGAACAATTACCGTTGTAGAAAATAGGAAAAAAAGCCACCCAAAATTGAATCCTAAATTTCATACTGTATTCAGGATGTCATTAATGTGGCTAAATAAACACGTACAGGCATGAATGATAAATATTTTTGTACAAGCATACTTGAGTGTCTGAAGCATAATATCTGAGTGAGAAATCAAGATTAAACAAAAATAAACTTTAACCAAAAATCTGAAGTAAATGAAGATTTGATACATCATGCTCTTATTTAGTCATATTAGCTACAATATTTAATAAAAATATCCAAGTTAATATTTTTCATATTTCCTTCGATCATATTTATTTTACGTCAATAAGGAAAACTAATCTAATATTTGAAGTTTTAACCTCTACTTCGGAAATTCCTTAGATAAAAGTTTGCCACTAAGTACGGCGATGGCTCACGTACTTATGAAGTTTCGCCACATGGCAAAGTTTTTGACGTTTAATAATTTGCGGTGTTTAGCGATCAATATTAAGAATTCATTAGGGACTTAACGAACTTCTCATAAAGCTCGCGATCCGCAAACTTTAACAATCTTATTAACGTCACTTATTTATTAAAAGCACTTAAATATCAGCTGCATAAATGGTATTATTAGTATTTTGAGATTTAAGATAAAAATATAGTAGGTTATAGAATATGCTTTATCATCAATAATTCATAAAAAAAGTGAGTTTTCAGATAAGAGTATTGGATCTTTACTAAATGGATTTTATCCATATACTGTATAGATATATTAAAATAACTATATTTTTATGTTGACTTATCGATATATTGACATTTAAATTTGCCTCACGAAACTGATATTTCAGTAAATTAATTAAATTTAAATTAATCATAAAACGTATTCTTACTAGAGCTGTTAGAAAAATATAGATATATTTTTTTTTAATATATTGATATTTCTGTTTAACATATTTTTATTAAAATCTGAATATTTAGAACCGATGTTTTTTTCCTCAAAAATAATGATATTAGAATATACTTTATCATTAATAATTCCATAACATAAAAACAAGCTAGTTATCAGATAGTAATATTGGATACGAAAAATAAGATTTAAAATATGATAATTATAAAAAAAAATATTTAAAGTACTTCAGAAATATTGATTGAAATAATTTATTTCTGTATCTTACTTGATTTTTTGTCCTTTCTAGATCCATAAAATTATTTTTAAGGATTTTTGTAATTATTAATTCAACTCATATTAGAATTTGGTAATCAGCAATTGGTAATTTTTTTTTAGCATTCCAAACATGGTTAATATATATATATATATATATATATATATATATATATATATATAAATGATTTGTTTACATCAATTTATTATTTTTATTTCTTCACTATCGAATGTACGAAAGCTTTGTATTTTTGTGGGAGCTTTAGTATTTTGTATACGGTTACTCCACAAATAATATTACTAAAATAAGCATATAGCTCGAAAAGAGTCATAAATAAGAGAACTTTGTTTATTACGTTATAAACGGAGAAATCCAAACTATGAAGCCATGCAATTCTAACATAATGATGAAAGTTGACCTACCAACGTTTCGAAAATTCAGACATCATCAGGACAGAGAAAAAAAGATTACATATACACAGAAATAAAAAACAAGAAGAGAAAAAAAAAACATTTGCTATTGAAACCTCACCAAGCCATCCAAAGACATACCGTATATAAATAGTATATATTTTCATGGCTTGGTACAATGTTTGGTACAAATACATATTATAAATACAGATTATGTATGTGGATAGTTTTTTTAGACTTTTACCATATAGTGTACAACAATTGATAAGATTTTTTTTTTTTACCATATATATATAAAACGTTTTACAAGACAAACGAAGTTCTACTTATTTCATTTGTAAGGTATAAAATAGAGAATATCGGCCTACAAATAAATGAGTACAAAACAAAATATGTGATAATAGGCCGAAGTTTCCACCCAAATAATAGGATCTGCGTTGAAGGAAAATCATTTCCGAGAGTAGAAAAATTGAAATATCCCAGCTCCTCAATAACCTAAATAAATGACCTCGCGCGGGCTCATTACCGCGTATGGGGAGCGTCCCACGGGTGGCGGATGTGGGGATGGTCGGTGGAAATTTCTTGGAAGTTCCTCCCGGCTAAGTCCGATGGACTCGCTGACCAACAATGAGAGGGGCCCTCCAGACTTGCTGGAGGGAGGGGCCCTCCAGACTTGCTGGAGGGAGGGGACCTCCAGACTTGCTGGAGGTAGGGGCCCACCAGACTTGCTGGAGGGTGTGACGTAGGATTGAACGCCCTACTCACATATCTTTAGTTCACCAAACACCACAAAAAGTCATGGATCTCCCTAAGGTAAAACGCTCATTATCCGGAGGTAAACTAGTCCCCCGTTCGGGTCTCCGGGTGGGGACTGCTTTAGGGGATTCATGGCGCAAGTTGAAATATAGGGATTTAAATATTGGTACGTGGAACGTAAGGAGTTTAAACACAGCAGGGGGGCTAAAATCGGTCGCGAATGAGGTAAATGGGTACAATTTGAATGTCGTGGCTCTGCAAGAGGTTCGCTGGCCAGGGGAGGGCTCGATGAGGGAAGGGAAGTACACTATTTGGTACGGAGGAAGCGAGAATCATTGTTTAGGTACCGGGTTTCTAATTAGGCGTAGATTACTATCCGCTTTGAGGGACGTACAATTCTTTAGTGATAGAATTTCGGTAGCTACATTTCAGGGACGTTGGTTTAAAATCGCATTAATAAACATACATTGTCCGACCGAAGACAGTGACGATGAAGTCAAAAGTGAATTTTACGATAAACTCGAATGGGTTTATGATAAACTACCACGAAACTACATGAAAATAATTGTAGGTGACGCGAACGCAAAGGTAGGAAGGGAAGAAGTTTATATTCCGACGATTGGTAAAGAAAGTTTGCACGAATATAGTAATGATAATGGGATCCGTCTGATAAACTTTGCCATCTCGAAAAACCTGATAATTAAAAGTACGACGTTTAAACATAAGGATATTCATAAATATACTTGGACATCACCGGATTCGCAAACACGAAATCAAATCGATCATGTCTTGATACAACACAGCTGGCAAAGCAGTATAATTAATGTACGGTCTTATCGCGGAGCAGAATGTGGGTCGGATCATGAATTAGTAATCGCGAAACTTCGACAAAAACTTACTATAAAAAAGAGAAAAGAAAACCGTTTCGATTTTGAGAATTTTAATTTGGAATAATTAAAAAATCTATCAATTAGAAACCAATTCGAGTTAGATGTTAAGAATAGGTTCGAAGCTTTAGAGCTTCCTGACGAGGACCACGAGGATATTGACAAGTTATGGATAGAGATCAGAGATAATATTAAAGCGGTCGGTAACTCGTGTCTAGGAAAAAAGGAAAATAAGAATAACAAACCGTGGTTTGATGAAGATTGCTTAAACATGTGTGAAAAAAGAAAAGCCGCTAAATTAAAAGCTCTAAATAATCCTAGCGAAGACAATCTGGAATACTTCCGAATCTCAAAGAACGAAACGACAAAATTGCTCAAAAATAAAAAAAGGGAGTATCTTAAAAATAAAATAATTGAAATAGAAACTAATAGAATCGAAAATAATGTAAGAGACATGTACAAAGGTATAAACAGATCACGTAAATATGTAGGGCCCGTAACGTCTGGAATTAGGGATGATAATAACAATATTCTGACCGATCCGGTTGACATATTGAATAAGTTTAAGGACCACTTTGACAATATTTTAAATACGGGAAATTATGATCTGTGTCCTCCTTCTGAGTACCAGAGTGCTGAACCGTTAATAGAAGGACCAAGTAAAGAGGAAGTTGAAGTAGCTATCGGAAAATTAAAATCATATAAAGCAGCGGGAATCGATAATATTCCTACTGAACTAATTAAGGCATGCGGGGAAGCTGGAGTTTCTAAAATACATCGGTTGGTTAAAAAGATCTGGGTGAACGAGAAATTACCTGAAGAATGGAAAGAATCTATTCTTATTCCGATTCACAAAAAGGGTCCGAGGACGGATTGTAATAACTATCGAGGAATTTCACTCCTTCCGGTATGTTATAAAATATTCACTTTAATCTTAACCAGTCGAATCACGGAATACGCCGAGGAAATTATCGGAGACTACCAATGCGGATTTAGACGGAATCGTTCGACTATTGGTCAAATATTTTCTTTACGGCAAATATTAGAGAAAAAATTGGAGTATAACGGTATTGTTCACCAGCTGTATATAGATTTTAAAAAGGCTTACGATTCTATTGACCGCCAGAAACTGTATAATATTCTAATCGAGCAGGGGATTCCAAAAAAACTAGTAAATCTAGTCAGGATGTGCTTGACGGAGACACTCAATAAAGTTAGAATCGGTAATAATTTGTCCGAAAAATTTGAGGTTCGTTCGGGCTTAAAACAGGGGGATTCTCTTTCGCCTGTCCTGTTCAATTTGGCATTAGAACATGCCATTAGGGAGGTAATGCGAACCGAGAAAGGGTTGGATCTGGGCGGGACAACATCCGTGCTGGGCTATGCTGATGATCTGGTACTGTTAAGCGAAGACGTTGAAACTATAAAACTAAATACGACAACGTTAATGAAAGCCGGAAAAGAACTAGGACTCGAAATAAACGTGGATAAAACAAAATATATGGTTAGCTGCAAAAATGGCGATACTACTGGTGATATCGATATAGATGGTAATATGTTTGAACAGGTAGATAAATTTAGGTATCTAGGTTCTACGATAACTAGAAAAAACGAAATTGAAGAAGAGATTAAGGTTAGACTGAAGGCGGGGAATGCTTGTTATTTTTCTGTGACAAAACTACTTAGTTCGCGCCTCTTGTCCAGAAACTTAAAAATTAGAATCTATAAAATAATTATCTTGCCTACAGTTCTTTATGGATGCGAAACTTGGCCGCTTACATTAAGGGATGAGCAGCGTCTTAAGGTTTTTGAAAATAAATGACCAGCGGACAGAAATACACCAGTATATAAGTAGCACAAACAGAGTTTTATTTTCTCTTCCAAAGGTATTTAAATCCCGAAATATTTCAAGAAATCGCATATCAACGGTGTACAATGCTATGATAAATCCAGTTCTGATATATAACCGTGAAACCTGGACACTAACCAGCACCCTAGAAAAAAGTGTTGAAAAATGTGAGAAGAAAATCCTTCGCATGATAACCGGAGCGAACTAGGATCAGAGTACTAACACATGGAGAATAAAGAATTGCATACAGAAAATGGTCAATCAATATTCCATGATATGAGGGCACGGAAGTTAAGATGTGCGGAGAATGTAGCTCGTAGCAATCCATCTGGAAGCCTTTACGTATCAATGAATCCCTCAATAGAAGGCAAAAGACCACGTGAAAGACCAAAAAGCAGATGGATATATAGAAACAACAAAGATTTAAAACAATAAAGAGGTAAATGGAAAGAAATATTGTAAACATAATCATTTGTATGTATGAGACTCATAGCTTTATAGTTTGGGTGTTTTCATTTACAACGTATATAACAAAAAATAGGTAAATATACAACAAATATAAATAATACTTGTTAATGGAAATTAATTTAATTATTATCTGAATTGCCTCTATTCAATAGAGTCATTGGCAATTCTTTCTCCAGTTTCCTATATTCTATTGTAGAATCCCGTTTTTTTAATAAGCATATCAGAATTTCCACATCTTTCTCTGTATTTTGTATTTTATTTTAGTAAGATACACATTTAAAATCTATTTATCTATTTTTAGGGAGGGTGGGTTGTGAAGGAATAGAAGGAGGTGTTTATTAGATAATTGTTTATTATTTTTTTTTTTTTTTTTTTAGATTTTTGTGAAGTTTTGATATTTGATTGTGAATTTCGGTAACCTCATGAACATTTCGGTTATTTATTTTGCAAGATATATTTTAATAGGTCTCGTTTATACTGCTTTTGAGGCTATCCATTTTAAATTTTTGATTGAATAGCATAGTGCCAATGCCTATTAGGAATTAACGTTATCGTTGAATTCTTTTCCATTATAGAGACGATTTATTTTATGCGGTACTCCAGAAAAAAAACTTGAGGCTTGTTTCATGATAAAAATAGATTTTCCCCAAATCAGTAAAATGTTTTTTGTTTTTTTTTTACAAAAAAGTAAAAGAAAACGAGACTAATTAGTAGAGAGTTGAAATTAAAATGGCAGCTGTGCTCACAATTAAATGTGAATTAACTAACTTGAAAACAATTTAAAAGTGTCTAAACTAAGTTTGGAGCTTGGCATTTGGGGAGAAGGACCACCATTGCCGGTTTGGGGACTGAATCGCTCTTTAAAAGAGCTTATGTATAAAAGAAAAGTCAACTGATAAACTCGACAAACTTTTAATTCATTCAAATAAAAATCCACCCAGTCAGGAGAAAACTTTTTCATAAAAGATTTTTACTATCTAGAAGGCTGGATGAGTCTACTATTGCAGAAAGAGAGAATGTTTGAGAGAGGGAGAAGAAAAAAAAAATATAAGTAGGTTTGTGAGAGATTTAATATAATTTATTTTAAAAACAATATTATAGCTCGACATAATAAGTTGACAGTTCGTGGTGAAATGGTTCGTGGTACAGACCCATTCTTACTATTACTTTACTATGAAATATATAATAAAGAAAAACATTGCGATCGTGAAAAAAATTCGAATCTGTGCTTTTGACGGAAATAAACGTTTTGAGGTCACCTGAGTCCAAATAACCAACTCTCGCAAAATGATCTGTGTGTGTGTGTTAATAGTCTAGCTCAAATACGAAAAGTCGTACGAAAATGAAATTGCATATTTAAGGTTTGTATATGGTTGGGATATTATAGCAACGTTTTCTTCAAAATCGGCTCACCGGAAGAGACACTTTTTATCATCGATTGAACATATCGATTTTCTCGATAATGGCTCTAACGATTTTGATTCAATTCATTATATCAGTGTAAAATTAAGCATTTTTACAAAAAATGTAGATTTTATTCATTGTAATTGTATGATATATGATTGTAATTCGGCCTGTATAGTTTTTTGTTTAAGTTTAAGGGAGCTGCTATTAGTCATAAAATTTTGGGTTGAAAAGATTGTAGCATTTTTCGCTGAGCTGAAAAACCATGAGGCGTATGTCCACATGGGTTGTTTGTTTAGGCCTCAAAGGTCATCAACGCCTATCTAATCTTTGTTTCAATTATCTCAACAATAAATCATTTTTGGGAAAAATAAATTACATGAATAAAAATAAAAATATAAAAAACAACTCGAATTTAATTTTTTTTTTTTTTTTTTTTTTTTACTGATTTTTTTATTTCCTTCAATTCGCTTGGAGGGCTCTCATTGCACATGGATTGTCAGTCAGGAGCTATTTCCTTTTTGTCGATATGGGTTTGAGTACGTATGGGTATATATTTCATTTTTGTTTAATTTCCAATTTTTATTTTTTTTAAATAAACAAAAAAGTGAGAATAAAATTAATAAAAGAAAATAAAAAATCGCGTCTTTAAAATTTTTCATTGATTTAGAAATATGGTCTTCAGGTCGTCCTTCTGTCGAATATTAGTCCAATGTAACGTTAATGTTGAACTTTATAATTTTTTTTAAATACGTTTCTTAATTATTTAATATTACATTTTTTCACATACATACAATGTAACGATCGTATCACTTTACTATACACTTGATTTTCAGAACTCTCAACATCCAGCAGATAGTAGGGCGATAACTATAACTAAACGAGTATATTTTATCAATGAAATGAGTATCTTTAAATAATTTGATGTGTTCGAATTTTGACTTCAGAAGAAGGTTGCTTAGATATTCTTGGCTGGTAGTGACCATGCATAAGACCCCTCCTCCCGAACGTCGGGAAAAACTTCCCTCAACTATCTCCCAACTCCCCTCTTTCTTGTCCCGGCACCAATTCCACTTCCAGGGCAGACATAGAGTACCATCAGGACACTAAACCACTCTTTCTAAGGAGCTCTTTCCCGGGATCTCTTTATGGGAGTTGTCCTACGGAGTTTTTGTGGCAATGCTTTGTTATATAGCTTAGGGGAGAGAGGGAGGATCCTTGTGTGGATATTCTTTTCTGGAACTGGTTCAATAATCGTTATCGCATAATATCGCGATTTTTTGGAATAGTTACTTCTGATACTTCCATTCAGTAATAGGTTCATCTCCATGATGTACATTCTCCTTTTGACTAGCAAGGAGTGATCACTGTCAGTAGGTCACCGATTCAAACCAGATTTTCTTTATTGTGATTATACTTAGAAAAATATTACATGTCCTGGTTTTCATTCCAATGAGCCGTAGGAGGTGAGAAAAACAAATTATAAAATGCCTGAAAAGGAGCTAGGTGGGAGATCTCCTTTTCTAAATTGATGAAATTAACAAAGACCAGAAATATGTGCTGCTGAGTACTATCATTCCTCATCCATAAAATGCCATATTTTAAAATATGTTGTACTAATTGATTCGTATGAATAATACACAGAATATTTTGTTTAAAACAATATGGAAATAAGTAAATCCTATTTATTAAGTTAGAGAGGAATTAACTGTGGTTTAATTATTCGATTACAATATTCCATTTAACATAATATACCAAAATATTTGTACAAATTACTTTTACAAAATAAAGCCTCGATCATGAGATTTTCCTAATTATTAAAAAAAAATAAAATGTACCAACAAAAAACGTCTTTACGAAATAATAAAGTATGTATCAGCCAGCAATTAAAGAGTAGTAGAATAATAAATCCAGAATCTTAATAGAGGAAGAAATTATTAAGTTAACAAATCTAACGGACTGTATCTTTATTAATAATTATCTGACTCTTACGACATTTTTGTTTTGTAGAGAACTTACTAATCTATCTAATAATCAGTGGTGCAATCGAAAGAAGTGCACACTTTTTGAGTTGTTAACAAATAAAGTTTCTTTTCCTTCATAACTTTTTTTCATGACATTTCGGAGGGATATGACTATTTTCCTCACTGGAAGGAGAAAATTTCAAAATGAGATGTCAATCATTGGATTTGATAAAAAATTAAAGAAGTCAAAAAAAAAACTTAAAAAAAAATAAAAGAAATAATTTATGAAGATTTTTATTTTCTCCTTCACTTTATTTCCTCCTTCCCGTCACTCTACTTTCCATATCTCCATCTCCACTTTGTGTATATTGATACATTTGCTCGTTTATATATTTTTATTTTATTTTACCTTTTTTTTCTCTTATACGCAGTCAGTATATTTTGATAGGCTTTGCAACACCTCAATTTTCTATTTAAACTATTCTATTAACAATATCTCAATTTTTTTTTATTTCTTATATAACTTCATATTCCTTTTCTTTGTTTTACATTTTATTCTAAGATTATCATTTTTAGTTCTTACGTTAACTTATTTTGATTACGTTTACTTCATTAGTCTGCACTTTTTAGACGTTATTATTATTTATTTCTTAGTTCTTGTTATTGTTATTATTGTACCTACTTTATTTTACTTTAATGTCCACTTATCTAATTCATTTTACTTTAAGTTTTTTCTACCTACACTGTTTATGTTTCTCATACCTATTGATATCTGGTTCTTTTCTCAACCATGATGAAGGCCTGAACTTCGGGTTGGCAAATACTAAAATAAATATTATTATTTATTTTTGCTATTTTTATTACGACTGATTAACCCAACCATCCTTCTCTTCATTATTCACTACAGTCAACCAACCATCAACCCACAATTATAAATTTAAAAAAAAATTTTTTTGCTATTTTTTCTTCTTCTGATCAGTTGTTCAGTATCTTCCTTTAATGGGTTTGTAGAACCTTTTAGATCCTTTATTGTGTGTAGTGTGATAGACAGTCTTAATTATTTATTTATGTTTTGTTTTTATTTCTCCTTTCTTATTTAATTTCAACATTATTTTTAAAATGATGAAAACCATTAAAATTATTTTGTTATTTTATTTTGCCTTCGCTTTGCCAAGATTTCTAGTTTTTGATAAACCAACCGATTTTTTTTTTTGCAGAATTTGAAAATATTACCAATTGTATTGATTGAATTATGATGTATCGTAAATCATAAACAATCAAAAGTAAAGTGGCTTCCACTTAAGTTAGGGCCAAGTAATTTTTATTAACGAAAAAGCAATTCTGATTCGTTTCTATCGTCCTTTAAAACTTTATAATACAAATTAGTTTTGAAATAAAAAAATAAAAACTTTAGTACTTGATTTTCTTGGAGAATGTTTTTCTTCCCTTAACTAAAACATTCATAACCCTTCAGCGTTAAAAAAAAAACACAGACATTTTTGTATTTACACTCAAATTGATATATTTAAAGTACCTTGTAGGCTCACTTTAACTTGTGTATGTAGTACTAGATTTCTTTATTGAAAAATTATTGTATTTAAGTATGAATGTTTTTCTATTTATTTCTATTACTTATAATTTATTTAATTTTGCTACGAATTTCTGTATTTCATTTAATTTTAACTTTAAGTTACATTTCCTTGGTTTATAGTTTTTGCCTTTGTTATGTAGATGTTTATATTTTTTTATTTATTTATTTATTTATTTTTTATGGTATTGTATATATGGTATGAATATGCCTCACTCAGCCTTAGTACTCAGTGCCCTTAAGTGTGGCAAAATGTATTATTTCACAATAATGAGATAATTTTTAAACATAAAAAAAAATTTCTTTATTGAAAAATAGCTCTTTCCAAATATTCTGTGAAGGTCTCTATCGAAGTTACCAGGACTCGATCGACGAAGGAAGAGAGACTACCATAAAAAATAAATGAAGTTGGAAAGTAAGAGACATTCCTATTTCAAAGGAAATGAATTTAACAGCAAGTTGAGAATGTTTTATGAACTGAATGAGCCTCAAATAGCTCCTGCCTGCTATTTAGTGGTTCATTTATAAATAATTTATTTTTATAATCGATAATTCATCGAGTACTAATGTAGCAATTAATGAATGGTTTAGCTAGGGGCGTACGCGTAACTGAAAGCAAGGTGAAACAAACGTCATTCAAACTAAAAGAATATAGTCCGTTGTATATTTTTATCAAATTATTATCATCCGCCTGAAACTTCGTGAATAGTTTCATCTCATCGTAACCTACAACTATTTTATTTAAAAAAAAAAACTCTTGGAATTGGGGAGTTTTCAATCTGTAAATCGGCAAACTTTATCTATTTAACTAAATATAAAAAAATCTTAAATAATCATTTGCTTTCCACTTGGATCGTAAGATAATTTGATCACGAAATTGATGTAAAAAGTAGCCTGCAAAAATATTGGGCCGTTTGGCCTATTTAACCTCGTTATTTTGACAATTCAGGGGTGTAGGTCACGTCAAACAACTCAATATTTTTGAAGGCCACATTTTTTCTTGATATTGTGATCGAACTATCTTACGATACAAATGGAAAACAAATGAGTATTTACGAGTTTTTAGTACCTAATTAAATAGACAAATTCTGCCGATCTCCAGATTGAGAACCCCCAAATGCCCAAAAATTTTCAATGGCGACAAATAAAATATTTGTTGGTTACGATGAGATGAAGCTATTTACGAAGTTTCAGGCGGATGTTAATAATTTCATATAAAGTGGTCTGTACTACGGGGTAATAATTATAAAAAAATAAAAATATATTGAAATATATAAACGGAACTTAGCTGAGTGCGTCAGCTCAATCTTCCTCTTTAAATGGTTTTAACTATAACAAACTCTAGTTTGAAGTGAATTTTGTCTCGTTTACAATGGAGCAATGTTTTATTACTTAAATCAAATATTTTGAAGTTATCGCTTACTATTCAACAAAAAATGTGGCTCGCTTTAAAAAACAAAAATCATAAATTTCCTACTTTTCTGCTGGAAATTGGGCAGTTTTTAAAAGAACTTATTTTGATTTCTACTATAATCCGTACATATATTATTACAGTAAGGCTCGAAATCGGTTTTGTACCAAATATAAGCTCCTGTCATGCTCAAATACCACGAATGGGGTACCGTCGGATTCAGAATTTCACGGGGGTTTAGCGAATCGTATTCTCCACTTTTGTTTTTCTTTCTAAAATAAATAAAGTCGATACAAACATTTTGCTAGGCTTCGGTACTGGAACGGTGGTAGGTCTGTAGATCGATACGGGACAAATTGGATCTTAAAGATTTTGAGGCGTACAGTTCTTCGGAACTATCGGATCCTGCGTTTTTAAGCCGAAAAACGTTCTATTTTCGAGATAACGCAAGGCATAGGGTTCGCATCCACATAACCTTACATTAATTGTAGTACTGTCATTGAATAAATGTCTCATTTCGTCGATTTGAGGTCTCTATGATCGAGAAAGGGGTAGTTTATATTATTCATCGATGGTGTTTTTGGTCGGCAAGCCATATCATCGTTAATTTTTCACCAAATCTCAAGATTGAGCCACCGATTTCGAAGTCTTCCTTCTCCTTCAGGCTGGCAAAATTCAGGCAAACAAGTTATGAAAGAAAATAAACTTTATTTGCGAATAACTGAAAAATTACACACTTTTCCCTTGGTTATGCCCATAATTATATACAAGATTACTAAATTCCCTACAAAAGGAAAAAAAATCACCGCAGTCGGACAATTTTTAGCAAATATACAGTTTACTGAAATTTGTATACATGTTGGTTCCAAACAAAAATGAAGATTTAAATTAATTTTTGTTTGCTATGTGGATTATATTTATCGATAAAGTAACATTTGATGTCTTAATCTTTTGATAAGTTGCATTTTCTTATTAATTTGGCATTTGATAACAATATGCTGTGCGAATTTTTCGCACGGGCCTACTAGTCCTTTTAAATATGTCTATCTGTTTAGGTAACATCGTGTATATATATGTATATACTCATATATATTCAACTAGTTCTGCATATTTATATATAAGTTTTATTGATTGTCTAAACGATTAAAGATTATGCTTTGTATCTATCAATCCAATATAATTGGGCAGCAAGCTTTTATATGAAAATAGAGGCTTCTCTATCTGTTTCATACTACAGAAAACTTTTAAGATTTTATAGCTTTTGTCCATTAAATTGATTATTTATGGTATTCTCCTTTATATATTTTTTTAAAATCTACTCAACATAGGATTATTTTTAACATTATTGAATTTCTTGATGAAAATTTAACGGCTCAACTTCGAAATGGCTTAAAGTAGATGGTGTGACATAAAGTAGCAACTACCTGAATTTTTTTCAAAGAGTGATAAAATATCCAAATAGCCAACATAGAATTTATAAGTGGCTTTGTAATTTATTATTATATCTCTACTTTATACCCAGGTATAAATTTCATACCCCATAATATTCCTTTTCAAAGCTATGAAATAGATATTATTAAATATTAATGCTTTATTTATTTATTGTCATTAGAATTTATTAATATACATGCACCTGAAGTGTATTGATCTTTTTTTTTTTTGCTAATTGTTATATTGTTATCACAGGGAAGCTATGGTCTGTGGACAAGCATTGAGGCATTAAACTATTTTTGGTTGATCATTTTATATTCCTCATCAAGTTAGTTTTGTTCTGACAAATGTCAGAACAAACAAAAAATTAATTTTATTCAATGGATTTTTCCCCATCCATTTTACGCTTGATAACATACATATGTACTTCCAATGTATATGTACATAGTGTACTAGACATTTTTTAAGGTCTTGAATTTTTTTTCGTATTCGCGAATAGTCAGTATATTTTGTATTTACTGATCATTTGTTGAAGGAATAATGACTTCCCAAGACGGCTTCTCCTCAAGACTTTATTCTAAAAAGAAAACTTATAGAGCTTCAAGCTTAGGTAATTGTGTAACCAATGAAAACGGTGAGGAAGCTATATTGACCTTACTTGGTAGAAGTTTTTTTTTATCGTCTTTGTTTGAATAAGGTCATGGAGCAGAGTAGCCCAGTGAGTTAGGCACTTGGCTACTAGCCTCGAGGTCTAGGATTTGAATTTGACTGTCAAGTAATTTTTCATCAGCCGTGGATCGACCCTGTGGTAGCGACTGGGGCACACCCAGCCTCTATAAAGTGGGTGCTCTTAATTAAATAATTAATTAAGGGGGAAAACCTGGCGGTTGAACCCGATCACCTCTTTGCACAACCGTTGGCCTTGAAACAGTTCTTCATAACAAAATACTGATAAAAGAACCTTAATAGGTTGTATTTATTTTTTGTTCAAATAAGAAGGTTCATTATTGAAAATGATATTTATTAATTTTAATAATTCAAAATATTAGTTTTCCAACAACAAATGATTTAATGGATGAAGCATTAGGGTGAATGCACAACTTATGGGCTGGTTGGACTATAAATGTAAGTAATAAGCTTCCTTCTTGATTTACAGTTTTTCTGTATTGAAAAACAATGCCCTCTATTGACAACTGTATGAACAAAATTTCCAAAATAAAATTTTAATGCCTTTTATTGTTGTTTATATAGTGAGATCTTAAGATCAATGTGTTTCATACATTTCTACTAACAGTTTTGGTAAGAGTAAGTTGTACATTCATATTATCTTATCTATATGGTTATCTTTATAGTTAAATAAAAATTTTAGAGTATTTTTGAGGTATGTCCCTTACTGGTGCCGACCCCTGTCCATTACTTAAACAATTGAATTGCTGAGTGTCCATTACTGGGGAAAAAAGTTTTTTTTTTTGGAGATGATACCTGCATAACTCTATATTTCTTTTCAATTTTAAAGTGTTGAATAGAAAAAGGAGAACCTAGTAGTTCTAAACGTCCAACGGGGAAGTTTATAACTATAATAATTACGGCAGCATTAGCCAAAAAATACAACAAAAATCCTTAGCTATGTTCACCACCGATGCGCTACCAATACTGGTTAATCGATGAAGTTGAACTCATCGTAATGTTTTATTTAATATCTACGATACTTTTAATATACTTTAGATAAATGGATTCACATGTTAATATGTGATTCTTCATAAGATTTGGCGTGAATATAGTAAATACAAATACATATTATTTGTTTCGGAGGAGAGATTTGGAGTTGGGATAACAGAAATTGTTGTTGGGGATGGAGACGGTGGTGAAATTAGAGTTCTGAGAGAGTCAAAGGTTCCCTTAATTAACATGATCCTTCAACGAAATGTAAAATATCTTCCTTGCATATATTAAACTCGGATTACTTAAGCAGAATATTTTAGGAGAAACTTATGTTATCTTAGGTTTAATTTTGTTATAGTTTAGAGGTTCGAATTTGTTGTTTTGAAGATTAAATAAAAAAATATTTTTACAAATGAAGCTACTGTTTAGAAAAGTGAATATAAACTATTATGTATTGTTTAGTTTTCGAAATGTAAAGAAAGCTTGAAACAGAACTAGCTATTAATAATAACAACTATCTGCACTACGGGTAATACGTTAGTATAGTGATTTTTCAAAACCATTTTACTTCAGTTCTTTACCGCGTATATCTATAATATACATCATAAGTGGAAAACAATTTTATCAATAGAGGCCGCAGTAAGGTTAGGCATTGCTAATGGAAGTCGCAACAATTGTTTATACTTTACTATTGATATTTTTATTTACCACTATATACACGCACTCACATATATACATTCAACTTAATTACGGCACTCACGTACGAAAAAGGGTATTCATCTGGAGATGGTAGTTGGATTTTATTTGGGTAACAGCAGTTATTTTTCGATCTAGACATTTTCATAGACCAAGCCCTCTCCTGGAAACACCATATTGTTCACATTCCCCGACGGTCAATTCGTACCTTGTAACTATTCCATCGCTTCCGCCATCTCCTACCCTTTCCCACACGTAGACTCCTAATATCTACCCTAACCTTGATTACTGCGTTGTGTACGGTGACCTCTCGGCAGAACTCGGGGAGGGACTGAAAAGAATTGTGAATGCCTTCGTAAGATTTGTCACCGGCATCCCTCCTTCCGAAGACAATATTTCCTAGGCACATTCATTTACCAAATGATCAATCGTCTTAAACATACAATCTCATACAATTCAATTCATCTATCCGCACTCTCTCCACAAGATCTCACCCTTCTGACCTTTACACCCCTTTCCACAAATCTGCCTCATTTAAACATTTCTTTGTTGTCTGTTTCACTGCATTCTGGAATTCCATCCCCATAAAAAATCCGCCATGCATCTTCCTTATCCACATTTAAAACTCTGTTATTCCAATTCCTCTTCACAATCCAATCAGACGCTGGCTAAATATATATTTTGTAATAAGGCTTTAATTTTTCTCTATACATTATTTTTTTCTCTTATTTTTAATTCTTTGTATGTGTGTGTGTATGTGAATTTCCATCACCACTCACAAGGCATTGTGAGTAGATAAAATTTATTTTTTTTAACTTCTACCTTTATTATTTAAGATATTGTATTTCTTTTAAATATATTTTATTTTCTACTTATCTTCGACACACTCCTCTCTATGTGTGTAAGTATTTATAATTTATTTTATTTTTTTCTTCTCCTAATTTTTACGTGTATTCACTTAAAGAGCTTAGGGGACATATGTAAATCATTTTTTTTATATCAATTTATGTTTTTTATATCAACAGTTATTTTTTTTTTTATATTCCATCACTACAATGCTTTGATTATAAAATTGATTTAGCGTTCCTCTCTAAATTCATTTAGTGATTGTTATATTATTGTTTTATCACCGACATTGTAGTATTGTAAATCTATTATCAAACTGTTTTCGTTAATATATCCGAAGATCTATTATACTTAATTTATTACTCGTATTTTAGATATTCTTTAAACGACAAGTTAAATGTATATGATTGTTAGAAATTAGCAATAAGAATAATTGTAATTATATAAAAATATAAATTGACAATAAGACGCTATGTGTAATATAGATTTTTAAAGAAATTAAAAATTTGTCCGAGCTGTGGTTTCGATCAGTTTATTTTATGTTGAAAAAATAGCACAATCTAAAGAATACATTTAAGTTAAAGTTTTATAATTTGAGCAAAGAATAGTACAATTAAATGAACAGTTGTATAATTTGTAAAATGGGGGTTGGTCCACTGTTAAGGGGACAGGGTGTATCCCCCTAGTTTTAACAATTAATATATTACTATTTATGATAGTCTTCGACAAATTTAAAATAGATTGGAATGAAAAATGGATAAGAACATCTGTTTGATCTCTTGGTCGCTTCGGATAATATAGAAAGACACTTTTTGATATTTTTAATAAATAAAAAAATATCCATCTATGGCTTCTATACTCTCTTAAATAGACGTATAGGCTCTTAGTAATAACATCATAAAACAAAGTTCTTCTGCCTCAAACGTCACGATCTTCAGCTAGTAGAATTATAAATTAGTATAAATTCAGATATAGCAGTGAGATATTTTTCAGTGAGACATGCTGATAATTCGTGCCACAGGCCCCTTTTTATCGAATTATTAATATCCGCCTGAATCTTCGTAAATAGCTTCATCTCATCGTACCATACCACTGTTTTATTAATGAAAATTCTCGGAATTGGGTTTCAATTTGGAGATCGGAAAACCTTTTCTATTTAATTAGATACTAAAAACTGATAAATACCCATTTGCTTTCCACTTGAATCGTAAGATAATTTGATCATAAAATCGAGAAAAAGGGTGGGTTACAAATATATTGGGCTGTTTGGCGTACATAGCCTCTTCATTTGACGAGTTATGTCATTTGCGCAGTTATCCCTTATGAAGTAAAATTACCCACTTTGGCCAAATACATGTCACCCGCCACCCCCGCCAAAACTCGCCAAATGAGGGGGAGTTTCAGGCTAGAGAGGCCTACTTGAGTTGGGTCATTCCCACGGGCTGGTTGAGGGGGTGGAGGGGAAGGCTAAACTTTGACGAGGTGCCAGGTTCTGGTACCAGTAGCTAGGGCCTCTACACCTGCCGCCGGCTGTTCCCAACTTGATCGTCCCTTCAACATCCCTCCGATGAGCACTTCCTTTGATCCATGTCCTCATGGTTATGGTCTAATGTTTGTGTATGAATACACAAGTCACTAGCTTCCTTTGCAACATCCTTAGTGTTGAGAAATCACTATTTTTTTTTTTTTATCTAAGATAATTATGTAAGTTAGAGTAAGCACACCAGTGATGGACATAGTTAAGGGCATTTATGGCTTATGCCGTCGTAATTATTAAAGTTATAAAACTCTCCGTTGGACATTTCGATTATCTAGAGCCTTCTTTTTGTATTTAGTACTTTAAAATTGAAAAAAAGATACTCAGTTATGTGGGTATAATCTCCACATACAAGTTTTTGCATCAGTCATGGACACCATGAAATTCAATTGTTCTAGTAATTGACAGGATGTAGTACCAGTAATAGACATACCTCAGAAAAATGTTAAAATCTTTATTCAACTATATTGAAGTGTTTTTCCAAATGGATTAAAATATCTCGGAAACTACATATCGGACTTGCATATTGTTAGAGAGGGAAATGTTCATCATTTCATCCTCTTTGAAAAGGGCTATAATTCAAAATTGTATCTTAATGCGACGCTGTGTTAGAGACGCAAAAAAGTAAAAATAGTGTCAAAAACTAAATGGTATCGAGTTTAGTTGAACATATAGATTTAAATATCTCTGAAAATAAAAATCGATCGAAATACTCTACGCGAGGGAAATGTTCAGCATTTCATCCTCTTTATAATGATCTATTATTAAAAATTATACCTTAACCCAAACACAGTGACGAAAACCAAATGATAACGAGGTTATTTGTACTGATGTACAGAGAACACTAATGAACAACTACGTAAGATTTGTAATTGGTACGCCGAGATACTCCTATTTCTCTCACCACTACACTGAGTTAAAGTGGCTCTTCCCCTCCATTCGAAGACAATATTTCCTAGGTACGTTCCTTTATCAAATCATGAACAATCATCGCCCTTCTTACTCCTGCAACCTATTCCAATTCAAGTCCTCTGTCCACTCCCTTTCCGCAAGATCTCGACCTTCCGACCTTTACATCCGCCCTCACAGATCTGCCTCATTCCGAAATTCCTTTGTTGCTAGCTCTGTTAATTTCTGGAATTTACTTTCTATCAAAATTCGGCATTTTCCCTCCCTATCTACATTTATAACTCTCGTATTCCAATTCTCATCCTCAAAATGCTCTCAGATGCGCTAACCTTTTATATAAAATTACATATTATTCATAATGATGCATTTACATATAATTCATCACTTAAATACTCTGACAATTGTTACTAGCATATTCGGCTTTTTTGTTTTTTGAATCTATTTATTTATTTTTTATATAGAAATACAGAGTTTATTTCTAAGAAGAGTGTCATGTATTTTTTTTTTTTAATTGAATATTCATATTTTACTACTGTGGTTTCAAGTGTTTTGTATATTGATTTTTTTTTTTTAATTTTGTATATAGTGTGTTTAACAAGTGTTTTCTTTACTTATTTCTCTTTCGTTTTACTTGTGTTTGTTTATATTTACGCCTAATATAATATTTTCATTTTATACTTTTTTGTTATTCTAAAGGAACTTTGTCACAGAATTAAATTATTTTCTATTTTATTCTATTCAATTATACTTATGAATTAAAATATATCAGTTTTCACATCTATCGTGTGGTCTTAAGCACTTACCGTAGGTTTTTTTCTAATTACCTAAGTAAACTATTCAATTTATTTATTTATATAACTGAGTATTATAACTGAATGATAAGCGATAACAGCTTCACTTTTATTCCTCTTTTTTTTTGTCGGCTAAAGACTTGCATTGAAACTCTATACTGCTTTATTACATTTATTTTGATGGGTTACCGTAAGAGTGGAATGATACCTAAATTGTCATTCATTAATAAAAAGTTAACAGACAATTGTCTTTACATATTTTTTCAGAATGTAAATTACCATATTCTGTTAAGTTCTACCACTCAGATAAAGTTAAATAAACATAATATTTAATGTTTTTCTTGATGTTCCATTTTTAGACTGTTGTATTTCGATGTTGACGATCCGTGTTGATAAATGTAGCCGATAGAGATGATTGGCTAGAGGTGTTAACAAAGTTCTGTTGGGACGGGGCTAGAAGACTCAGGCAACAGGTGCTTGATGCCTCCTTTGGAACTTGGCTAAGTTCTATCAAGTCATTAAGTCCGGCTCAAGGTGAACTGTACTATCTTAGGGCTCTAGTGTCTGCAGGTGTGTACTTCTTTCAACATACCATTATATGAAGTGATGTATGTGTTTATATAATATACTAACGTTTACGGAAAATGTTAAAAAAAAATTAATTTTTATATAATACTTTTAGTAAGTAGCTTTATTGAAAACACTTTTATATAAACAAAATATTAAAACGCACAATCAAAACTTCTTTGAAATATTATAAACACACCTAGATTTATTTCGACTCACACAATTCACAACATGAACTGACCATCAGTAAAATACTAAATATATCATCAATTTTATTCGATCTCTTTTAATAAATGGCATCGAAACCTGGATAGTTACAAGGAATTAGGAACTGGAATTGTCCAGGTTTGGACGAAAAATCCTGAGGTGAATTAATGGGACCTGGTTTAATGGTAACGAAGACTGGAGAAGAACAAACCTGGAGTTGAGAAATCTATGCAATGATGAACTGTGGTCTGAGAACAGCAAAAATCTCTATTTTTAAGGTGTTATAATAATTCAAATTAATATAGCAAATTGAATATAGCAACTGCAATTGCAAATATGTTGTAAAATGAAGGTTGGTTAAATAAAATAATATACTTCCACAGAATGATGAAAATTGTTTCTGAAAACAAATATTTGATTCGAAATCAATCTGCTAAACTCGCCCGGGTCAGATGTTGAATATTAATTTTAATTTGAATATTTACATATGTACATAATCTCTAGAGCAATCAGTTGCCCGCGTTCTCTGTAACTGAATTGTCACCTCTACCGAAATAAACAAATGAATAAATATATATATTTCCACATTTTGCAATATATTGTAACAGTGACGGTCGATAAAAGGCGATCTATGTTCTATATTAAAAAAAAAATCATTTAAAGTTCATTCAATGTATTTTACAATATTTTCATCGCCATTGTTTTAACAAGAATTTCCGAATATGAACTATGGAATATGTATTGAATTTTTTTCTCCTTGTGACTAAAAAAAGAAACTAAGAAATAGTAAAAACCTGTTTGTTTATTTTGGCTATTGATAAGATTTTCGTATTTCATATATTTGTCTATCCTAAGATAATTCGATTATTTTTTCAATTTATATTGTCTATCAACTTTATTGGAATTTATAATTACAATTTTTTTTTAAAGTTTATGTAATATTTGTTTTGCATCTTACTGAACGTAATTTAAAAAAAAAAAAAATTATTTTTCCTCTTAATATCAGTTGATATTATTAATTCATATTTAAAATTAAAATTAGCGATATTCGGAAAGGCTTTCTTAAAATTTTCAATAAGTAAATTTATTATTTAAAAAAATTTGTATATGATGTTATACGTTTTTCAGAATTTATAACTACTTTTTAAAAATGCTGTTTTCTTTATTTTTGTATAAATAACACTTTAATGTAGTTAAGTTGGCATTTTTCTCCTCTATATATGAATAAACATTAATAATATTTGTTTGAAAAAAATATGACAGAAAAAAAATTATTCGTTCATTTTGGTAATAGTTAATTTTGTAATGTAGCCCTAATATTAATGCCCTCCAATGCGGAAGAATGTATTAATTTTCAAATAAAAAATTTTTTATAAATTTTTTAAAATTCATATTGCTAAAAATATTTTATCTTAAATCTAATTTTATCCTTTATATAAAATTTTCATATAAAAGTTATTAATTTATTGTGTCAATATTAGTTAGTACTGTTAGTTAATTTTTAATTCATATTATATATAATTAATACGTTTTTATTTAATTATTAACTATTAATTTTTTATTCTTAGTAATTACATAACATTTTTTTTCTGTTTATTTATGAATAATTAATGATATAAATATTTATTTATAAATTTATACAATATGCAAATATATTTGCATATTGTATAAATATATAATTATAAATAATACAAATTAATAAATAATTATATTATTATTTCACTTGTTTCTGTGTTATTTAACAAGAAGTTCCGAATTTGAAAATAATTAATTATTATTACTATTATTTTTAAAATGCTTTAAACTATCAAAATTTTGGTTATCAGCCAAACAACAAACAATAAGACTATTTTCTGTCCCTTCTTTGACTGTTTTGGTTTATTGGCGGAGCTGATGTTTTTACTTGACAAAATAATAAAATATAAAAATGTTATAAAATATGTTACTGTAAATATGTATATATGTAAATGGGCAGGCAGCTGTAAGTTAAGTTCAGTTATCTTGTTATTCATCTTAGCGTTGTAGGCATGACCTTATGAAGAGCACCCGAATAAGAAATTTTATTGAAGAATAATGTAAGGCCTCTCCCCTTTTACATAAAAAACAAAACAAAAGAGTTAAAAGACTGTTTGGCCGCAGTACGAGGATGCGGGAAGAAAGATTGCCAAAAGAATACATGAATACATTGCCGAGGGGGAGAGGAGGAAGAGAGAGAGGAAGAGGTCGTCTTGTAAAAAATGGATTCGGGATGTAAAAGAAGAGCCGCAAGATGCTCCTACAAAGAAATTGTTTAATATTCTACGAGAGCTGGCCATTTAAGGAATATTTTTTAAAAAATACAACTGTCTTGTCGATTGTATTATAATATTTAAAACAGATGTAAAATTTGATGCTCGAATGAAATACAAATAGATTTCGGTTTTTGGTCAGTTTCAAATTGTTCGATGGTTTTAGGAAAATAGAAATATGAACGTTACACGCTATGATACTGACAAGCGCTTCTGTCAGAAACATTGCTAACTTATTGATCTATTTTTTATTGGGGCATAAAGGAGAGAAATCCATAGTTTTTTTCCCCAAGTTATATAAGAGAGTTCTGTGAGAACAGATCGGCCAGCAGTATATGTATATAGGTGTTACCCTCGACAGACACCTAACGCCACATTAATCAGAAATTAAAATTGATTAGAACCAAGGCATGTATATTCAACCACTCATTAACTTCTTCTAAATTAATTCACCCAGACTGGATTCGAAGTGGCGTGGCTAGCCTCGATAATATTAGAGTTTACGATTTTAAGCGCTCGGACTACACGATATCCATCGTCCGCGACTTTCCTAAGAATATTATCATTGTTTAAAATCTATTTGTTAAGCTCCAAATTGTTCGGGAACCATCGGCATTCCTCGTCCCTGTAACTCTTTTCATGGGAACCAAGTTTGCGATTACGGCCGCCATAAAAGTGGCCCGAAGTGTTCACGTGATCGTTGAAGGGACATTTCCGAGATAGTGGCAACAACAACCTATATTTCCATAAATTATTTTATAGATTTTAAAAGACTTCAAAAAAGGAAATGCCTCAAATACAAACTTTTAATTGTAAATTTTCGATGCACTTAGAATAGACATGACAATAAATGTTAACTTGTATCAACATTTAAAATCTTTTTCAAATAAGGTTTAATACAAAACTTGCTGTTCCTTTTCTGTTCCTTTAATTCGATAAGCAAAAGATTTTTCTCATCTGTCGATTCCATCGCATAATGTTACACAAGTGACTAACGCTGGCTGAATGAAGTCCAAGTTTGAACAATACCGATAGCCATTGGAGCGCTCTAGAATATTCTCGAAATGTTATACGCTTCGAGCGCTGTTGGTTCGCAAGCATTTTGGATAAGTCTAATACTAAAAGTACAAAAACCATGCCTGGATATATTTTATAAATAAAAAAATATCAAAAAAGTGTCTTTTTATATTATCTGAACTCCCCATGGATAGTATAACTTTTCTCCTCCATTTATCTTTTCAATAGATATTCAGTTCATCGAAGACTATCATAGTTGGCAATATTTTAACTTTTTTCCCCTTATATTTTCATCCACACCTGTCAGAAGCTAGACAATAAGCAGATGTGTTGTTATTCATAAAAGACATTTTAGGAATGAGGAAGAATAGCATCCAGCAGCACCTCTTTCTTGTATTGGTTTACTTCCTTAATTCAGGAAAGGAGATCTGTCACCCAGTTCCTCTTCAATCGTCTCCTGATGGGCATGTCAGCCAAGTGTTGTAAGTTATGGACATGTACATGGACATGTATTTTAAGATAAAATCGGGAGTAGGCAGTAAGTATGTGTTGGTCGATAGTTGGTTGCCGTAAATTAGTGAGCCTTATGTCAATATGGGTTTGAGTAGGTAAGAGTATGTATTTTGTTTTTGTAGAATTTTCAATTTTTATTTGGAAAAAGTGAGTATATTATTTACTGTCGCTTGTTCAAAGTCTTTCGTTTCATTTTGAAATGGGGAACCCAGGTGATCCTTCTGTCGAATATCAGCTCGAGATATCGTATAGTACGCTTGAGTAATTTAATTGTCGTCGATATAAACTTTAACTTTTAGAATCATAGAATTTGATGAGTGCCCATATTACCTAAGAGACTTTCAGATACATTTATGAAATCTCAAAAACAGTAAATTTTTTGGTTTAAAATGCGGTGTATTAATACCAATCTTTAAAACGAAATTCATCACTTTGAAACCTTCTATTTTTTTTCAACGATTTTTATTATAATTGTTGTATTTTATCGAACTCTTCCACAAAATTTTATTCATCAAAATCCATCGCTCCTGAGAACCGAAAAAGGAATGCATGCTACCTATTATATATAGGTTTCATCTTCCCGATTCCATCTTAAACTACACGGACATCACAACTTAAATCACTTGGCCAACGAGATAGCCACAGCTGACATGTCCGTCAGGAGACGACTGAAGAGGAGCTGGGTGAGAGATCTCCTTTTCTGAATTAAGGACGTAAACAAATACCAGAAAGAAGTGCTGCTGGGTACTATTCTTCCTCATTCTTAAATTTTAAGGACTAAATTATTAAGAAATTTTCTTAATAACAAGACATCTGTTTATTGTCAGATCTGACAGAGTTGGATGAAAATATAAGGAAAAAAAGAAAGGAAAGTTAAAATATTACCAACTATGATAGTCTTTGATGAATTAAATATCTATTGAAAAGATAAATGGAAGAGAAAAGTTATACTATCCCCGCGGAGTTCAGATAATATATAATGAATCTTTTTTGATGTATTTTATTTTAAAAAATTTATACCCAGGCTTTCCATACTTTCAGTATTAGTGTTATGCAATATGCTTGCGAACCAACGGCGCTCAATTCGAGAATATTCTAGAGCGCTTCAATGGCTGTCGGTTTTGTCCAAACGCGGACGGCATTCAGTCAACGTTAGTCACTTGTGTAACAATGTGCAATGGAGTCGACAGACGAAAAAAATCTTCTGCTTATCGAATTAAAGGAAGAGTAAAGGAACTGAAAGTCTTGTATTAAACCTTATTCGAAAAGTTTGTAAATGTTTATACAAGTTATAATATTTTGTCATGTCTATTTTAAGATCGGCCTATATAAGACCTTGCTTCGTCTTGTTCAGGGTCAGAATTGATTAGATTATTAGAAAAGTCACGGAAAATGGATGTCATGGTGGCCAAGTATGTGGAACAGTAAACTCTAACATTATCGAGCCAAGCAAGGGACGACAGTTCGAATCCGGTCTGGGTGAATTGAAATTTATTTTGTAACAGACCAACAGAATGAATCATGAACTTTCCACTAAGGTTATAATCGGGATGGTTATAGCTGTAAGCTTCTGGGATTTTGAATAAATAAAAAAATAAATAAAACAAAAAAAAAACCTCATATTTGGGGAGTATTAATTAACTGTTGGTTTATTTTTGTTAATAATAATGAATAATAATAAACTCAAAATCTGTAGTAATTTTTATTAAATGACTAATTGTACTACAAATTATAACAACACCTATAACTACATTTATACTAAAATTAATTAATCACAGTTGCAATCGACCAAGTCACAATGCTTGACCAATCACAATGCTTGAATGAGACGCTCTGAGTTGAAAGTAAGTAATGACCTCTATGAGTAGAGTATAAGTAAGCAGTTAGGTCTGGTGTGAGCGAATCGATAGTGAACGAGTTCAACTGGCGACCTCTAGTAGCATCGTCCGGCAAAATGTCTGTATCTACCTCTACTTGTACCTGTATCTTCGTTTTGATACGCAGAAATTTATGATAAAAAATAGGGAAACTCCTATCATAACTTTAATTTTGATGTTACATCAAGGTGATGTGATTTTTTAAAAATAAGTTTATTTAATGACATTTTAGTAAACTAAATAAATTATGATAATTAAAAATCATTAAAATTGGATATTACATTGAATATTTTTTAAATTGGTTAAGGTGAAATGAATTGGTATAGAAAAACTGTAGGGTATTCGAGGCCGAAAGTATTTTCTGTCGTAATTACGTTAGCGTTGAAATTACCAACTATTAAAAAGTTTCGTTCGCTGATCCTGATTTTCTCTGCCTAACGGAGACTAAAATTGCTTTAAAATCTGATCTTTTCAAGTTTATATAAAATTCCTCTTTTAATTTTTTATTCGACTCCAGCATTAAATCGAATCCTTCCAAAAAAAACTTATAAGTTTGGTTCTTTTTAAGGAATAACATTTGTAAATGAAAACTTTTAATTTAATTTTATTAGTGTTGCCCAAATGCGAGATCAAGACGAGTCTTGGTCTTGGTGCCTGTCTTGTGCAACAGGTCTCTTACGCAAAGATAGGAGTCACAACAGTCTTGCAGTTACCTATTAGCTTATTACTATGGAGATATTACGGTAGTGTTTTAGATGGGATAAACTTAACTAAGAATGAAAAATTAGAAGAGTCAAATTATATTTCTTATACCAATTAATTACATACAGTAACTAAAATTGTCAAGTATTAGTCACTTTTTTGCCTTAATTTTTATTTAAAAACTCAATTTTTTTTTACCAGTCTTGGTCTTGGTCTTGAAACAGTTAGGCGGTCTTAGTCTTTACCAAGTCCAATTTCGGGTAAATTTTATATAACATAAGTGGAGAACCTTTTTATCATTGAATTTTTGTAGGCCGCATATTTTATTTTTTTCGATTATGTGATCAAATAATCTTATGATTCTCCGATCTTCCAACAGGTTATTTTAGAACTGTAGAGATATTTCCCACAAAAAAAGGCATAGAAATTGGATCATTATTAGCAAAAACATAGGCATTTTGAAGTTTTCACACGTGCTTTGTCATAAAATCGTTCATATGTGTTCAATTACAGTCGGAATATAAAGGCTATTGTGTAAGGTTAAATTGCTAGCATACCAAGGTGCAATTGTTCTGATTTTTTTTTTTTTTTTTAATGGTTTGTAGTTTGTTTATGTAAGTCTTTTTAGCTGTTCCAAATATGTATAATGTCTAATAGGTTAGGCTCTAATAGTCTAAATAGGTTTTGGTAAGTAATTGTACTTGTTTAATTTCTGTTTAAGTTTTAGTTTTGTGTGTTTCCAGAAAAGTCGTCGTAGTCTTTCATTTGGTATTTTGTTTTTTTGTGATAGAAGGGTCCCTTATCCTTTTTTTTTTGTAAAATGTCAGTATTGAACCGTGTAGGTCTGTGAAACTAGTGTATTGTGAAGAAAAAATGGATGGCGTATTTCATTTCGAAGTGTAAACATGATGTGCTGTGATTTTTACTAATTCAGCCGGAAAAAAAAAATGTTTTTCTTCCTCAAAACTTATTACATATTTACATACATTATTTACTCATTTACATACTTTGTTATGATTCGTGCACTTTCTTATATACTATGCGAATTATTCGCATTTGGAACTAATAAATCCATTGTTCCTGTATTTTATTTTATTTTTTTTTAATTTTTAACAAACGACTCAAACTACTTTATTCTCTTGTCGCTAGATCTTCAACACACTTGCATACTTGCTTAAACCCATATGGACGTACTCATCAAAAATATACGGTATCGCTTATAAGACCCACCTTCAAAAACTTCAAACCTTCCAGTCAAAATTATAGCGAGTCATAACAAAAACACCTTGGTACATGATTAACAAAACTCTACATACTGACCTCCACCTTCCAACAGTTGACCAACATAAAAATGACCCTTTATCAACGATTTTACACGAATTTAAACGGACATAATAAGAGATATGGTCACAGCTGACATACCTCAAAACATGAGGAGAAGACTAAAAAAAGCGTTGGATGATAGATCTCCTTCCTTACAAGTAAATGTGAATCAACCGAAGTAATTGGAAGCATATTGGAAGTTAGAGCAGAGGTACAAGTGTTGCCCAAAATCGGTCTGGGCAAAGTTGGCAAAGTGCAAGACCAAGACAAAGGTCGCTTAACTGTTGCAAGACCAAGACCAGGGCTGGTAAAAAAAACATTTTTAAAAAATAAAAATTAAGGCAAATTAGTTATTAATACTTGACAATCTTAGTTATTATATGTTAATAATTGGTATAACCAATATACTTTTGTATTTAACTCATCTATTTTTTCATTCGAGATTAGTTAGGTTTCTCCTATCTAAAAAATTACAAGTAACTGCAAGACTGTTGCGAGACTCTAGTGGAAGACCAAGACCATGATCAAGACTATGTTTGCAAGACCAAGATTCGTCTCAGTCTCACATTTGGGCAACACTAAGAGGTACTGCTGAGTACATACTTTCCCCATGTCATGTCAGTATTTCCTCTATTTCCAGGACATTTGCTGATTGTCAACAATAAGTTGACATTCATAAGTACATTTATAGACAAACAAAAAAATTATTTTAATAATTTTGATTGGGTAATGGTTATTAGATGGAGAAGATGTTTTTGTATTCAAGTGAGCAAATATGTAAACCATAGTATGAAAAAGTCATAATATGGTGTACATATGTACATGTGCTCTTGGAAAAGGATAACATTATTGAAAAATACCTGAAAGTTTATCTTCTAGAACAATATTGTATATAAATTGCCTTGCACCCTATACAATATTGGAATAAGTTTCGGTATTATTGCCTTGGCCTTTATAAGCAGGATCTCTTAAGATGGAGTGGGTCTAAGATAATCCTGCGGAAATGATATCCTTTTGTTGGTCCTATTAGCTCCCGTCATTCCTTTATCCTCATCCCCCTCCCTTACCTCCTTCCTTGTCCTCCTGCAATAAGGTAGAGCTACAATATTCTCATCTCCTCCCTTCATCCTCTATTCATCTAATTGCTTTATGAACGTCACTGAAGGACAATAGATGGAAATGGCAACCCTTTTCCTTAGAATTGCATTCAATCTTTTCATAAATAAAATGAAATTTATTTCTATGAATAGACCCTCATGAATCATTTTACGAGACCTCTTGCGGCAAAATTTTGTGAATGCGTTATTTATTTTATTTTCAATTCAATTTATAAATGAGTACATTAAAAGCAGAGATTGTCAATGGGCTTCCCTTAAGGATGGCCTCGATAGTCGATATTATCGAAATATTAATATTTTTCTTCGGATATTCAATATTTTACCATCTATAGTATCTGCTTTGACCATCGATATTTTAATTTAAAAATAAAAATTAAAACTATCGTTTTTGGAAAGCGAAATTATATATGGTTATGATACAGGAATTATATATTAATCTGATCGTTAGAAAACAATTATACTCATGCTCCCTATTTCATTTTGAATGTAGTGCATACTAGAGGATAACATCGATTTTTCGATATTATTGACTACCGATGCCCAAGTAGAATTAAATAGCGCGCGTGGAACCCTTCTCACTCAGTTAACTTAATTTGCCCAAATTTGTTGGTTAGAGCCTTCAAAATGCAAGGCCACGAATTGTCAAAGACATCAATGGAAGATAAAAATAAATAAGCATTTCGCTTAATTCCATTATTACGTAAGGCATAATTGGTTGGATGGAAATACCTAGCAAAATGTGAGGATAAAAAAGATGGATGGACAAGAACTAGAACATTAATTTTAATAAGGAGAGTAAAAAAAAAATTATATTCCCATTAATTAATTCAAAGAGGAAAATAACATCATTTTATATTGATATTTATATTTAAAAATGTTAATAATATTGATTATCGGTATTTCAAGTCCAATATTTTGATGGTATAGTTATAGGCTGATATTAATTTCGATGACTTTTATTTATTTTGTTCAATTTTAATTTAACTTTCGTTTACGCATGTGCAAACATATTTTCCTTGATAGATTTTATTTCAGGCTCGTCCCATTTGGCCAAAAGGTGGAAGACAAGTTTGTTTGTGTATTAGAGTATTACTGCGCAAAGTAATCTTCGAGCATAGAAAACCGCTCAGACATTTTCTTAAATAGATAAATAAAATCTTTAATACTAGGATATACTACCTTAAGACATCAATTGTAATACAGCAATACACAGCCTTTTGATATTTGTACGGGTACAAATTTTTAAAGACATATTTTTGTTAATAATGGACCGATTTATATGATATTTTTTGCTTATGTATGAAATATTGAAAACTACATATATTCTAGGGGGATCTATAATTATACTAATAAAAAAGGGATATGAAGGGCAGAGATTGTTAAAGAAGGGAATAGTTCAAAACTTTCTTTCTTTGGAATTACGGCGCAGCCTGCACGGCGGCGGTGCTATACGGACTTTCCACCTAAAACTCGTATGTAAAATTAAATATTGGTTACTGAAAACTTTTTCATATTTTATACGTATATACGTATATAAATATATTCTGATTTTCTGCGGAACATTTGCCTATTTTCGGCCATTGGCAGGAAATAAAATTCTCAAAATGTTGAGATTTGATGAGGTGTTAAGGCAGACGTGGGAAATTGGCACAACTGATCGAAATAATGTTTAACGATTCGTATTCTGGAGGTTGCAATGCCTTTCATTTCAGCTAACTTCTTTTGAATAACTGACAAAATTAATATCTATAGCTAAATTACAAATATATTCTGTAATCCTTAAGGTTTAGTGGGTTTGTGGGTATTCCTTGAAGAAGTTTTTTACAAGCGAGTCACACGGCAACTTCTTTTCAGGAAGCTCTCAATATTGGAAGAGAAAAGAACAATAAAAGAGGGGATGATGATAGAGCACCGCTGAGAACTGAACCATCGCTGTGATAGCCAGCGAAGAGATGCGCCGTAATCTCTAATTTGTAGACTAATCTAATACATCAATTACTGGATTGTTTGGGAATGGTAGATTGATTAATTATCAGCTAATTGTGGAAATACTCCCTCCCCCCCACAAATTATACTCTCGCCGAATGTTTGCCTCCGCCCAGCTGTGAACGGATCAGCTGGAGTGTTCTAGTTGTCGCCCTGGACTCTGGTATGGATTACCTTGTACTGATTTCAGTATGTCAGTGATTCTCATTTTACCGGCAGTACTTATATCCATTGCTATATTTATTCAATTGAGTCTCACCTCATTTTATTCGTCGTTGTTATACTGTGAAGAAATATTTTTCTATTATTAAATTAAAAAACAAAAAAAAGTAAAAC
This sequence comes from Nezara viridula, assembly GCA_928085145.1. Taxonomy (NCBI): domain Eukaryota; kingdom Metazoa; phylum Arthropoda; class Insecta; order Hemiptera; family Pentatomidae; genus Nezara; species Nezara viridula. The sequence continues at coordinate 69,129,468 of OV725083.1, read as the reverse complement.
GATAAAGTATATGGGTAATTCTAAGGTTAAGAGCAATGCTCATAATAAAATTCTTATGATATCATTAAATATATATTTCTTTCACTTAGTTAAGTATAATAGAATTTATGCTGGAGATATAAAAAAAAAGTTTGCCGTAAGAACAGAGACTTCCACTTCCGTTTTACGTTAAGTTTCTCTTCTGTTAGTGCAAAAGATTGGATGTAACAATTTGTTGATTGATATGTTGATTCTCTTTGCGCTATAGGAGACATTTTTTATACTGCGACTGCTATAAGTAGTCTTCTAAATAGGAAAAATGCGGAGCAAAATAAATTATGAAATTATACTAATAAATCATAAAGAAATAAATGGATTTTGCTTATATGATACACACGACCTTTTGCACTAACAGTATCGACATTATAATTTTATCGCCTATTACTGTTATTTTCATTTTGAAAAACCTTAGGGGATTGTAGGGATCAGTGCCTAAATGGCCCAATAAAATTTTCATTAAATACCTACTTTCGCTGTTCGATGCACTAACGTATATACGTTATGTTGTATAAACGTATTAATAAAAAATTACTACGTTATTGCTTACAACTTTACTATTACTATTTTGTTATTACTACGTATATTATATTACTTAATAAGTAATATAATATTCTTCTTCAAACTTTGGAGATTATCAAAGTAAAGTACTTCGTAAGAAATTACTGTTTCTTGTTCAATAATAGTGGATGTGATTTTCCCGGGATCATGCTAAACCGCTAGGCTCCAGTATTTCAGAGTATAAGATCGAAAAAATATATATTTTCAATTTTGATAAAGTACCAATTATTATTCTTATAAAAAATATTAATAAAAGTGTGTTTGTTGAAATGTCTATTTATGATTTTCTATAAAATGGCCGCATTTAGTTTTGTTTTGTTTTTGTATTATATTCTTATGAAAGCCTCATGTCAACCCATAACGGCTGAGAATAACCCAGTGCCTTAAAAAAAAATTATGTATGGTACCTCGAAATCTACTTAGACAAAAGATTTACATGGGACATACGTACTAAATTAAAAATACAAGAACTGACTAGACAATATAACCAACTCTCACATCGTTTGGACTACAAATCTTCACTTGCGTAACAAGCGACTGACCTACAACACCATACTTAGACCAATTCGGACATACAGAGCAGAACTTTGGGGTTCAGCTAAACAAACGCACATAAATAAATTTCTACGAAAAATTTTAAAAATACCTTGTTACGTTTCAAATAACACTATACTTAACGATTTAAACATCTCAACAGTAAAAATCCTATATCCACGACAAATACAACTCATTTCATTGTTCAACTCTATATCACTTCAGTCCATTGGTCCTTTCTATTTTATGCTCCCTGTTATCTGATTGAAGCATACTAAAAAGAAAATGGGCTAGTGACCTACTACTACAATAATAACAAAAGTATAGAAGTTAAGCAAGTTAACAAAGTGCGCTGCCGCGCAGGTGCAAATGGCATACAATCTTAAAAATAAATAAAAAAGCAATTTTAATTAATTGTTTACCCCTATAAAGTAGTTTCACTCAATTAAGTTGATTGGTGACCCTGACTGTTGAGCATAAATGTAGAACTCATCATCGCCTACCATAACGTGACACTAATCGATAATGCCCACGTCCGTCAGCCAACAGAGCCTTAAGTAATGAACCGTGTTAATCTCTTGAATAGCTTCATTGTATATACGAACAATTAGGCTGGAGGTGAGGGTTCTGAGCATATACGTGATGAAAATTATCGTCATTGATGTCTGTGCATACGGTGAATGTGATGGAATTATAATATTTTATTATTTACAGCGTTCAACAAGCATTTGATGAAATTCAGCAGGTGCATGATCCTGCGACATAAAAAAATATCCGAAGCACCGATAAATGAAAAAAAAAATCTGGTGCGGTACGCGCATCACACAACTTACTACCCTTTTCTTAGAAGAAATAAGTATTTTCATACAAGGGGGAAGTGAATGTAAAAATTATAAACGCTATATTGATTTATATTTCATTGTGTATATTTTTATTTGTTTAAGTAGCTTTATATATTCAAATTTTAATATTTATATCTCTGTAATATATACAATTAAATATTAAATAATACCAACAAAAACTCTAAGTAAAACCGCATATGTATATGAACATAGTATTGTCGTAGTCCGTATTTACATCCGTACTATGGAAATCTGTTCTAATCTTCGGGTGCTCTCTCGTATCCCTTTGGTTCCTTCATTATAACTATTCTCTATTACGATCTCTTATTTCTCATTTAGTGAATAATCAAATTCTTTCATATTTTATATTTAACTATTTTTTTATATTATTGATAATTTCGAAATGATTAATTGTTTCAAATAAAAAAAATGTAATGTACTTTAGAGAATGCTGATATTGAAAATTAACCATTTGAGCCCTGTTATAGAAGATCAATGAGAATAAAACCTACATAAGATGAAATAATTTGACACTGATGTAATGAATTTAATCAAAATCGTTGGAGCCGTTTTCAAATAATGAAAATGTGTTTTATCGGTAATATAAATTGCCACTTTCGGTTATCCGATTTTGACGAAAAGGTTGCTGTTACATCTCAGGTATATATAAACCATAAATATACAAATCCACTTTCATATGAATTTTTGATATTGAGCTAGACCTGTCACATCACACACAGATCATTTTTCAGAACTTGGTTATTTCGACTTAGGATACCTCAAAAAATGTATTTCCGTTGCAAATTCAGATTCGAAAATTTTTTATTTTAACTATATATGTCATAGTAAGTAAGTGAAAGTAAAAATGGTTGCAGTGGAGTTTATGTTTTCCAACCAAACCGACTGTTTTCCCATACCGTTTTTCATCTTTCAATTCGATAGTTCGGATGAATGACAAAATATATCTTGCAAGTCCAGGTATTGCAACTGTATCTTTAAAATCGCTGACGCATGCCTAATAGAAGCCTAACAATCTGCTGTACATTACGAACCTTTTTACTGGCTCCATTGTTATAAATTATGCCCTGTAAATGACTTTTCAATGTTCTAATTATGTATTTCGGTAGCAGTAGTTTCGGTACCAAGAAGATTCAAGAAGACTCTTGTTGAAGATTTCGACTCAGGTTTCAGAGCTCCCGGAGTCCAAAAAAGATAATTGAATTTCCTCTATAACAAAAGTAAAACGTCTAAATCTGTTCAGTATTAGCAAAGTTACGAGCAATTTAACTTTGTTCTTGTGTTTTTAAAAGTATTTGTTGAGTATTCTGCCCAGGTTTACGTGGGGTCCCATTCCATTGCCTTGATTTCCTGGAATAATTCCAGTAAAAAACATCTCCTTAAACATTCCAGATGTTTATTTGGAAGATTAATTAATTACCTATAATATTAAACTTTAATGTAAAAATCTGATCTGTTCACTCACATGACATTCCTACTGATTACAGAAAAGTTATTATATCCATTAGGAATATATACATTTGTCCATTAAGAAAAAAAATGAATTAGTTTTATTTTCCTGAAAATTTATCAAAGAAAAGTTTTAAGAACAATTTAAGCTCAGCGTAAACTATTCAATACACTCTAACATTGCTAATCAACATTTTTTTGGGCATAAACTGATTTTAAATTAAGACAATAATTTCTGTTAAAAGTAGAGGGGAAACAACGTGTGATGCAGGCACCAATTTTTTTTACTTTCGCGTACTTTCCTTTTTCCTCTCTCTTTCACCCATTTCTGGCACCAGGATTCAAACTCGTAACCTGATAGACATGAAATTAAATAGCTGTAACTTCGTTAATAGTTGTCCGAAATGAACGATTTTTATATAGCTTTGTAGGAAATAAATGAGGTTTTGAAACATATAGATCCGTCGAAAACCGCACATCGGAAATTTGATCCAATCGCAATAGTTTCCTTACCTAGTATAGGTAGGAAAGTAAACATATCTTAATCAGACCAATATTATACTTGATTTTATTTTCTTACTTCAGGAAGGAGATCTCTCATCCAGCTCCTCTTTAATCGTCTCCTATCGAGCATTTCACTTGTGGCCATGTCGTTGATAAGTACGTTGTTATGTCCGTTTAGTTTAAGATGAAATCGGGAGTAGAGAGTACCTATGTGTTGGTCGATAGTTGGTTGTCGTTAATCGGTATGTAAGGTTTTGTTGTTTATGTACCAAGCCCCAAAGCTCATCTCCATAAGTACCAATAGGCCCTTATATGCTTATAGTCTGGTAAATGAGTCTTTTGTAGTTAATTGGAGGTTTAAAGTGTTAGTCAAGTAAGTGCTGAACTAGCCGTGAACATCTAACAGTTTCTTATCATTTCTGTCTTGTATGAGGATTCCATGTAAGACGTTTGTCAAGATGGGGCTCAAGAAAAAGTAAAGCTTTATTAAAGGTTCCTGAAAGACAGTAATTTATAGGTTCACGACGAAGGATGGAGGTGATTTGTTTTAATTCAACACCATTCTTCAAGGTTTGTGATATGTGACTGAAGAATCTGGGTAGAGATGGATGGATTATTATTAATTGTTAACATGTAGGTATCATCAGCATACATAGGCGAAGACTAGTCCTCCACTAATTTAAAGTAAAAATATATTAAAATTTACAACAAATAAAATGAAGGAATGGAATTTTAAAACTAAAATCGACTGGCAAGCCGAAGCCTATAAGTAGGTACGTAACTATTTTATCACGACCTAAATATTCCTATTGTTTAAATTTTTATTTACATTCAGAGATAATAATATAGAGACATATCGTTCGATTTTATAATTCATTCACCTCTCATGTGGACACCTTAACTTTTCCGTGATTTTCTTATAAATTTTATGAGATAATGTTGTACAAAATATTTTTCATAAGTATACCTAAGTATAAATATATTTTGTAGATTTTTTTTTATAGACAAAGACAACAAACAAAGACTGTGAAAACATTATATTTTTATTTTAACGTTGTGCAAACTAAGAAATCAAAATATTTTTTTATTTTTTAACATTATTTTGAAGCCGGTAACGAACTAGGGCTCGAAATAAACACGGAAAAGAGAAAGTATTTGGTTAGCTGCAAAAATGGCGATAATGCTGGTGATATCGATATAGAAGTAAATATGTTTGATGTATCTAGAGTCTACGGTAACTAGAAAAAACGAAATTGATGAGGAGATTAAGGTTAGGCTGAAAGCGGGAAATGCTTTTTCTGTGACAAAACTACTTAGCTCGCTCATCTTATCCCGAAATTTAAAGACTAGAATCTATAAAACCATTATCCTACCTGCAGTGCTTAATGGATGAGCAACGTCTTAAGGTTTTTAAAAATAAAGAACTGCGTACAATATTCGGACCCAAGAAGGATGAGTTAACCGGAGAGTTGAGAATGTTGCACAACGCCGAGTTGCGTGAAATGTACCCAGTTAATATAATTGAGGTGATTACATCCCGGCGAATCAAATGATCTTGTAAAATTTTTGTGCTTAGTAACGAAAGAATTCCTAAAAGGTTAATATTTGCTGTACTGAATGGTAAACGTCCGAGGGTTTGGTCGATGAACAATGGAGGGAGGTGTGTAATAAGCGATTGGTGGTGTTGGCATCGAACCTCCGGGTTCGCTAAGCCTTTTATTATTTATTTTTAGCTTGAAATATTCCTATGTTATGAAAGCTGTCCCCGTCCGATTCACAATAATCATGTTGAATTTTTACACACATATAGACTACCGCCATTTTTTTTTTTTTTTTTTGGGCCAACGCCCTCCCTCCCAAATTAATATGAAAAGTATGGCTAGCATAAGTTCCGAATAATTTAAAGCATCACACTATCCAATTTGAAGCATAAAAAAAATAACAATACTGTAACTTCTCACTTAAATACACGATATCGATAAAGCAATCTTCAAAATATCGAGTAATCATTGCTATGAGTGATGCTAAATAAAGACCTAGAGTGAAAAAGTTAGTTTTTAGTATTCTTCGGTGTATTTCAGTTTTATATCATTCACTTGATTACTATTTCATCAAACCATTATCAAGTTCCTAACCGGACACAAAAGGGTCGACTCCTCGTACAATACGACTACGTTATTACAATACCATCCTAGGAGATAGCCAGTTGATAACGCAGCCCTATATCCACCTCGTGGAGGTAAATGTAATATCCCGAGATGGTATCTGCCCCACCATCCATCAAAACACACACCATACAGCCTAGTCCTCTCAATACTGTTAGATAGCACCAATGCTTATGACATTATATTTTCATACCTAGATCAATAGGCCTCATTAAATTAATTATGTAATCTCTTTATATATATATATATATATATATATATATATATATATATATATATATATATATATATATATATATATATATATATATATATATATATATATAACATTAACAGTCCATTAAACATATATATATATTAGTTAAATGGAATATATTAGTTAAATAGTTTAATGGAAACAGTCAATATTATTATTTTTTAAATAAATCTCGCTCAAAGTATTTCCTTTCGGAGTTTAAGCTTGTAGGAAACATAGCTGTTTTTTAACAAGTTTTGGTATTGTTATAAGACTATATTTATTTTTGTATTAGGCATGTTTTAAAGTAATTATTATCCTTCCTCTTGTTCAGCCAAGGTAATAATATTTCTTTTTTATTTATAAAAATTATATTTGCTTTCTAGTAATGAGCCAGTACCACTCTCGTGATATTATAACAATACTAATTATAGATTAAACATTTCCTGAGGGCTTAGTGACTGGGGGAGTTAAGTAAAGGTTTACTTAATTGTATGTTATCGAGTATAGTGGCGCTAGTTCGAATCCGTCCTAGGTGGGTTGGAATTGGTTTTGTGACTTTCCAGCGGAATGAATCTCGATGATTCTCACTTTGGTTAAAATAGGTTTAGTTATCCTCACACCGCCATTCCCTGTTTGCCAGAAATGATGAAATATGGGCTAAAAAAAATAAAAAAAACATTGATCATACATATCTTGGAAATGACTAGTAGACTTGGAACTAAAAACGAGCGAGATCAATTAGTATCGATTAGCATCGATTAGTATAACTATATATATATATATATATATATATATATATATATATATATATATAATTTTGTATTCATTTTCAAATTTCTTTGAAAATACAATTTTCTTTTCTACCTTTACTTTAAAAAAAACACATTTAAAGATTTAGATTTATACTTACTATGAATGGCTTATATAAAAAATAATGACTAAAAATATGATCAAAATATCTTATAATATATATATATATATATATATATATATATATATATATATACATATATATATATATATATATATATATATATATATATATACATATATATATATATATATATATATATATATATATATATATATATATATATATATACATATATATATATATATATATATATATATATATATATATATATAATATATATATATATATATATATATATAATATATATATATATATATATATATATATATATAGAACATTTTTCTTATTTTATAAATTTCTTACCTATAACAGCAGGCTGCGGACGTGGGGTCACCGATTTCGATAAAACTTTTTTAGGTGATACTAGGTTGAAAAATAATTTACCCATGTCCTAGGGATCATACCGATTCACCCAAGAGCGGAAAAAAAATTATAAAATTATGACTTTTTTTTTTATAGTTTTGTTTTCTTTCTTGTAAAAATATATCAATCGATTTTTTTTTCTTTTATGCAATTTTTAAATAAAATACATTTCTGAATTTATTAATTTACCATATAACTTACAAGAAATTAAACAAACCAGACTCCTTTAAGCAAGTTAGAATTAGAGATATAAAATAACAACTTTTGAGAAGTTTTTCTTTTTTTAATCGTTATAAATGCATAAGATCTTAATGTTATAGAATTGGATCTTAATATCATAGAATCTTAATGGTTTGAAAGAACAATAGCTGAAATTTAAACGGTTTTAACAATGTTAAATTAGGAGAAAATTGTAAAAGTTATGAATTCTTCAGTAAAAGGTATGAATAAATAAAAAAATTAAACTTTGTATATACAAAAAAATCATAATTAAAACTTTTAAAGGACCCTAGAAACGAGTCTGAATTTTTCATGACAAAACTTTAGTTGTTCTATTTTACTGGAAGCGTCTTTCAGTTTTTTTATTGTATTCATTTGAATTCGTTTAATATAATCAGCAATATCCTAGGTGAGGAACTTTTTTTTATCATTAGAGGCCACATTAAGGTAAGAGAGCGATAATGGGGGCCACAATATTTTTTTTTTAATTTTTGCTATTTTTCTTTATTAGGAAATACACACCCTTATATATTTAATTAATTATAATTTATTCTAGCTTCGGAGTCCGCATCGGACATTGGTATAAAAAAAAAAATCATTGAAATCGGTGATCTTCCGTTTTCTTAACTTCCTCTTCTTAGTCGTTTTTTTTTTTCTTCATCTAATTGGTATGTGCTTTTTTGTGCAGGAAACATTATAAAAATAAATTCTTCGATATCCACAATATTACTCAATTCTTCTTCGGTGCATACTATTTATTTTCAAGTTAATTTATTATTAGCAATATTCAAAAAACACAAAAATTAAATTAGCTACTGGACTCTCTCAACATAATATGCAAACTAAACATGAATTTGATTTCAAAAATGCCAAAATCCTACATAATGAAAGAAATACGAATAAACGTAGAATTAAAGAATCAATATACATAACTAAAAACTTAAAAAACTCAGTAAATAATCATACAGGCGTGGATAATATGAATACTTTTTACGCTAGTTCAATTGAAAAAATCAAAATTTGAAATAAATCAGCTAATATTACTTAAAATAGATCCACATGTAATATTGAGTAACAGCATTATATATGTTCATAATAAATAGTCTTCCCCTACTCCTATAAGAATAACCAGTCACCGAATAGAAATGAGATGGATGACATATGGGTGACTCAGAAACAAGGTAATTTTAACTTATTTTGAATCATTTAATAGTAAAGAATTGAGTAATAATAATGTTGTTAAATAATTAAAGGTGAACATGACAATAATAAGGAATTTTATTATGAGTAGACGCTTGCAATTCGCATAAGTGAAAATGACAGGTACATGATGGGTATTTTAGGTACATAATAAGAATCTTTATAATTTGAAATATGTTAAATGTTAATATATGATTGTAAATGAAAAAAAATTTTAGACTTGAAAATGGCTCAACGAGCCGAAACGTCGTCATTTTGATAAGTAGTCATTAAGTGACAATTTTTTTTTTTTAAATTGGTGTAAATATGGCTAATAATAAATTAACTTGAAAATTCTTCGATATCTTAATATTAATAATTAACCGATGTATTATTAATGTTATGTGTATACCAAATCTGAACATTTTAACTAAATTATTCATTGGTATCTATTAAAGGGTGATTATTCATGAATGCTGTAATTTTATTCGTATTTGATAGTAAACGAACCAGATTTTTTAGACTTGTTTGATGAATGTAAACAGTCAATATTATTACTTTTTAAACAAATCTCGCTCAAAGTATTTCCTTTCGGAGTTTAAGATTGTACGAAACTTAGCAGTTTTTTTTTTGACAAATTTTGGTATGGTTATAAGACCATATTTATTTTTGTATTAGGCATGTTTTAAAGTAATTATTATCCTTCCTCTTGTTCAGCCAAGGTAATAATATTTCCTTTCTATTTATAAAAATTATATTTGCGTTCAAGTAATGAACCAGTACCACTCTCCTGATATTATTAGAACGCTGAGTATCATCATCATCATGTGTGGCACGACATCCCGTTACCGAGACTGGGCCTCCTCCAAGAGCCTCCGCCAGTTGGCTCTGTCTTCTGCTGCAGCTCTCCAGTTCCGTTCACCAAGCAGGGTTCTCGCATCATAGGCCACGTTGTCCAACCACCTCGTCCTCGGCCTTCCTACCCGTCTTGCGAGGTGCAGCTCCTCCATCATTATTTTCTTTGGTATTTCAGCGGTGCTCATTCTGGCCACATGCCCTGCCCACCTTAGTAGGTGACTACGTCGATGTCTGCATAGAGAGAACTGAGCTCCCTATTTTTTCTTTTCCTCCAGACATCACCCTCCTTTACTGGACCATAAATCCTTCTGAGGACTCATCGCTCAAACACACTCAGCTTCATCTCATCGTGTTTGGTCATCGTCCAAGCCTCTGAGCCATATGTCAAAACAGGAGGAACAAGAGTCTTGTATATGATCAGCTTGGTCTTCTTTGAGAGGTACCTACTTCTTAAGTGTCGGCCAAGTCCATAGACACATCTATTGGCAGCCGTGATCCTTCTTTGTATTTCTTGAGCCATGTCATTTTTGCTATTAATTTCAGACCCAAGGTATATAAAACTTTTCACTCACTCAAACTTAAAAGAACCTACATCAAATGGAGAGTTCAGATCCACCTCACCACCAACTCTCATATACTTAGTTTTCCTCTCGTTGACTTCTAGACCAAGTGGTCTTGCAGCTGCTTCAAGGCCTATAAACGCTTCTCTGAGAGCCTGTTCAGACCTACCTATTATGTCAATATCATCAGCAAAACCAAGAAGCTGTGTCAGGCGATTGAAGATTATATCGTTGGTCTGAATACCGGAGTCTCTTACAGCTTTCTCCTCTGCCAAGTTGAACAATAGACAGGCGAGGGCATCCCCTTGCCTAACCCCACTGCTCACTTTAAACTCTTCGGAGTCGTCAGAACCGACGCGTATTCTACATCTCGAGCTGTCCATGGTCATCTTGATTAGGCGTACGAGCTTCTGAGGGTTGCTTAGCTCCTCCACGGCACAGTATAGTTGCGTTCTATCAACGCTGAGTATAGGTTAAACATTTCCTGAGGGCTTAGTGACTGGAGTAGTTAAGTAAAGGTTTATTTAAGCGGAAGTTCTCGAGTATAGTGGCTCCAGTTCGAATCCGGCCTAGGTGGGTTGAAACTGGTTATTGTGGCTTACCTGCGGAATGAATCTTGACCACGCCCATTTCCACTTTGTTAAAATAGGTTTAGTTACACCTGTGAAACAAATTATTCCCACCATCATTCTCCGTTTGCCAGGAATGATGAGATATGGACTAAGAAAAATGAAAACAAAATTAACCATATACTGGTAATGACAAGTGGACTTGGAACTAAAGAAGAGCGAGATCAACTAAAGTTTTTCTGAACAAATGTTTGTATTGTCATGAAACTTTTAGAACTCACAAACGTACTGGCTGATAGTACTCCTGTTAGATATTACGAAAATACTCTTCTGCTAGCTCAGATAGGTCGATTTAAGCTTTTAGGACCATTTGAACCCTTCAAAATGTTCAAAATTTTGGGACAATTTAAAAAAAAATTCATTTCGTCGCGATAAGATACACTTTTGAATAATAGGTTATTAAAAAGAGGATGAAATTCTAGAAATTTTCATTGTCTACAGTGCTATCTATATGTGGAACGATCAAGTCACCGGCTGGAATGGAGTGGGGGGGTATCCAGGAGTTGGGAAGAAAGGGGTCCAGCAAAGTTTTAGAAGGTTAAGCGTAGGTTGCGGGGAGACTAACTATAGTGTGTTCAAGATCGTGAATCATTTCTACCCTCTCAATGTTTATGTTTATTTTAAGATATAATGGATAAGATAGTGTTACATATCAGCACAATATTAAGTTATTTGTAAATGGAAAATATAATGTTATATATTTTTTTGAAGTTCATTCATCTTCACTCCTCTTTCCTCATTAATTCTACCTCCTACTCCTCTCTATAAACATGAAAACCTTTGGAAAGGAAAAATAACTTTAAATAACATCCACCAATTAATATTTTGCTCAAGTTAATTCAAAGACATATGTGAATGGTGAATATAAAAACAGTATGGAGGTCCGAAATTTAGTGTCTGAGATATTTTAATCCATATCTTCGATAAACTGAACTGATATTCACAATACATAAACTATGTACAACTTTACGTTCTTTAGGAAAGAAACAGTAGCGGTTTTTATTTATTTATTTATTTTTTTGGACTCAGAGTGGCTCTGCAACATAAAAATTTGAACCTACTACAATATTCTCTGTAGCTTTCTACTTCCATTATTATTAATTCATTATGCCATTATTTCTACTTCCAACTGCTACAGTTGGAAGTAGAAATAATTATTTGAAATTATTATAGATTATGTTTTGAGAGGCAAATCAAGGAAGAGAGAGAGCGAGATATAAATATAAAGTTGGATAGCCAGGAAACAAGGGGTGAATATTATCTGAAAATGAACAGACGTTTATAATTTTATCTTTCACATTGCTCGAGACATGAGAAAACTGAATTAAATGTTATTCACTCGGACAACATTTGTTTAAAGACCACTCCAATTCTATACACGGTTGTAGATAAGGCAGCTCTCGTTCTTTCAGTAAATATCCTGGAGCGGAGAGCTGGCCAGGCTCCAAGGAAAAGATTCCAGGGAGGACCATTGGAAACACTTAGCTGGAAGGAACGGCCTCTCCCTTCCGAATCCTCTTCATATCCTCCTTCGTATCCTGTATAATCCTTTCCAAGTCAATCTTCTGTTTTCCTCTGACCCTTTTTTTCTTTACTCGAAAACACACAGATTTCTGTTTTCAGATTCAGTTTCGAATAAATTTTTTTGTTGGCTCTGATATGTTTTTATTGTTCCAAAATATTTTCCCATTTTGACATTTATGTACATTATCGTCCGTGGTACAAACCCATTTTTATCATATTGCCATTTCATAAGGGAATTCTTACTTTTTTATTAACAATGTTTACGTTAGATCAGTTCAGACATGAACATAGTGTTTGCTTTTTTTGACATATAAAGCCTGGTTTAGACATTTCAAACATGAGAAACAAACAAAAACAAGATAAAATTTACCATATAGTTGTAACCAAGATTAAGGAAGCATTGGAAAACAAAACAAAAACTCTTCTTACTTTTGTTTCCTGTGCATAATTATTAATTCATATTTTAGCATGTGCATGTGCTATGATATGAGACATCTTATATCTCTTTTATCTTGACTATCGCTTCTTGATGTGTACATTTGGCATGCCATAGTATTGTATGTAGAATAAGTATCTTTTTTTTGTTATTTTTATTATCTTAAGTATCTTCCTATTTATCATTAATTGTGTATAGTAATTATGTTTAAATTTTCCTTTTTTAATGTTTATGTTTCCTTTTTCCTTTTATTTTATTTCTTATGCTTGCACATTGTATTAATTCTGTAAATAGATCTCTTAACATTTTTTTTTTTTTTGCTGCTTTATACAAATATCCAACCTAACCCCTTCTCATCTGAGCTAGCATGGTAGAATAAATATTTAGTGTTGGCCAAATAATGGATAAGTAGCTTATTTTCACGATTTATCTCTTTAGAGACGAATTGCTAGGAAAGCCAGGCGCCCAACAAGTAAAAATTCCTATGGAAAATTATATTTACTAAAAATCATTTTATTATATTTTTATTTATCCTTTTTTGGTCATATAGTTCAGGAAGAAGAAGTAATGTACTAAACTATTATAGTTAAAATAAAATAACTAAACCACGATAAAACGAAACACATTTCATTTACACTTCGAAGAAATACCTGCCCTCCAATTTATATCGAAAATAAACAAATTCTTCAGACGGACACCGTACAATAGTTTAGTCTCACCTTTTACAGAATAATGACATGGAGCTCACATGTCAAAATGAAACGGACGACTCAAACTTTTTTACTCACTTTATTCCAAATCTTCAAAACTAGAACTGAGACAGAAACTAAATATATATCTATATTTACTTAAACCAATTTGGACTTACTCCTCAAAGATATACGACATAGCTAAAAGACCCAATAACACAAATTTCAAACTTTCCAATCAAAAATATTACGACTTATAACTAAATCACCTTGTTATGTGACAAACAAAACCTTGCATACCGATTTCCTCCTGCCTACAGTTGACCAACACATAAGAAATCTTTACAAACGATTTCACAATAATTCACACGGACATACTAACATACTAATCAGCTGACAAATCCATCAATGCAAGCAGGAGACTAAAAAGGCGCTGGATGAGAGATCTCCTTCCTTAACAAACCATTGTAATTGATTCAATCCAGGGAAGAGGTACTGCTGGGTGCTATCCTTCTCCATGCCTTACATGTCAGTTTTAAGCTGACCATCTGCTAATTGTTAACAGTCGTCGATAGATATTGAAAGTTTTTAAAAAAAAGTATATGAGCTAATAATTCAAATAATATTCATTAAACAATATAATTAAAATGAATGATATTCTTTTATTGTACGGCTATTTGTGAATTATTATGTATTTAAATAAATAAAAATTATATATGTATTGCTTTAAATAAGGACCTAATTAGGTTTATATTTGCGCTTATTTTATTCATAATGCTTCCTCGTATTGAATATATCCTGCTGCTTGGCGAAGGGGAAACAGCTCAAACATTCAGTAGCAATAAGGGAGCCGTCCTATTAAGAGCAAACAAATCACTCCAGTCCAATCACATACAATCAAATCTTTTCTACTTCACATTTATTCCCTCTCTGGGGTATATCAGACCTTTACTAATCTTAAATGTCAGAGAATAAAATAATTTATTTTATGAATTGTTCAAGTAACTAACAAGGGAAGTGGATTATGGACCAGGTGTCCTCAATTTCTATAAACATTTTTTTTTGTGATGCTAGGTCGAAAAATATTTAACGCATGTCGAGGGTTCTAACCAATGTGACCTAATGGTTGAAAAAAACTGTAAAAATTCAACTATATTATTATAGTTTAACTATATTATTTAAATATATCAGTCCCTGAGCTGTATATACCTATAGAGATTTGAACATCTTCAAACACACACACTCCATTTTGTTGGCCTTTGTTATTGGAGGATTTCAAAACGTGTATGTATAACAGTTAAAAAGCTTATTTGAAGAAAATAATTACTGATTTGATTCTGTATAAAAAGTACTTACTCAACATAGAATCAACAATAACTGCTAATATGTTATATTGATTTATTAATTATCAAGTTATATAATTCACAAAAACATATCCTAAGGCGAAGTTAGTTAGCAGCGGCTGCGACACATCCTTGTGCCCTACAACACTAACTAACTCGCCCAAACTTGTAACAACTATTGCACTATGCATAGAGCGACTTGGCAAACTACATTAACAATTCCGATTTATTTAAACATTTCCATTCTATCTCTGAGCTAACAATTGAATTTGATGAATCTTCAATAGACAGCAATGTGGTTCAACTGGTTACCATATTTCTCGTCTAAATAAGAGTAATTATTTTTAAAACAATATTTGCCAGCGGAATAATTTATTCTGCTTCTCGAGTACCGAAGGAAGTGTGACTTCGTATTCGTGTAGGTGGTTAAAAATGTTTTCCTCAAAATCATAACCGGAGGTTTGGCCATACTATACTGTGTAAGTTCACGTGGAAGATACTTCTCTATAACGGACGGTTTGAGTGTGAATGTGCTCTCTGAACACTATTATAAATATCCTTAATTGTGACAGATTATAATATTTCTTTTTTTTTTATTATTTATTTATTCAGAAATACTACAATCTGTCAAAATTATTGACATTTATAATAGTGTTCAGACTCTATTCACACTCTATTTACAATACAGAATACAAAACTATTAATAATAAGAGTAAAAGTGTATAATCAAAAGAACTAAACTAATCAAAATAACAACTAAAACACATGCATACGATACAGTAATAATTCTGAATAAATTAAAAAAAAAGTTGATGCATGTATTATGCTTAATGTATATAACAAGTAAAAATTAGCAAATAAACGCCCTTATTGCAACATTAATTTATGAGTGGAGGAGATAATAAAAAAGAAATAAAAATATATAAAATAAAAATTTATGAAATTATTTGCCAGACTACGGCAACCTCTGACGTGCCTTGAATCGGATAATTTGATTTAGGTAAGCCATAAAATTGTTTGACTAAAGTTGCGAAGGATATTGGCTTTACTGGAGCCTAGCAAATTACTCTCTTACTCCATTGCTTCGAATAGATCATTGCACGGCATAGTAATCCCCCGTCCCTCTTGTCGCAAGTAACCCAGTTACTGAACACTTTGCACTTTCAATCCAAAAGTTTGTTGGACTGGACTCGAACCCACTAGTAGTCGCTATCGCTAACTAGATCTGTATGCAGTTAGTTTGATAGGGCTATCTCCTTAGTCCTCAATACTCTCCACTTAGCTCAAGTGCTCTCTCTCTATACTTGCTTGATACTGAGGTCAGTTTATATACGTTATATTATATCGTTGTTAGTGGGTTAAAAGGACAATCAATAATATTATTTTGTTGTTAGATTAGTGTAGCATTTAATTCACTTAATTTCTTAAAATCATCAGATCTCAGCGGACGCTATTTCGATAGCGATATTTGAACATTGGATTCCATGATCATAATCATAATTGAACATTTGTTGAAAACATGAATGGATTCGCATTTTTTTTTTGTCTAAATATTCGTACTATATATTCGTACGCTCACTTTTAAACGTACTTATTAAAGAAACCAGTGTAGTACTATTTGTTTACTTTTTGACTTATTGGCAAAAACAAATGTGAATTCATTGTAATTAATATTTATCAAACAACAAATTTGAACCCCCTTTGCTAACTCGGCCAAAATTTGAGGATTTTTTTTTTCTCGATTGCTATGAAAATTCATATTTAAGGATTTTTCCAGGTGCGAAATAATCTCAATGTAGTTCCTCCTTAAAAAAAAAATTCGAAAATATTTTGCTATTTTAAGGATTGTCATTTTTTTTCAAGGAATTGTATTAACTATTTTAAAAAATAATTGAATTGTATAGTATGCATGTGTTTTAGTTGTTATTTTGATTAGTTTAGTTCTTTTGTTTATGTAGATTTATTTTCATTATTATTAGTTTCTGTATTATTTATTGTAAATAGAGTGTGAGTGTGCTCTCTGAACACTATTATAAATGTCCTTGATTGTGGCAGAATGTAATATTTCTAAATAAATAAACAAGTAAAAAAAAATAATTGAGGGAGTAGGTCAGAGAGTCAGGTGGGCCTAACCTAACCTAACCTAACCTAACCTAATGGGCCTTCATATCATGGAATATTGTTCGGCCAGTTTCTGTAAGCATTTCTTTATTGACCTTTCTTCCTCATATGTTAGTACTTGTTAAAACAAATAAAGAGTTAAATAAAGGACATTTTAATTGAAAATGTGAATTTTTACTTTTAAATTAGTATACCTCAATGTTCCATATGTTTCCGATTTGGCCAAATCCAGATACCTATCCTTCCATAATAACCATCCGAATCCTCTTGTTTCTAACCTTGCTTCCTATTCGATTCCTGATAACCCTGCGAGGCGTCTGAAAAGGAGATGGCCTAGTGATCTCCTCATGTAGACAAATTATTAGAGTGCTACCAATGGGTGGTTTCTCAACAAGCGTGTTTCATGTGATAATATTCCTATGTACACATTTACTTGATGTATTCATACTAATACAGTTGTAAATATCATAATAAAAATTAAAAAAAAAATAGTATATTATAAAACTGCAGGTAATGTTTGAAAGTAATTTCAAGTTTCCTGAATTAAGTTTGAAAAGAATTAAGTTTCCTGGTTTCACAGTCATATATTAGAGCTGGCTATTGGGCTATTGGCTATATATTAGAACTGGGGGATTACTACGAGCTACATTCTTCGCCCATCTTAATCTCCGTGCCTTCATATTATGTGATATTTATTGAACAGTTTCTGTAAGCAGTTCTTTATTGGTATTTCTTCTCTGTGTGTTAGTACTCTGATCTTAGATCGCTGCGGTTATCGTGTATATCTCTCAAACCATTCTACACTTTTTTCTAGGGTGTTGTTTAGTTCAAGGTCTCACATCAAATTATTAGAACTGGCTTTATCATGGCATTGTACAACCTTAATTTGAGACTTCTTATTAATTTGAGGTCTCAAGTGGTACAAGTATTTTTCTTTAATTTGAGCAAAACATTGTTCGTAGTTTGATACGGATTATAATATCTGGTTTCTTTGAAGTGTGTTTTCTCGGACCATCTGCTAAAGAGTCTTGGTAGCTCTATAATCTTCTGAGTGCACTCTTGTGCAGAAGTAGTGGATTAGTGGTGCTGCTTGAAGTAGTTTAAATCGGTTGACTTTTTTACATATTTGCAGATTTTAAATTTGTATTAGGAGATGGAAGGGGAAAAGTGATTTCTTTGCAGAACTTGCCTCAAAATGGGAGGTGACTGTCCAAAGTAACGCGTAGTAAGCAGAGATGTGCAAACGCTACTCTCACTATTGATTACCAAGTATTTTACACAAATCGAATCACTATTGAGAATTCAATCACTATTTCAGATAATCGTTTCATGACATCAAATGAAGTAGTAATTAATTTCTTTGGTACTCAAAAAGAGTCAGTATTTGAGTAAAATACTTGGTACACAGTACTCAGAGTAGCATTTGCCCATCTCTGCTAGGATTCTAGAGAAGGAAGGAGGTCGAGAGGGGTTAGTGCGGTGATTTGTTAGGTGGTTATTTTCTGGCTGAAAAAACATCACGATAGAATCCCTTCTCGTTGGATTCACATAGATGACGTTTTTCTTGAGTTCATCGTGCGCAACGGAGCTTCGATATTTTCTTCAGAAGTTTGTACAACAGACCGTAACCTGGTACATTCCTGTCCCACTAATCTCCTATATTTATTCTCCGTGTTACCCTTACTTTCCAGAATTAAGCTTATTTTTAATCAGTAGAGGTTTATAAACAATTCTGTTCTACAAATATACAATAAATAGTAATTTGGGGTCGTTGACTTAGAACCCGTACATATGATCATTTCAAAGGTATTGAAATCACGAAAAATATCAAGAAATAAAGGGTGTACAAATTATGAAAAAAATGGAAAGACATGAAATAAAAATTCTCCGCACGATAACTGGAGCGATCTGGGATCAAAGTACTAACGCATGGAGGAGAAAGACAAATAAAGAACTGCTTACAGAAACTGGTCAATCAATATCACATGATATGAACGTAATATAGGTAGAGGTGAAAAAGGTTGATTCAGCCCTCAAAAGGTCTGTAATAAAAAAAAAATCATTAATACATTTTTTTTTTACTATAACAAATTTATTCTCGTCTGTCAATTTTTGTTAACAATCAGCAAATGTGCTGGAAATGGAAGACATAAATGACTTGTCAGACATGGGGTAACAAAGTACTCAGCAGCAACTCCTTTCTGACTTGTATCAATTACTTAGGTGTTTAAGGAAAGAGATGTTTTGGTCTCTTATCCAACGCCTTTTTAGTATTCTCCTTAAGTTGTGGGGTATATCAGCTGTGGCCATGTCTCTTATTAATCAATTAGTCTGTGTTACAGACCCCTTTCTATCGAATCATTAACATCCGCCTGAAAATTTGTAAATAGTTTCATCTCAGCGTAACATACAACTATTTTATTTACGAAAAATCATGGGATTGGAGCATTCTCAACCTGGAGGGGGGAAACTTTGTCTATTTAATTAGGTACAAAAAATTCGTGAATACTTTCTTATTGCTTTCTACTTGGATCGCAAGATAATTTGATCACAAAATCGATAAAAAAATGTGGCATACAAAAATATTGGGCCGTTGGTCCTACATAACCTCGTTATTTAGAAAATTTGTGGGTGTAGGTGACGCCAAACGGCTCAATATTCTTTAAGGACATCTTTTTTCTCGATTTTGTGATCAAAATATCTTACGACCCCATTAAAAAGCAATTGGGTATTTACGAGTTTTTAGTACCTAAATAAATAGACAAAGTTTGCCTCCCTCCAGTTTGAAAACGCCCCTATTCCAAGAGTTTTCGTTAATAAAATAGTTACAGGTTACGATGAGATGAAACTATTTACAAAGTTTCAGGCTGATGATAATAATTCTGGGTCTGTACCACGGACTATATTATGATCTTCGTTTAAATTTGTATAAAATCGTTGGTAAAAGGTCGTTATATATTAGTCAACTGATGGAAGATGAAGGTCAGTATGTAGAGTTTTGTTAGTCACGTACCAAGGTGATTTTGTTATGAGTCACAATAATTTTGATTGGAACGTTTGAAGATTTTGTAGGTTTCAGCGATACCGTATATTTGTGAAGAGTGTGTCCATATGGATTTAAGTAAGTATATATATGTATTCAGTTTCTGTCACAGTTCCATGTTTAAGTGTCGTACGTTCCATTTTTCATGCAGGCCCTATGTCATCCTTCTGTCGAACGTGATATATTATAATAATAAAAAAAACTATATCCGACCATTCAAAAATAAAATCTAAAATAGACACTTAATCAGTTCTATACAAATAGTAAAACACTTTGTTATAAAAGTGGTTCTGATTTGCGCTCGCTTAAACTTCGGAAGAAAATACATTCAGTGAGAGTTGTTGAAAAATATTTAATTGTCTGAATTTCCATTCCACCCTCATTGTATATATATTATCTCTAAATATTCTTCAAATATAGAACTAGTTTATAATTTTAAGTGGATATAAATTTTCTTCTATCACATCTGTTGTAGAATGATCATTTTGTTATTATACAAATATTTCAAATGATAGAATATAGTCTTCAAAAAAAAATTTATTCATTTATTAATTTTGCTCACGTCACGTCGCATACTAATTTCTAATACACAGTAATTTTATTTATTTTGTTGATGTAGTCAATTAATTTTTTAGTTGAAAACATGGGCGATTTTGCTATATTACTAATTGTAAAATATGTTGTTTTAATGCTTTACTGTAAGTATCTTACATTATTTTTTAAATATTATTAACTAGAGCTTCATTAACTATTTTCATTTGATTGCATGCAATTTTTTTTTTCAAATATGGTGAATCAGTAATTCTTATATAGAATTAAGTATAGCTGTTTTTATATTGAAATTTTGTAATATTTCAGTTCAAAAAAAATATTTCATAATATCTTTTTAACTATTAACAAATATATACATTTTTGTTAATAAATATTCTCTACTGAAATTACCATATTTCTCACATCTTCAGATGGTCATTTTCGATCCACAAAGTTTTTCTATTTCCTACACCAACATGCGTGCTGACTGATTTCGGTGTTTCTATTACTATGTTCTGGTATTTATTTGAAAATTTTATTTTATTTGAAAACTTTTTTTTTATTCTTCCCTTCTTTTTAGAAGTGAATATGTACACTATTTTACCATTTTCAATAGATTTTGTACATGTTTAAAAGATTTTGTTCATCGTTTTAAGTGTTTTGTCTATAGTTTTGTTTGTTTTGTATATATATATATATATTGCTAGTTTACTTGCTTCTTTTGTTTTTATTTAATTTAATATATCAAGCATTTTTACCAGAATTAATATCTTCTATTGTACGATTTTGTCACAGAATAAACTTATTTTTCTATTTATATATATACTTTTATATATATATGTGTGTTGTTTATTCTCTTATGCTCCGTTTCTGTTGTAAATATTGTATCTATATTGTTATTTAAACCTAATTTCTCAATATGGTTATTCCTTTTTAATTATTTGTTTATTATATTTAATAACATTTCTTTTACTACTATATTTTTTTAAATTTTCATTTGTTTGTTGTTATTTTCAATTTAAACTATTGTAATGAATATATCTGATCTTAAATGTATTTCAATACAATTTACATCCCAAGATGGTAAGCGTTACCTACAGGGTTACTCTAATATGAACTAAATGATATATATTTTTTTTATTTTCCGTTTTCGTTTATTACATTTGGAGTTAATTATTTTGGTTTATAAAACAGAATGAAATATATATATATTTTAAATTTTTAATCCATCCTCTATTTTTCTCAGTTTATAACGTTTTAAAAATACATTTTAGCTTTATTATTGGATCCCGAAACTTAAAAATTAGAATCTATAAAACAATTATCTTGCCCACAGTTCTTTATGGGTGCGAAACTTGGCCGCTTACATTAAGGGATGAGCAGCGTCTTAAGGTTTTTGAAAATAAGGTATTGCGTAGAATATTCGGACCGAAGAGTTAACCGGAGAGTTCAGACGGTTACACAACGCCGAATTACGTGAACTGTATCCGAGTAATATAATTGAGATAATTTCATCGCGGCGAATCAAATGGGCTTGTAAAGTTGTTGGACTTAGTAACGAGAGAATTCCTAAAAGATTAATATTTGCTGTGCCGAATGGTAAGCGTCCGAGGGGTAGACCGAGGCGAAGGTGGGAAGATTGCATTAAAGCTGATCTGAAGGGACTGGGTTTGGACGGCGAGCGGTGGAGGGAGGTGTGTGATAGGCGATTGGTGGTGTCGGCATCGAACCTTCGGGTTCGCTAAGCCTTTTTATTATTATTATTATTATTTATTATTGGATATTTAGAAATTTCTTCACTGCATATTATAAGTTTCATTACTGTATTTTCGACGGTTTTTTTTTTTTTTTTAAATTTGTTAGATTTTACTGCATAAAAATCCCAGGCTCTGTTTATGAATTAGAAGCATTCTTCACTATGTTCATTCATTACTTCCATTCGTTACTTCAAGTTCATATTCAGGGGACACCCTGAGAGTATTTTACACCCCAATGATCCCCTATCTTACCGTACCGCACTAATCCTATCAAAGAGGATAAGCTGATCAGCATTGATAACCTCTGCCATTTCCACCTCTAGTTAGTAACCGAGGGTCATCAATAGTCATGTCTTCACAGGATGAAAGGACAAAAAGAAAATAATCGGCATTTAAAGAAAAATGTCATTAAAAGTGAATATCGTATTTATTAATGCTGCATTATACCAAAACCAAGAATGTTTAATAAAATAATAAATCTATGCGTCTCTAACATTCAAGTGAACAGAAAACTTTCTGCATATGCGTGACTTTGTTTTTTTTTACTGTACTGGTGATGCCTATAATTATCGAACCAGCATTATATGTGTAGTACATCACAAATCTTATATTTTTGGTGTTTTAGCTCAGTACAAATTGGTTCAGGTTTTCCATTGCAATTTAATTAATCTGTTACAAAAAATGCAGAGATAGATCCACCTATTTTGTCAACGTTGAAGATAAAACGCTCAAAAGACACGCAGAGCAACCACGTGAAAGACGGACGACCGCAAGACGATAACATTTTAATTTTTTTTTAGAAGAGGATATGTAGTATATTCCAAACCTTATATTTTGTGTGTTTGAGCTGAGTGTGAATTGGTTCATGTTTTCTGTTACAATTTAATTTATCTGTTACAATCTGTTATAAAATGAATGTATAGATAGATCGACCTATTTTGTCGACGTTGAAGAGAAAACACTCAAAAGACACTCCGAGCAACTACGTGCTGACGGACAAATGCAATAAGATAATATTTTAATTTTTTTAGAAGAGGATGTGTAGTAAATATTATATTTTATGTGTTTTAGCGAGTGTAAATTGGTTCATGTTTTCTGATGCAATTTAATTACCTAAATCATTTTATTTTAAAATAACATGATTTTTTTATGTGGACGTGTTTTTTTGATTATTGAATAAATTAAATAAACATTTATTGTCAATGATATTAAAAAATACACATCATACTTCAATCGTAAGATAATATGATCACAAAATCTAGAAACAAGTTGGTGTTTTGTGAACTTTAAATTTTGCACTTGAACGCCGCCTTGCGGTGGATTGTAAGGACAGAGACCTGATGAGAGTTGAGCGAATTCAGTTACAAGCTCTCTCTGACCCCACTTCTCACCAAGCATTTGAATTCAGAGGACCTAAGAATACTGAACCTGGATGGCGCCCATCAATGATCCCGTAATATTTTTTTATGTCAGCTTAAAAGAGTGAGTTACTTTTCATAAACCATATAATCTACCAATTCAATAAAAATACAGTCCACTGCAAAATTATGTCGCATGTTACCTAAGTTGAACTCATTAGAGTTTTTTTTTTTTTTTTTTTGGCCTTCATCTACAACATGTAAAATTAATGAGGCTATATAGGCTAATCGGCCCAATATTTTTATAGGCTAGCTTTTTTTTCGATTTTGTGATCAACTAATCTTACGACTCATTTTTTCATATTTTAGGCAATAAAACTTCCAATTTTCTTCATATTTTTTTATTTATGTTTGTTGTCTCTTACGTTTCGGGACAATTTTCCCATCATCAGAGTAATATTTTATTTTTACTTTCTTTGTTTGTTGTGGCACCATCAAAAATTAAATATTTGTCACATTTTTTAAAAATTATTTGGTGTTACCCATATTCATTGTATTAGTGTATCAATGAATATGTGTAACACCAAATAAGTTTTAAAAAATGTGACAAATATTTAATTTTTGACAAATGGTGCCACATCAAAAAAAGAAAATATTACTCTGATGATGGGAAAATTGTCCGGAAACGTAAGAGACAACAAACATAAATAAAAAAATATGAAGAAAATTGGAAGTTTTATTGCCTAAAATATGAAAAAAATTATAAACGTAAGCTTCCTAATAAAAAAAGAAAAATAAGAAGATAACTTCATGTGAAAAGCAAATGGGTATTTATGAGTTTTTAATATTTTATTAAATTAATCTACTTAATGAGAAAACGCCCAATTTATGAGATGAGATGAAGGTCATTCCCGAAGATTTACGCGGATGTTAATAATTTTATAAAAAGAGGACTATAACACGGACTAGTACATACATCCATTACAAGTAATGAATGTCACCTGACGCATCTATAATAGAATACATCGAAAACCTATTTGTAAGAGGAAGGGGGGAGCATTTTTCTTCAGTGTCAGAGGCCGATTTGCATGACGAACCACACATAACCGTTTTGAAGGAAAAACGAGCCCCGTTTTAATAAAAGATGAAGAGTTAGTCTCGTGTGAAACGTCAGTGTCTATAGCGGCCCGGCTATGGATGGGGGTCATTTACAAAATTTCGCCCCTCCAGTCTTACAAATTCCGCCTTCTCCCCTCTGCCGCTCCCAGTCTTACAAATTCCCTTTTATCAAGCCCCTCTGGCAATTTCTTCCTTAAAAATTGCTTTAGCTATAGCTGCAATAATTCAAGGGCCATAGCCCGGGGCACCTGAATGAAAATCGGCCATATTTCCTTTATAATGTACCTCTACCTCAACACTAAGGAATAAATTGCTCGTCTATCAAACCAATTCGAATTAACTACAAGCATTTATTTTTCCTTTTATATATTTTTTTTTTTTTACTAAAATAGTTCATTGAATGTTCTTTATTCTTTATAACTATACATAGTTCTTATAGAAGGGACTGATAAAAGGGTACGGTCTTAGAATAAATAACTCAAAAAAAGGAACCTTATTTTATTTTGTCTATTCGGTCTACGTTTGGTTTTTCATCAGATCTACAATTTACGTTTAAAATAAAATTAAAAACCTACGGATTGTTTTAATTATTTTAAAGAAAACTTAAATATTATTAAATGTTATTTACGTTCTTTATGTGTTATTTAGTGATATTTACATTTTCATGAAAATTATTGAAGGTTTTTTTTAACAATCAGTAGGTTTTTTTATTTTAAACGTAAATTTTAGGACTATAAATAACAACTAAATAATTATAAAAAGTTCCTCTCTATTATTTAAAACAGTTTTTTTTAGTAACTGTCATATTTTATTTTAAATATAAAAAACGGGACGGACTGTCGCTGACACCACACTTCTTATTTTCAACAAATCTAACATACTAATTAAAGGATATAAAGAAGCCATTTAGGAAAACAAATATTTAAAATATACATATATTTTTTTTTTGACAATGTATTTTTTTTTTGTCCTCTCCTTCCCCGCGCTTTAGGGTATAATGGGTTTTCTCAGGCCAGGGGTGAGGGCGAGGAAATAATGTTGGAATTAAAAATTTTCCCGGCACCGGAACATGAATTCGTGATTATTTTTATCTTATTATCTCATTATCAGATTGACGAGCCACGGTAGTGCTTTGCACACGCGTTAGCTCGTTCGGCCATCCTGCCCTATACACAATGTAAACTGTTTACAAATATATATTTTGTGTCCATTTTTTCTCACATTCATTAGTATTATTTGATACTATTCACATTCGTGGAAGGAAACGGGAAGTGATGCAAATGCAGAAACTTAACCCATTCGATGGGCTGGAAAAACATTGTCATTAATATTGCATATTTAATAGTTGACCATTGCATTATAAAGGAAGGAGATGATCCGGAGTGGCGGTCATAAATAGGCTAAATAGTGGTAATACTATTTTATTAAAAGACAAAGTTTCGGTCCGACTTTGCAGTTCTTCTTCTGGGAGGTGTGTTCAGCTAGGAGTTTCTCTTAAAACTGAAGAAACGAATTTTAAGTGAAACTCCTAGCTGAACACACCTCCCTTAAGAAGACCTGCAAAGTCCGGTCGAAACGTTGGCTTTTATAAAATAGTTTTGCCGCTATTTAGCCTATTTATGGCCGCCACCCCGGACCATCTCCTTCCTTTGTCATTAATAGTTTAAATGAAGTTATACCGTCGATTTCATTTTGATTTCTCTACAAATCAATACCTATGTACTCTAACGCTGGTAAGTGAATAAGTTGTGTGATGTGGTCACCGACCAGATTTTTATTACTAAAATCTAGCTCTATTATAGTGTTACTATTATAGGATATTATTATAAGATTGCAATGGTACTATACTCGTAGTTGAACTTAAGAAGAGGATATTGTGAAGGAACCATAAGCATTAGCACTAAGTGGCTATAAGAAGACATGTCTCCCCACTCAGCAAGATCCAATCCGTTCTGACTGCTAAGGTTAGCTGTAGTGGTGTGTTGTGTACCGTATTGTACGGCATTGTGGTTGAAGCTAGCTGCAATTACGAGCAGCTGTATCGACCTTTATGGTCTGTGGTCGTGTCATCACTATTGATAATGGACGAACAACTGAACCGAAATGGTGATCGTTACTTGACAATTCTATTCTTCAGTGTTTTATGAAGCTATTACTAAAAATGTAGGGATTTCTACTTATCTATATAAATAAATAACAGTTTTGTCTGTACATTGAATAGAATCAACCCGTTTCATGGTATCTTTCCGTTTCATACATTACAGACACCAAATCCACTTTTAAAAAAATTTTTGTCTGTCTGTATGTTCGCATTGTGTAACGAAATTTCGTCAGGGATAAACTTAGCAATGGCTAATGACAGACTTTTGTAATTTGGCATTATATTTAGGTTTGCTTGACTTAAAACAAAATATAGAACCAAAGTTATGAATTCTTGTGTAATTTTTCTAGAGATCCCAGTTAGGCGGTTACTTAGTACTATTCTCATCCTAACCAACTCTAGCGCGAGGCACATTTAAAAGTTGTATTATTGAACTGATGAAAAACAATATCACAAATCAACGGAAAAAATACGAAATCCTGAACACCTGTAACGCGTTGTCATTTAAAACACGGTTAAAATACACTAATTTATCAACTTTGTCCGATCTTCCCGTTCAAGTTGCCATTTGTTTCAACTTCCCGAGCCTAACAAATCTGGCTGTATACAATTTTAGGATTAACCAAACGGATTAGCCGTAAATCAGAAAAAAAACTCCCAAAAATTTCATCCCGCCCGCCAAAATATTCAGATTAAGTTAAAATTTTCCACGGATATAGGTGACTCAATGTCCAATGTTATTTTAGCTATTTTTCCAGCTGTAAACTCAGCAGAGTTTAAAGAAGTGGAGAGACTACCAATCCTTTTGATTATTTCAATCGACTCCACAATCTCCTCGCACCACCATAAACACTAAATTTTAATGGATCGGTGGTGATCGATTTAGTTGTGTGGTTTAGTGGCACTTAAACAAATAGCCGAATAACAAAGTTTTTATTATGACTATTGCGAAACCTTGACTTCCATAAGCTCCCATAAAAAAATTCAAAACAACTCTCTCCCAACCAATTTTATGAAATTAAGTTGGGATCTCTCCCCATAACACAAAATTCATCTCAAAAAAATAGATTCTTAAATTTTAACTATACACCTATCAACCACGGGTACATCAGATAGTAAATAAATTAAAAGAATAGAACAGGTTATATTAGCAACAAGAAAAAACGTACACTAATAGTATACTGCTTCCAGTCGATATCAATTTTTATTTTGGCTTACCTATATAAAATATATTGTACTGGAAAGTATTACAATAGTGTAAATTTCGAATCCGAGTTTTCAAAGGAAATATGTTTTTTTAGGTTTATATCACTTAAGTCTCGTAAAATGCTTTGTGTGTCCATATGGGTGTTTATTTCAACAGTCTTACTGAAAAACGAATAATTATATCAATCTGAAATTATGTATTTAAGAGCCTGTGATAATTACAGCAACGTTTTAAAAAAATCAGACGTGAATAATTCATTAATTTTATAAATTTTTACTGTTATCTCACCTATACAAAAAACTCAAATTGTTCGATCGAGTATCAATAAAGCTGTATATCATGCAGTCAATTTATCTACAATAGTCTACGTCACATTCTCCTTCACCGCCCAGCATACATTGACTATAGACAAAAATTCCTTCAAAACTTCATCTCAGAATCTTCTGATAACCACAACATCGAAACTATATTGAATATCGATTGTATATGTAAGTTAAATAAAGTTTACTATTATATAATGGGAATACACAAAATTGTTGATCGTAGCCATTGTTCTATTAAGTGTTTGTTTTTAGTTCATCTTTTTATTTTTTAACTTTTATTATGATATTTACAACTGTATTAGTATGAATACATCAAGTAAATGTGTACATAGGAATATTATCACATGGAACACGCTTGTTGAGAAACTACCCATTGGTAGCACTCTAATTAGTTCATCTTAAAAGTAATATTTTGTTTTTTATAGTTTCTACCATAGTAGCAGGTTCATATAACTATTATTATGATGTGATCGTTTTTTGTTTTTAATTTTTATTGTTATTCATGTTTTGTAAAACCCATTCTAAACGTAAAATATTGTAAAATTTATTTATTTTTGAATGATATGTATATAACTTGTAAAACCATATTATTCTACCAGGTAGTCTTTATTTGTATGGGGAACTCTTTCCCCCCCAAAAACACAAATAAATTTCTATCTATCTATCTACTATTTTCGTATAAACGTTTTGATTAAACACACATTGCGATATTAAGTTAAAGAAAAACTAAGTTGTGTTCATTAGACCACATGAAAGAAGTGAAAACATCAATAAGGCGAGATTAATAATAAAGAATATAAATTATAAATAATAGTTCATTATTAAGAGGATGAAATGCTGAGCATTTCCCTCATTTACATTATGCAACTCCGATTTTTAGTTTCGTACATATTTTAATCTATATATTCAATAAAACTTGTTATCGTTTGGTTTTTGACACCATTTTTTCCCTTTATGCCCTTCTAACACAGCATCGCGTTAAGATATAATTTTGAATAATTAAGTCATTACAAAGAGGATGAAATGATGAGCATCTTCCTCGATAACAATATACAAGTCCGATTTTTAGTTTTTGAAATATTTTACTCCATACACAAAAACACTCCAATTAGTCGACTTCAGCCGACTTCAACTCGAGCGTTACACATCGGAGATATGACGGCTCCGTCTAATTCAATACCCACAAACAAAGTGCAAAACGCGCCTTCAGAATTTTCATTTCAATAGTCCTTATTATACAGTAGTTAAACTTAGAAAAAGACTAATGATATTAAACAAGATATTGAAGTTGTACTCATAAAAATTTCTATCTCGTCACCTTCTCACATTCTCATTCAATTTTATAAAAATAATGCTTTTGGAAAAATGTACCATCTTTAGTCGCAATGCACATGTATTTTTTTTTACCACCACCTTTCCTCTCTAAAAGTATGAGTCCTACAAAAAAATTTCTTATTAATTTGATAGTTTATTATAATTTACTATTTGGTTTGATGGCTTACAACCTTTTCAGTGGAAGGTCACCAGAATACCCACTTCAGTGACGAAAGCTACTCGATGAAAGACTTATTAATGTCACACTAACAACTAGTGGTGGGCGGAGTCTTGTGGACTACTGACGTCCCTATTAGTCTGTAAATAGTCGAGGTCAGCAGAGAAGACGAATAGTATTGACCAACAAGGCCTAGCCGCAGCCAATGAAATCAGACCTGGTGAATGGAGTTAATTGGTCCACACTGAGCTCTGTAATTAGGGTCCATTGATAAAGCTGGCCTGCCACACAGAAACTGCAAGCAAATCAACTCGGCCCAGATCTTGTTGAGGGTTGTTGGCGAATGGGGTTTAAAACACCTTTTGTTTCGCTTAATGGAAACTAACATTTTTTATTTAATTTGATTTAATATATTTTTAAAATTATTATTATAGTCCGTGGTACAGACCCTTTTCATCGAATTATTAACATCCGCCTGAAACTTCATAAATAGTTTCATATCATCGTAACATACAACTATTTTATTTACGAAAACTCTTGGAATTGGGGCGTTTTCAATCTGGAGGGGGGCAAACTTTGTCTATTTAATTATGTATTAAAAACTCCTAAATACACATTTGCTTTCTACTTCCTAAGATAATTTGATCACAAAATAGATAAAAAATGTGGCGTTACATAAATAGTTTTAATAGATAAAAATATTGAGCCGTTTGGCGTGACCTACACCCCAAAATTTTCAAAATAACGAGGTTTTATAGAACAAACGGCTCAATATTTTTTGTCACATTTTTTATCTATTTTGTGATCAAATAATCTTACGATCCAAGCAGAAAGCAAATGTGTATTTACGAATTTTTTAAGTAATTAAATAGACAAAGTTTGCCTCCCTCGAGATTGAAAACACCCTAATTCCAAGATTTTTCGTAAATAATAAGAGTTGTAGGTTACGATGAGTTGAAATTATTTATGTTTCAGGCATTTAACATTATTTATGTTACTAATTCGATAAAAAGGGATCTGTACCACGAACTATTATTCATGATATTTATAACCGTATTAAAATTAAAATAACTGTAGTAAATGTAAACAAATGAATATAATTATATGAAAGGACGTGTTGAGAAACTAATCACTGCTTTTTAAGGTTATAGAATTCAGTATATTATATATCCTCAGGGTTTTCAACTTAAAAACAAAAATTCATAGTTTGCATTTATTTATTAAACATATTTACAACTGTATTGAAAAATATATATCTAGTAAATTTGTATAAATATAATGACACGAAAACTCTTTTTGATAAACTAGCCACTAGTAACGATATAATAATATATCGACATTAGGAATCACTTTACCATTTTCTTTTTTTTTTAGACGCCTCAGAGAGTTATCAGGGATCGAAGAGGAATTGTTGGAATTGAGGTGAAAGTTTGTTAGATTACATGGTAAAGTTTTAAAATTTATTTTAAATTTGTATTTATAAAATTTAGTAAATCACCCGAAAACAAGGTTAATACAAAATTTATTGTATGATTTTTTTCTGTTAGAAAACTCACATCACAACTTAAGTGTCATTTATAGAACAATCTTGTTTTGTTTTTTTTCATTAGAAGGCATAACTCACAAAATTTAGTAGAGGTCTAACTCCTGGTTTAGTGGAACCCCGTAAGTCCGAATAGGATCCTTATTATAGCCCACTATATGAGTCTTTTTTTGTATACGGTTTTTTCAAAAAAAAAAAAAAAGGGAGGTATTATTAATCTAATGTTTAAAAGAAAAAAATATTTTTTTATACAATTAATTATTGGTATTTTATATTTTTGTTAACTTTTAAAATGCAAAATATTCTTAATCTGTAGTTTAAGTTTAATTATTAAATATATTGAAAGCCTATTCGTCAGATGGAAGTCGATCATTCCGCAACACTTTGCGAACTATTCTCTTTGCTCTGATCAGGTATCTAATGTACTGCGGATAGTTTGGAAGAGACATATTTCTGCTGGGCTTTAGTCCAGATGATGACCTGCATTATTATAAAGTTATTGTAATTATAAGCTAGTTGTGGATTTTTCAAGTGCTTTTAAACTTTGGATTTAAGCTTCCCAATCAATTACCCTATAAGTGATTTTTTTTTTAATTTGGTGCTGTATAAGACTCGTCAAACAGCACTTAGCTGAGAAGAGAGTGATCGGAACAAATATAAAAAAAATTAATTAAAAATATTTCATTTCAATACTGCCCAAGTTTTTTTTCAATTTTCTGTTTGACTTCTGTAAGTAAACACACTTTATTATACATAGCTTTGAGCAGTTTTATGGTATAGTTTCGAACTTTTCCGTTTATTTTCTGACTTTTACGGCTTTGTTTAATTTTATAATAGCGACAGGAGATTTATTCAAACAAACGATTTACAGAGGTACGGGATTACACAGCCAGCGTGAGATAAAGATACAATGGAATACAATATATTGAAATGAATGCAAATATTGGAACTGGCTCTCACAGTCGGTTGAAAATATTTGCTTACATTAGTGTTTGCTCAACCCCGCCCTCTCCCTATATCTCTCCATTTATGTTACTTTTTTTTTCAATTATATTGACCTTTTTCCTTTCTTTTATTCTTTATAGATGTCGTTCTGCAGTAGGATTAAAGATTACCGAAGTTGCTACCAAAGGAATCAATAAACAAACTATGATTTGTGATTTAGATCACACGATAGAAGTTTTCAACAAGGTGGAATTAATACTATGAAATATAAATTATAAATAAGAGCACATTACAAAGAGGATGAAATTCTGAACAATTCTTTCGCTTACAGTACGCAGGTCCGAATTTCGAGTTTCTGATATATTTTAATCCTTATCTTCCATAAAACTTGTTATCATTTCGTTTCCGATACAATTTTTTCCATATCATCTCTCTCATACGATGTCGCGATGCAATTTTGAATAATAGCTCTTTACAAAAAGGATGGAATGATGGAGATTTCCTTTGCTAACAATATGCTGGTCCGATTTAAAAAGTATTAGATAAAATATGGAGAGAGTTAATAAAACAAACAAATTTTTGCTATATAAAATATTATAGCATGTCGGCAATAAAGTTTTGGAAAAATGAGGGTTGATGATATAAGTTGGGTTTTCAAAGTAAATTTTGACATATTAAACCTAAATTATAAAATATATAAGGTATGTCAAGTTTAAAAATGTTCTTTATGTAATCTAAATTAGGCAGGAAATAATTTTAATTTTATATCTGTTCCTTCCATACTATAGGAAAATTTAAATCTATATCTTTCATAAAATCTGTTATAATTTGGTGTTCGAATCCATTTTCTTTCCTTTTCGTCTTTCTAATACGATGTCGCGTAAAAATAAATTTTTAATAATAACTCATTACAAAAAGGATTAAATGATAGGCATTTCCTTTGCTAACAATGTGTAGGTCTAATTTTTAATTTTTTAATATATTTTGCATATGCAAAAACGCTTCTATTAGTTGACTCCAGTCGACTTTACTCGAGCGTTACATATTGAAAATCTGACTGCTCAATCTAATTCACCCTACTTAAAAAAAGCGCAAAACGTGCATAAAATGTTTAGTATAAAAGCAATCCATATTGGTACGAGGGCCTTTTTAGAATCATTAAAGATCATATATATGTTTAGACATAAATTTTGAAAATATTTCTGAATTAAAAATAAAATATTGTACATAGGTGTAAATACGTTTTATTTGTTTTATTGTAATTTGGCTTCAATCTGTTATTTTACTTTTCTTGTATATTACTTTATCTTTATATACATATATATATATATGTATGTATGTATGTATGTATGTATGTATGTATATATATTTTTTTTTTCTTACTTATAATTAATTTTTATTTATTTTCGTTTGTTATGTACATATTGTCTGAATGAATACCATAGCCCTAGTGACAATGCCCTTCAGCGTGGCAGACTGTATTAATACTCAATAAAATAAAAATAAAAAAAATAAATTAGTTCCAGTTAGAGACATATTAGATAAAATATGGAGAGAGTTAATAAATCAAAGAAATTTTTGCTATATAAAATACTACAAAATGTCGGAAATAAGGTTTTGGAAAAATGAGGATTAATGGTATAAGTTGGTTTTTCAAAGTAAATTGTGACATCTTAAATCTAAATTATAAAATATATAACATGGGTCAAGTTCAAAAATGTTCTTTGTGTAATCTAAATCACGTAGAAAATAATTTTCATTGTATATCTGTCTGTTTCATATTATTGGAATTAGGCAAAACGTGTTTTTATTGGACGTTTTATACGAATAGATTAATTGAACGATTAAATAGTAAAAATATTCCTGTTTTAATGAAATATTGTCAGTTGGCCTTGAATTATAAAGTTACCTTGGTAAAGGAGTTTAATTATAGTTGGTGAAGTAAGACATATATGTAAATAATGGATAGGCAAGGGAATTTTTAAATTGTCTATAATTTATGATTGGGAGTATGTGTATGATTTTATGGGTACAACAGTTTGTTTATTGTATTATGGGGAACTATATTTTAATTTTTTTTTTTTGTAACTTTTTTTTTTTTAGTATTACAACAATCTGTCTCTTGGACATTGGTTATAGCGAGGTAGGATGACATTCACACTATATGTACAAAAAATATAAAATAAATAGAAGCAAAATAATGATCATAAGTATATACAATAGATAATAAAATAAAATAACCTAAAAATAAGAAAATTAAAACTAACCAAAAAAAAAACACATGCATACCTATATACAATCATCATCAGCGAGAGAACTCCAGGAGAACCCTGCGCTACTCTCTCGACCGCATCACTGGTACTATATTTTAAGTATATGGATTTATTTCTCTACACATGTAGGTCTATGTGTAAATATCAATCAATGTCAAGTTCGACAACTGCTTCTACCTAACGGTTAAGTAACCAAGCCAATGTTCTTTCATTACATGTTAAAGATATAATGTATCATCGATAAAAAAAAACCATTATTATTATTGTATTATATTATATACGTTATTTGACATTTGCCTGTTGGATGAGTACTGTAGGATAAAGAAAGTGAATAAGTAAGTTAAATAGTAATACAATTTAATTACTTGCAAAATTTTGTCGAAAATCCTTAAACAAAAAAACAAAAAACAAATTAAATTACTTACTCGGGTCTATTGCTTGCCCAGTCATAGCGATCAGGAATAGAAGCAGGATATGCTCTCTGTACATCTGCAAAAAGGAAAAAATAATAATTATCAATAAGAGAATATAATTTAAATATTTTATTTATTTTTATGAATAAATAGGTAATAATATTATAGATAATAAGAGCAACATCAAAGAAAATGGAGGGGTCTACGTCGGAATGAATCATAAAATCCTTGGATAAGAAGATGATATGTCCTTGGAAGTAATCAATAAGACATTGAGAAACTCCCTACAACACTGGTAAGAAAGGCATAGCAGATCGGCCTGTGTGGTAAATGAAGACAAAACAAAATATATGATAATAAGTCGAAAATGCCAACCCAATAACAGAATCTACGTAGAAAGAAAATCATTCGTGATTGTAGAAAAAATTAAATACCTCGGTTCCACAATAACCTCAATGAATGTCCAACAAGCAGAAATCGATCAGCGTATAACTAACGGAAACAGAGCTTTCCTCTCCTTCTCAAAGGTATTGGAGTCTTTAAAATAAGCTTGAACAATGCTATGACAAAACCAGTTCTAATATATGGCTGTGAGGCCAGGACACTAACCAGCACCCTAGAAAAAAAGTGTTGAAAGTATGGAAGAAGTAATTGAATAGCAGGAAAATAGGAAAGTCCGCAGGAAAAAAGTAGGAAAATCCTCCGCACGATAACCGAAACGATGTGGAATCAGAGTACTAACACAGATTTTGGATTTTTCGGCTTTGTCTGGATTTATTATACTAATGAAATTCTTTCCAACAATTGGTGACCCCAAATGACAATTTGATCCCCAAATTTCTGATTTTATTTTAGTTTAGGATGCTTCTGATTTGTTGTACTTATTAAATTCATTTCAATATAAAAATAAAAATAAAAATAAAATATGAAGAGAATTGATTTATTGACAGATAATAAAGTGCGATCACGTGAAAAACATTGTCAGCAAGTAATGCAGTAAAAAGAGTAAGAGTTACAAGACAATATGTTTAGAACCGAGCAAGCTGACCCTGCTAATCCTGAAACCCCTCCTCCTCCTTCCCCAAAGGACCCGAAAAAGCCGAAAGGGCTTGGTAGGATGACAAGCACAAGGTAAGGACCGAGGTTGCGTGCTCCGAATCCAGGATTCATCTTGAACCTCTTTGCAACCAATATGTCTTCCGGAACATCTCTTCGCTTTACTTTCATTAGGATCTTATTTTAGATAGGATCGTAAATGGGAAATTAATCCAATTATAATTAGCTCTGATATAATTACTGATGGCACCGAATCCTAATTTAAACTGGTTGAAACGATGCCATAATTTATTTCAGCGCTGAGTTTAAGAACTTGCCCAATTCTTTTGTTGTAGTTTGGCCCGCTTTAAAATTAGACTGTACAAGCATGATTCATGGACATGATTAGTATATGAGCTAGTGCATCGTATTAACTGAATGTATTTGAAGTGTATACTCTCTCTATTGAAGTGTATACTCTCTCTCTCTCTCACTCTCTGAGAGAGAGAGAGTGAGAGAGAGAGAGAGAGAGAGACTAAAATAATTCTTTAAATCATTAAAATAAAATTTATATTTTTTGCGCAAGTAATGCATCAGATATACTGAAATTCAATAAGATAGGAAGCTTGCCTTTTATTGGATTGTGGTAAAAAAAAATCCTTGTCAACTTTAGATTCCTTTTTTTTTTTAGTTTAATGAAATGTGAAAAATGCATTCGCTTTGTGGAATGTGGTCAGAGATTTGGTACTATGAGATAGTTTACCTTAATGACCAATGTTGCCAACACATGCCGCTCTTAACTTTTCACTTAAAACAACCATAATTGTTGCGGTAGAGAGAAGGGAGGAACTAATATTTTTGCTATACTATAAAGTATAGAGTTGTACTTCTCTCTAAACCTGGCAAAGGCAATTAGCCAACTTATAATTTGGAAATTATTACCGGACTTTATAAACTTAAATTGTCAATTTATTCGAGCTGTTTTCACCAACGATAATTTTCCTTCTCATTTTCATTATTGCTCAATTAAATTTCCCTGAAATCAATTTCAAAAGTTTCTTATAGGTAATTTTTTTAAATATTTAAAACATTGATTTGTTCATAAATGTTAATTTAATTACTTTTATTCTCTTTTTGGTCATAAGTCCAACTAAATTGATTTGATTACTTGCATTTTTCTACGTCAATAAGAATTGAGTCATTTATTTCCAAAGTGAACCTTTATCGTCATTGGCAATTTTTTAGGAAGCGAGCTTTTCTACACCAAGTTTAATATAAAACTACCTTTTTTTTAAAAAAATACTTACTATTGTAAAATACAAAAATACTTGCAGATTATTACAATAATAATTCAAGGCGATTTTTCAAAACAAAATAAGGTTGTTGACGGTTTACAATGACGGTAAAAAAAAAAAATAGTTTTCATTTGAATAAAACGGTTAAAAAAACTATTGAAGAAATATTTTTTAAAGACTACTTAATACAAATTCCATTACATTCCTAGAAAAAAAAGAACGGTTTCGGAAATAAACTTATTTTCATCATAATTTTTAAATTAGGTTAAATAAAAATTAGGTTTGTTGTTAGAAAAAAAATTTCACCATCGGATTCATTAGATGTTTTTACAATCGTTACTTATTCATAAAAATCGATTTGGGTTCACTTTGAAAATAGGATACTCAATTATTACATAGCGTAATTTAAATTTAAATCTGACCATTGACAATCGTAGTCACGATAGTAAATAGCAAAAGTATCTTTTAGACTCCCCTCAATTAGCATGGTATTTTAAAATTTAAATCAGCCGTTGAGTGGTTTTAGCAAGTTTTACAACACTAATGGCGTCCCTTGTTTAGTATGCATCATCCCAAAAATTTTCTGACCCTCTTTAAACTTCTCTCTTTATAATAAATTTTCTCGATGATGTTTCTTGATTCTATTGAACTTTTCGCATTTTTATATTAATTTCACAAAAAATCTAAAATTAAAAAAAAAAATCCTGAAAATGGATGATTTAAATTATTGATATAAAACTACATCTTCTTATTCCAAGTAGAATTAAAGTTAAATTCTATACAACATCATGTATTTCTCCATATAGTCTCTCACAATAGTACAACAAATTTTTTTTTTTACAGTTACAGTTTGAGAATTCAGTGTTTTATATATCCTAAGGGTTTTCAACTTAAAAACACAAAGTCAAGGCTGCATTTATTTATTCATAATATTTACAACTGCATTCACAAATATACTTGTAAATTTGTACAAATGGATTTAATGACACGAAAACACTTTTTGAGAAACCACCCACTGGTAGCACTCTAATAATACGTCTACATTAGGAGATCACGGGGTTGTCTTCTTTTCAGACGCCTCGGAGGGTTATCGGGAATCGTAGAGGAAGCAAGGTTATAAAAGAGAGGGTTCGGAAGGTTCTGAAGTTTATTATGGAACAAAAGAGCGTTATGGATGATTTTATTTGTAACAAAGAAAGCAGCATTTAATATTTAGTATTGAAATACGAGAGGAATTCGATGGATTACTCAAGCTAAACTCCATAAGTATAAAAAGGCCTTATTATAGTCATTTTTATGAACCTTTTGTATTTAATTGGAAGTTTAGAACATTTGTATAATAAGTGCTAAAGTAGTAAGAAATGTATAAAAGTTTCTTGTCGTTATACAGTCTCGTCTGAGGATTCCAGGTTAGACGTTTGTCCACGTGGAGTCCTAGGTATCGGATGTCTTCAACATGGAAACGCGGTGTATTATTACAGGGTACAGTAAGACAGGAAGTGATAGGTTAAAGACGAAGGATAAAGGTAATTTGATGGGATTTATTATAATTCTCCAGTTTTGATACCATTCTTCAAGATTTATGATGTTGCATATTTAAATAATATAAATGTAGAAATTATTGGTCATTACAGTATTTATAGAATTTCCATTATCTTATTGCAGTATATTAGGCTAAACATTTATTTTTTTCTATAATTCTTACTTTTCCAGTGATATATTACTACTCTTTCCGAAAATTTTCTTCAGTCTTAGAAAACGATCCC
Source organism: Nezara viridula (assembly GCA_928085145.1). NCBI lineage: Eukaryota > Metazoa > Arthropoda > Insecta > Hemiptera > Pentatomidae > Nezara > Nezara viridula. The sequence continues at coordinate 69,090,065 of OV725083.1, read as the reverse complement.
CCTGTTTTCTTTAAATAAATAATCAAACTCCTTAATGGTTTGTATTTAGCCATTCGTTTGAAAAATTAAAAGTACTTCAGATGCCTTCCATTTTTGTTATTAAAATTTTAGCCCATTTTCAAACCAATTGAATTAGGTGAAAACCTACCGGATATTAAAGTTCATTCAATCTTACATTGACTTGAGGAGTTTTATGAAAACCTTTGGAGCATTATTGGAGAAAATTGTAAAGATGTATGAAATCGATTATGCAAAGTGGCACTTCCGGTAAGTAGATTTTGATGAAAAACGTAACATGTAACATCCCAGGCATATTCCTACCATAAATAAGCAATTTAAATTTCGTAAGACTCTTTAACTTTTTATGCTAAACATTAGACATATAGATACACAGACTACGAGGACCTTAATACGTATATATCCGTTGAGAACTGGATATAAAAATTTTGCAATACTTTCTCCAAGTACACAGGGTGTCTCGTAAATATAGCGAAATATTCAAAAGGTGATATATCTACTATTATATCAACATCTACAAAAAAGTTCATATAACAATAGCTCAATTTCCACCAGAAACTTAAACTTATTTATTCAGAATTCTTACAATCTGTCACAATTAGACAGTTAGAATAGTGTTCAGAGAGCACATTCACACTCTATTTACAATAAATAAAAATAAATAATACAGAAAAATAAAAATACTAAAAGAAAATCTATATAAACAAAAGAACTAATCTAATCAAAATGACTTTTGATACAATCTTTATAGAAGCCATTCACTCAGAAGAACTCCGAGTCAAGCCGTTCTCCCAGCTCGTGGAAGGAAAGGCAGGACTCTAGGAGATCCCTGCGACTCTTACTCAGTCGCATGACTGATATTAAGGACCAGTAGAGGCTGAGCAGAGGCGCAATAATCACACATAATTTCCACCAGAAAATTAGAAAATTTAAGATTTTTTTTTTTTACTATTATATACCAATAGTTATCTGGTTCTTTTTCCAGCCATGATGAAGGCCTGAACTTCGGGCCGAAACTTCGGCAAATGAAAAATAATTAAAATTATTTATTTTTTTACCATTTCAATTTGACTGATCACAGCAACCATCCTTCTCATCAAATATAATTATAACTGGAGGATATATTGTAGTTATAACCCGTCCCTATAGATAAGTAGATAGTCATCTAAAGAAAATCTTGCATTATCTATAACAAGAAGATTGAAGATGTTCGCCATGTTTTGCAAGAGCCCTAGGCAGCCAAGGCAAACAAAGTGCTGGCCTCCTAAATTTAGATGGGGCGAAAGATAGGCTCAAGGTGTTATGTAATAAAGTAGACGCCTATATCCTATACACACTTTCCAATATTACATTTTGCATTATCTCAACACTGCTGGCAACTATCTCCTGTCTATATACCAGTATCTCTTTATAAATATTTTTTCGATGTAGAAAATTTAGTGGGAGATTTTACGTGGGAGCGATGAGGTCTTTCTCAATTAAGAAGACTAACTTTTAATTGTTGAAGTGAAAACTTCTTTAGGCGCGTTTTGCACTTTTTTTTTTTTGGTGTGTGTATTAGATTGAGCCGTCAGATTTCCGATGTGTGGCACTCGGGTAACGTCGGTTGCAGTCGACTAATTGAAGTGTTTTTGCATAGGGATTAAAATATATCAAAAACTAAAAATCGGACCTGCATACTGTAAGCAACGAAATCGTTCAACATTTCATCCTCTCTGTAATGAGATATTAATCGAAATTATATCGCCGTGTTAGAGATGCGAAGATAGAAAAAATAGTGTCGAAAAGTAACTAAAAATTAGATCTGCATATTGTATGCGAGGAATTTTTTTTTAATTTCACCCTCATTATCAAAATGATACATAAACCCAAAAAGCCACCAGAAAGCCCATCCTCCTATTGCCCTATCTCCCTTTCACCCATTCTAGGCAAAATCCTGGAAAAGCTCATCCTAAAACGCCTGCACCCCATCCTAGATTCTAATCACATTATCTCAGATCATCAATTTGGATTCCGCAGATCCCATTCCACTATCCAGCAATGCCATCGTGTGGTAGATATTGTCTCCTCTGCATTGGAGCGCGGAATGTACTGCACGGGAGTCTTTCTCGATGTAGAACAGGCTTTTGATCGAGTCTGGCACCCAGGACTGCTTTACAAACTCCGTAAATTCCTACACCCTACATACTTCCTCATTATCCGTTCCTATCATACTGATAGATCCTTCAAAGTAAATCATAATAATGCCTATTCATCCCTTTTTTCCCAGTCCGCTGGTGTTCCTCAAGGTAGTATCCTAGACCCTATTCTTTACACATTTTATACAGCTGATTTCCCAACCCATCCTAACACTGTCATTACCACGTATGTCGATGATACATGTGTCCTAGCAATTAATAGCGACCCAACTATTGCATCCCAAACCCTTCAATCACACATCACAAACCTTGAAGAATGGTTTCAAAACTGGAGGATCAAAATAAATTCCAATAAATCCCATCAAATCACATTTACCCTTCGTCGTAAACCTATGTCCTCTTGTCCTACAGTATCCTTTAATAATACCCCACTTATCCCTGTTGAACAAATTTGATACCTTGGACTCCACTTAGACAAACGTCTAACTTGGAATCCTCATACCAGACTGAAACGACAAGAAACAGCTCGACGTTTCCGACTACTCCAGCACTTACTAGACAAACGCTCTAAGCTCCCAGTCAATTACAAAAGACTCATATACATGACTACAATAAGACCTATTTGGACTTACGGAATTGAGCTCTGGGGCTCCACTAAGCCATCGAATTCCTCTCGTATCCAATCCTTACAATCCAAAATCCTTCGTAAAATCCTCACAGCTCCTTACTTCGTCACAAACAAAATCATCCATAACGACCTTAATGTTCCGTATGTTTCTGACCTGGCCCAATCCAGATACCTTTCCTTCCATAACAAACTTCACAACCATCCTAACCCTCTCGTTTCTAACCTTGCTTCTTTTTCGATCTCGGACAACCCTCCGAGGCGTCTGAAAAGAAGATGGCCTCGAGATCTCCTTTTGTAAATACATTTTTAGAGTGCTACCAGTGGGTAGTTTTTCAACAAATTATTTCATGCTTTTATATTCTTTTGTTCACATTTACTAAATGTATTTTTACTTGTAACACAGTTGTAAATATCATCAATAAAAAAATCACCTTCTTTAAATTTGCTATTATTAGTTATTTATATTTTATAGTATTAAGTCTGCCTTCTTGATGTTTTTGCTTTCATCGTGTGGTCTTAAGCATACAACGTAGTTTTTTTTTTCATTATTTTTCTTCTTAACAAGACAATGTTTGTTTTATAATTTAATTATTCGTCATTTTACATCTTGAAACTCATTTACTCTAAAGCCAAATTTGAAATTATTCTGTATGGTCCATATAATATATAACACGACCCAGAGAAACCGGTTGGTAATGTTAGTAATTTTAATTTATAATATATATTATAACTTACAATTCATATGTATGTTGTAACTATCCTAGAATAAATACTCGCAAAACGATGGAAAGTAGCTTAGGACGTCCAAGCCTCATTTGTGAAGCCCCGATTTGATGAGTCCTAATCGAGTCCTAATAAAAGGTAAAGTATCTGAAGTCTTCATAGTTCGAACGGACTTAGGGCAGGGAGGTGGACTTTTGCCGATGTTTAACTTAGCGCTGGAGAAGGCTGTAGGAAATGCATCATATGAAAACATGGAAATGAATCATAAAACCCTTGGACATGCTGTTCATATGGCTGTTCTTGGAGGTAATGAAGAGGACATTAGGAAACTCTCTAAGACTCGGATAAGAGAAGCAGAGCAAATCGACCTACAAGTAAATGAATTCAAAACAAAATATAAGATAATAAGCCGACAATTTCAATAACAGTATTTGCTTAGAAGGGTACTAACACATGGAGAAGAAAGATAAATAAAGAGGTGCTTTCAGAAACGTGTCAATCGATTTTTCATGATACGAAGGCACAAAGGTTAAGATGGGAATGCAGCTCGAAGCAATCCATCTGGAAGCATCTGCATAACAATGGATGCCTCAAAAGAAGGCAGAAGATCACGTGGAAGGCCAAAAGAAAGATGAATAGATCAAATGAAAGATGTAGTAGAGCTTCATGCAGAAATCTGGAAAAAAATAGCCCAAGATAGACAAAGATGCATTAAACTTATCAAGCCGGTGAAAGATCTACAAGGTCCTTAATACCAACGCAAAAAAAATGTATACGTATATATAAGTATTATAACTGTAACAAGAGTAATATTAATATCAATATTAAAAACTGCACCACTACAAGCCATCAAAGGGTCTTGGGTTGAATAATATGTCAGGAAGTACTGTTAGAAGAACAACGGTTGTGCATGGAGGTGATTGGGCCGATATCAAGGTCAACCGCCATGTTTCCCCCTTTAACTGATTAATTAATTGAGAGTACCTACTTTATGGAGGTTGGGTGTTTATGGAGGTTATGGTCTCCTGACCACAGTGTCGATCCACGGCTAATGAAAAATTACTAGTCATCAGCCGGATTTGAACCTGAGACCTTGATCTCTGGGGGTCAGTGCTCACCCACTAAGCTACTCCGCTCCCAATATAAATATTAATATGTTTCCTTATTACTTTTGTATTAAAGGAATATAAACAACAATAAAGTTTTTCTTGTGTTTTTTGCACTCCTTTCTAAAGTTTCTGAATCCGCCCCCGAGATATGAAACTAAATATTTGATTTAGAGTGATGAAATATAAACATAGCTTTATACTTATTAAACATGGTTTAATAATTTCTTAGCGAAACTTTGAATATGGATTCACGAAATTCTCTTTTCTCTTGGAGTATTAGTTAATAGAAAATTGGAAGCGTTCATCAAATGTTAGAGGGATCGGAATCTTTAAGGCCGAATAGGAAAGCTAATGCTAAGCAGCCCGCGTTTTGGAAACCACAAAAATGTAATGTTATTATGTTTTACTATGTAATGTTTTTATTTTATATTATGTTTAAGTTATAATGTTTTTTTTTTTTATCCAAAAATGTAAAACCTCTGAATTTTATAGTGTAATTTTTTTATGTGATGGACCTTATCAGCAGTTTAGATTCATAAAACATATTTTGATATAATTTGATTACTGGAGTTTTGTGTGAAATACTTAAGCTTTGTATTGTGTTCGTACGTTTTGAGACTAAATTGTTTACTTTCTTAAGGCTTCAGCATTATTTAAATGAGTATGTTACACAAGGCTCAGTCGATTCATCCACGGAATGCTATAAAATTCCTCGAATGGATACTTCCTCGTCACATTAGGAATTCCCTCGGAACCCATTTTGGTAAAATATGGCGTGTCTCCTTTTCGGGAGAGAGGCTCGGGACGGTCTTAGCAAAACAAATTAGTCACCTTCCTCTTCTCCCCATCCTCCCTCCCCCTCTTCTCACCTTTGAATATTTCAAAAGGAAAATGATGGCTGTGTCTTCATCGCTTGAAAGGAAGCTGAGTGCTCCGATCGATTTGACTCAAAATATTTCGATTCTTCGGGAAGATGGATTGCCAAGATCTTGAGTGATCTTTTGAGTCAATAAGCTAAGAGCCATTAGCTCAGATGGGCTTCGAACAAACGTTGTTTTGTTTTTCCACTCAGGGGTCTGTGTTATTGGAAGTAATTGTATCTGCCATTCGACATTTAGTGTGCTTAAATTTTTATATCGAGTGCACGAACGCGTTGTCCACTCTCCCCTATAATATTGTCAACTAATTATGGAGGATGTGTTGGCCGTGCACATTGGAGCGTTGTCCCATGGATTCTGAACTAGTAATAATTTCTGGCCATAGTTCAATATTCAGGTTTTTCGACATGTTTGCTTGAATAGTTTTTTTGTTAATAATAAAGATTACGATTTTTATTAAAGTCATGGTAAAAAGGCTATTCTACGCCAACTAAGATATTTGTGAATAATCCCTAACAAACCTTCTTACAATATCAAACAGTTATGTTTTATTTACAATAACCTGAGTTTATTTGGTGGTCTATCAATGTCTCAAGATTGGCTAAAGACTATTTATATAATTAACTGTATCCTTTGACAATTCACCTTAACTATAGTTTCGCCATCATTTGTCGGATCGGTCTTGCACTCTGCATAACTGTTTGATATTCTAAGAAGGTTAGTTAGGGATTATTCACAAATACCCACATGTTCAGTCGACAAATGAGTGACCTCATCAAAGGCAGTCATCTGTCAACAACATCAATATTCGTAAAAACAAAGATTGCTCTGATGATGGGAAAATTGTCTCGAAACGTAAGAGACAACAAACATAATTAAAAAAATATGAAGAAAATTGGAATTTTGATTGCCTAAAATATGAAAAAATTATAAACGTAAGCTTCCTAATAAAAAAAGAAAAATAAGAAAGTATTTTATGTTACTTATTAAAATGCAAAATACAAAACATGTATATTTTTTTTAACATTTTAATAGAAATGCTACCCACGTCTATGGTATCATTCAGTATTTTTATTTGGACTTCTTTCTTTGATTCAGGTAACATCGAATGGGTTTTAATTCTTCGGGGATTAGACCGAACGAACCTGAAAGAAAACACGACCGAAAAGGAGGGATGAGAGGTTGGCGGTGAGGGGGGAGAGGATGAGGGTATTCCTTTATTTGAAGCTGAGCAATCTGTTTGCAGTTTCATTTAGTAGAGTCCTCTGTAGATTGTAGAGTGTTAATAAAGAGGACTGTTTACCCTTTATCTACCGCCTTTATATAAAGCCTCTCTTTATTACTTTATTACCGCCTCCCCTCTCTAATCTGTATTAATAATGCTCAGATTATTTTAGTCTCATCTTATTATGTTCTGGATTAATTTACTATCTGTAAGTATTTATTGTTGGGCTGTTAGACAAGTTCCTAACATTCCTAAAGCTTTTCGATGGCAAGACAAATCCATTAGACTGTTCCTAAAATGTTTGATGGTTATATAGATGGAATTCAACACGTTTCTTAATTTACTAATTGCAACTTCAATGATTCTCGTTAAATCAATATCAAAGTTTTTGGGTCAATGGATCCGCTGAATGTAACCTCATTGTAACCTCACTGCTGTATATTGATTTATTTCTGTTTTGAAATTCAAAAAAATTGTAGGTATATATTTCCTGATGTTTTTATGTTTGTATATTTTTATTTTTCTTATTGTTTGCAACCTTCTTGGAGTGCTAACATTCCGTCGGAATCCAGAATCTCCTTCCTAAACTAAGCATACAGCGCAGTCCATCTGTGCTGGATTTAATTTCACCGATTAAATTAGTACACAGTTTAGAAGCTTGCTATTTCGTGATAACAAATTTAATACATATTTATATATATTATTTTCGGAGACTAATAACTTTCTAACTTCTTTACAAATACACAGAAAAACCTTTAACATTTTTTTTTTTACTAATAACCAATTTCTTTTTTATTTATTTTTATTATTGATTACATACTAAATTTAAATGAATTTAAAATATTAAATTTCTAAAACTTTCAAGAGAAAATCACGATTTTAATGTTTCTGGTTATTTTATATTTTAAAACGAATCAAGCAGTTGAAACTGCGTTATTTTAAATCTCCTGTTTAATAATTATAATCATTTCTGCCTTAAAAAAACAAAACAATAATTTAAAAACAAAATAAAAAGGTTAACACATCATTAACTATTTTAATCGTTGAGAATGTCCTAGAGACAGATTGTAATATTTTTCAATAAATAAGATTAAAAAAAAAAATCGTTGAGAAAACTAGGATTTTACGATTTTTTCACAAAAAAATATGGCATATTTTGAATTAGCCAATAATAAACAAATCTGCGGTGTTCGAAAAGAATTTTTTTTCAATTATAATTTAAGTATGAATTTTTGGGGGGTTTTCTATATCAACATTTTAATTCATTTAACAAATCTAAAAGACTAGTTTTCTTAATAATTCAAATAATTTTAAAATGTTGATGAATAATAAAAACAAATTTAACATATGTTTTCTTTAATTTAACCCTAAAAATTTATTTATTCATATTTATTGAGAGATATTACAATCTGTCACAATTAAGGCCATTTATAATAGTGTTCGAAGAGCATATTCACACTCCATTCACAATAAATAATAATACTAAAACAAAACTAAACACAAATAAACTAAGCTAATACATAAATGCTTCTATATAATATCTTTTTTTTTTTATTTCTTTATTGATTATTACAACAATCTGTCTCTTGGACATTGGTTATAGTGAGGTAGGTGTGATTTTATATGGTGTGATTTTTATATGGTGTGATCGTAGGTGTGATTTTTTGTCAAATTCGTTGAGAATGTCCAAGAGACAGATTGTAATATTTTTCAATAAATAAGATTTAAAAAAAAGTCGTTGAGAAAACTAGGATTTTAAGATTTTTTCACAAAAAAATATGTCATATTTTGAATTAGCCAATAATAAACAAATCGGCGGTGTTCGAAAAGAAATTTTTTTTTCAATTATAATTTAAGTATGAATTTTTGGGGGGTTTTCTATATCAACATTTTAATTCATTTAACAAATCTAAAAGACTAGTTTTCTTAATAATTCAAACAATTTTAAAATGTTGTTGATGAACAATAAAAACAAATTTAACATATGTTTTCTTTAATTTAACCCTAAAAATTTATTTATTCATATTTATTGAGAGATATTACAATCTGTCACAATTAAGGACATTTATAATAGTGTTCGAAGAGCATATTCACACTCCATTCATAATAAATAATAATACTAAAACAAAACTAAACACAAATAAACTAAGCTAATACATAAATGCTTCTATATAATATCTTTTTTTTTTTAAATTTCTTTATTGAGTATTACAACAATCTGTCTCTTGGACATTGGTTATAGTGAGGTAGGATGACATTCACACTATACGTACAAAAAATAAATAAATAAATAGAAACAAAATAATAATCAAAAGAAATATAATATCTAAAAAAAAAAAAGATTCGCTCGAGATCTGCGAGCAGGGCTTTTCTCCCCACTAGTGGAAGGAACGGCAGGACAAAGCCCTAAAAATAAATTTGTTTTTATAACAGAATTGCGTGAACTGTATCCGGTTTATATATTTTAATTGATTAAGTTGAGGCGAATAAAATGGACATATAAAATCGCTGGACTCAGTAAAGAATGAATTCCTAAAAGATTAATATGCGCTGTACCGTTTGGCAAGCGTCCGAGGGACAGACCAAAACGAAGGTGGGTAGTTTGCGTTAAGGCTGATTTGGCTGGGTTGGATTTAGACGGAGCCCGGTGGAAGGAACTATGTGGACATCGATTGGTGGTATCGGCATCGAACCTTCGGGTTCGCTAAGCCTTATTATTATTATTTATAACAGAACCATATTGATAACCTTTTTCGAACAAGACATATAAATACAAAGCAGTTTCATTTTTTTTACTTGTGTTTTGTTTTAAATAAAATTAAAAAGTCTTAGAAAAAAAATATTGAAGTCGACAATGGGCTTACTCCCTCGTTAGCTGAATATGAGACTAACTCCAATATTATTTAAGTTCGTAATTTATTCAACCTGAATGTGATCCTACTAAATGGAATAGGATAAGGATGGGCCAATAGGGTAAAGCCTAGGTGAGCTTATAAGCTTAGGAATGAGCGAACCCTTTTAAATTATATAAAGGATATATTTTTTTTTCTCCTAATTTAATTTATTATTGTCATATAATTAATTAACTTAAATAATTGTTTTACCAATTAAGGTTGTTTTACATAATGATTATTTCTACCAATTAGAACTACTTTCATTTCATTTATTTTTTATTATACATATCATGCAAATATTATCATATACCTTGTTATCAATCGATATTATCAAGAATGTCTCAGGACAGCAAACTTACAAAATTTAATTAAGACCAACGCACACATTAAAGTGCATTTTAGCCAACTACTTTACAATTGTTCAGAGATCTCATGATTATACGTTTTGTATCCCTGTTGTCAGAGCGTAGCTAAGCACAGTGAGGCAGAACACCATAAAACTAATATAAATTCAAAAATTAGATGTTCCCTTTTGGAGAATTGTTATTAATGTCTGTACACAGCAGAAGTTGGATTACTTAAAAAAAAAGCGATGTAAATGCCTTAAAATAAATTATAGAATAGTTCACCGGACACAAGATAGATAGATTTCTTTTGAAACATTCGATGTGGCTTTAGCTAAAAAAAAAAAACCAAGGTGTGTGCTTTAGACCACACGATAGATTTTTTTATTATTTATTATGATATTTACAACTGTATAAAAAAAAATACACGAAGTAAATTCGTTCATGGATATAATGACATGAAACACATGTTGAGAAATTACCCACTGTAATAATATGTCTACATTAGGAGATCACGGGGCCATCTTCTTTTCAGACAACTCAAAGGGTTATCAGGAATTGAATAGGAAGCAAGGTTAGAAACAAGAGGGTTGGGATGATTCTGAAGTTTATTATGGAAGGACAGATATCTGGATTGGGCCGAATCTGAAACATAAGGAACATTAAAGTCATTATGGATGATTTTATTTGTAACAAAATAAGGAGTATTGTGGATTTTACAAAGGATTTTGGATTGTAATGATTGCATACTAGAGGAATTTGAAGGTTTGGTGGAGACCCATAGCTCAACTCAGTTAGGCCGTAGTTACATGAAATATAAATTACTAATAATAGCTCATTTAAAGAGGATGAAATGATTTTCCTCGCTTATGATATGCATCTCCGATTTTTACTTTCTGAAATATTTTGATCCATAGGTTCAACTAAACTTGTTCTCACCTGGTTTTTCGTCGGTATTTTATTCCATGTGTAAAAACAGTTATATTAGTCGACTCTAGCCGATTTCATCCTAGCTTTAACACTTCGGATATCTGAAGGATCAATCTAATTCACTCTCCATAAAAAAGTGCAAAACACTCCTTTTCTTTTAAAACATTCGATGTGGCCTTGGATCTAAAAAAAAAAGTAAGGTGTGTCCTTAGAACACACAGCTATTATAAGTTATAGCTCATTATAATGAGGATGGAATGTTGAACATTCCTCTCGCTTACAATATGCAATACCGATATTTAGTTCCTGCGATATTTTAATCCTTATAGTCCATAAAACTCGTTATCATTTGGTTGTCGACTCTATTTTTTCCATATCCTACTCTCTAACACGGTGCTGGGTTTGATAAATATTTCATTTCATATTTACTTTAACCCATAGGCGGAGAACCCGCGGCCTCTAAACGTTTTTGCGCGATATTTATTCGCGATTTTATTATAAGGCGAAATCCACAGTTCTATGACGTAAGTCCAAATAGGTTTAAGTAAAACTTTATAAAGGGTCAGTTTGTTAGTTAATGATAATTTTTAACGTCTGTCAAGTAATCTGGATAAAAGACCGTATCGTCTGTTCAATTCTATTCGTTTTTGTCTGATTTGAGTCCTCCAAGTAAGTCTTTTGTCCAGATAAAAATCTAAATACCTAATTACGTCTGATGTTGGAATTTCAATGTTATTAAAATATATTTCAGGTGAAGGTTTATGGTTAAGAGTGAATACCACATGCACACTTTTATTTTCATTCATCTTAATTTTCCACCTTGTGGCCCAATCTGCAATATCGTTCAGATGATTTTGAAGAGTGGTAGATGCTCGAACAGGGTTTTTATCTGAGCTTAGGATTGCGGTATCGTCTGCAAAAGTCATTGTGTCATTGTGTAGCATTTTCCACCTATTTGATTGAGGATTATAATGGATTATAACATAATCACCTTATATCTCTTTTTCCAGCTGTAGGCTTTGTTTATTATTTATATTAAAATAAATTTAATTACTGTGGTTTAAATGTAATAATTGTGTAAGTAAGAAAATCATTAAATTCAGCAATCGTTATTTATTACGACGACAGATAATTTATTGAAATGAAACGAAGGATAAAATATTTATTCATTTCTTTCTTTCAATCAGGGACTGGTAAATTAGGTTAGGAAGCGTTGCTTGGCAACATGTGTCGGAAATATAATCGGCAGATCTGTATTGCACGGATTATCCGAATATAATAAAAGTAAATTGTCCAACAGAATATCTAAAGAAAGTAAGGCTTGTATGAGCATAAATATGAAATTTGACGTTATATTTGAGCTGGTCTTTTATCTAGGTTACTTGACAGATGTTCAACATTATCTTTGACTAACAAACTCACCCTCTATAAAGTTTTACTAAAACCAATTTGGACTTATGGCACAGAACTGTGGGGTTTTGCTAAAACTTCTAATATTAAAAAAATCCAGTCTTTCCAATCCAACATTTTACGAAGAATAGTTGACGCACCATTTTATGTCACAAACGATAGATCACATACGGACTTAAACATCCCAACAATTTAAGACACTGCAAAAATAAACTACAACAAATTTTACCAAAGACTAACTTACAACAAAAATCCTCTGACAGAAAACCTTAAAAGCACTAGAAACCCGTACAGCCCACCTCGATGATTACGTTGGCGGTGGCCAAGAGACCTGCTGAACTGAACTATTTCCTGGATTGTAATGGAACGCTGTGAAGCTGCCAAAAAATTTGTTCATTCCAAAGAAATTTGCAGATCGCAAATTTAATTTTTGCATGTCCAATTTTATGTTATGTATTAATAAAAAAAATAATAATAAATATTTGAGCTGAGCGATGAAAATATAAATATATAGCTTTCCATATTTAACTTTCTTAGCTCGTTACATACCTAGATTTATGTATCAGGGGCACAGTGACATCCGGTCAAAAAGCGGAAGAGAGGAAATTAAAAGGGCGGAAAATTGAGAGAATTAGGAATTCCGTTCCAAAGCTGCTTTTTTACGAATGACTTGTTCCGACTGAGCAGCTGCTATTTCTTGGCTTTAAACCGAACCCAAACTGGAATTTTAATAGCCATGAAGGAAAATAAATTAAAGAATACTTCCGCTTGATAATTGTACTTTTGTGTTTTGATTTAAACTGTTGTTTAGGGGATTTTGGAATTATGTTTGCATTTTACATTATTTCACTCGCGTCAACACCGTATTTGATGAATATTTCATTTCATATTTACTTTAACCCATAGGCGGAGAACCTGCGGCCTCCAAACGATTTGCGCCTTATTACAAGAATTAATTACATTAAATAATTAATTCTAGCGCTATAATAATAAATATCGCGCAAAAACGTTTAGAGGCCGCAGGTTCTCCGCCCATGGGTTAAAGTAAATATGAAGTGAAATATTTATCAAACCCAACACCGTGTTAGAGAGTAGGGTATGGAAAGAATAGAGTCGAAAACCAAATGATAACGAGTTTTATGGACCATAAGGATTAAAATATCTCTAAACTAAATATCGGTCTTGCATACTGCAAGCGAGAGGAATGTTCAACATTCCATCCTCATTATAATGAGCTATTATTTATAATTAATATTACATATTATTAATCTCACCTTGTTGATGTTTTCTATTCTGTCGTGTGGTCTAAAGCACACACCTTATTTTTTTTTTAGATTCAAAGCCACATCGAATGTTTTAAAAGAAAAGGCACGTTTCGCACTTTTTTATGGAGAGTGAATTAGATTGATCCTTCAGATATCCGAAGTGTTAAAGCTCGGATGAAATTGGCTAGAGTCGACTAATATAAAGTTTTTTACACTTGGACGAAAAACCAAGTGAGAACAAGTTTAGTTGAACATATGGACTAAAATATTTCAGAAAGTAAAAATCGAATCTGCGTATTGTAAGCGAGGAAAATCATTTCATCCTCTTTAAATGAGCTATTATTAATAACTTATATCTCATGTAACTACGGTCTAACGGAGTTGAGCTATGGGTCTCCACCAAACCTTCTAATTCCTCTAGTATCCAATCCTTACAATCCAAAATCCTTTGTAAAATCCACAATACTCCTTATTTTGCTACAAATAAAATCATCCATAATGACCTTAATATTCCTTGTGTTTCAGATTTGGCCCAATCCAGATATCTATCCTTCCATAATAAACTTCAGAATCATCCCAACCCTCTTGTTTCTAACCTTGCTTCCTATTCAATTCCTGATAACCCTTTGAGTTGTCTGAAAAGAAGATAGCCTCGTGATCTCCTAATGTAGACATATTATTACAGTGAGTAATTTCTCAACATGTTTCATGTCATTATATCCATGAACGAATTTACTTCATGTATTTTTTTTTTTTATGCAGTTGTAAATATCATAATAAATAATAAAAAAAATCTATCGTGTGGTCTAAAGCACACACCTTGGTTTTTATTTATAGCCAAAGCCACATCGAATGTTTCAAAAGAAATCTATCTATCTTGTGTCCGGTGAACTATTCTATAATTTATTTTTAAGGCATTTACATCGCTTTTTTTTTAAGTAATCCAACTTCTGCTGTGTACAGATATTAATAACAATTCTCCAAAAGGGAACATCTAATTTTTGAATTTATATTAGTTTTATGGTGTTCTGCCTCACTGTGCGTAGCTACGCTCTGACAACAGGGATACAAAACGTATAATCATGAGATATCTGAACAATTGTAAAGTAGTTGGCTAAAATGCACTTTAATGTGTGCGTTGATCTTAATTAAATTTTGTGAGTTTGCTGTCCTGAGACATTCTTGTTAAAATGGGTATATTTGCTATTCATCTATTTCCTTGAATATCTTTAATAAAATGTTAAATAGTGGAAGTTACTTAAAATGGTTTACTTTCCAAAGGTTACCATGTTGATAGAGAAGAGTAGGTGAATAGAATTAATGCGTCAAACGATATGAATATGAATGAACTTTAAAATATATAACACTATATTTACCTTTACAAATAACATGGAATATTAACTAACATTGTGCCGATCTGTTACACTGTTTTTTTTTTTTTGTTTTTTCTTACTTTATTTATCTTTAGGTTGTTTTATTTTTTATTGTACGTAGTTTTTGATTATTATTTTACTTTTGCTAATTTTATATTTGCTGTATATATGGTATGAATGTGTTACATCATATACCACTATAATTATTGTCCACGTGAAAGATTGTTATATTTATACATAAATAAATAATAATAATTTATAAAGAATAAAATAAACATAAAGATTGATAGGGCAGGAATGATTCACAATCTTCATTCTGTGTCTTGAAAACACACTATTCTCACAACGAAGGACGCCATACCAACTCTAAACATGCTTCCCCAATTCTCAAAATGGGCACCCACAATTCTTCCCAACACTTGGATACCCCACTCCATTCCAAGTGCCAACTTGATCGTTCCATATAGCAAGGTGCACCTTTTCTTTGAGCTGGTGGTTTCTCACACAACCCTAAAATTAAAAATTAATCTTCCAAATTTTTTGATAGATGTGGGACGTAATCCGTTAAAAGTTATACAATATATATGTTTATGAGAAGTTTTTTCGTGTCCTTTCTCTCCATAAGGTGTGATACTCAGAGTATCAAGAGGGTTTCCGACCTGAGTGGCCACTATGAAGGGATAAAGGGTAAAGGGATACAGGATGAAGGGATACAGCAGGGTAAAGGTAAAGGTGGCTCACCGGGATCTGTCGGGACTTATCTTAATCCTCCAATTCGAGACCCTCTTGTATTGCGGATCCTAATGTGCACTCGCACAGTTTCGCTTTTCCTCAAATCGGAACTGTTGAAGTCAGCGGTCAGTGGAGCACCTTCGATTTTGTTATAAGATGTTTATAATATTAAAAAATAAACATTAGTAATAAAAAATCACATCTCCATTAAATTATGTTTTCATTACTATCTGCCCATCTATAATAATAATCACTAAAATAATCACACTTAGTTTTTGGTTCTTAATTCCAAAAACTTAGTTTGATTATTTATTAGATTGACCAATAGGTAAATAATACTGAAAAGATAATATAGACAAAAAGTTCAAAAATTTTTTTTGTCCATAAAAACGGATTTTCGCATGTCAACTTATTGTTGACAATCACCAAATGCGCTGGAAATACAGGATGTTTGTGTCCGTTTAAATTAGTGTAAAATCATTGATAAAGGGTTATATGTTGGTCAACTGTAGGAAAGTGGAGGTCAGTATGTAGAGTTTTGTTAGCAACGTACCAAGGTGTTTTTATTACGAGTCGCTACTCTTAACAAAAGTTCAATACTTGAAAATAGAAACTTGAATAATATTTCATTCCATAAATTTGTCTGTTGAAACATAATAATAATACTAACTGTACCACTATAACAGTTAGCATTGTCTTGAGAAGGTCAATATCTATGGCTGATATAACAGAATAAATTATAAACAACCACCACCGGCATCAAACTCGGGAGCATAGGTGCTCATTGCCTTACTCACTGAAATACTGCTCCGTCGTTATGCGAAATTTGTTAATTTATATGATTTAAATTAAGGCGATAATGAAATAGGTAGTTGACGTCTTTAAAGTATAATTAAAAAAAAATCAAATTAAGAAATAAAACCCGACACCAATGGGGATGGAAATTTTGTTCGGTCATAAGAATTGTGATTAACAAAAGTTATATTTAAAAAAAACATGTGAATATAACATTTTATTAAAAAAAATTTTTGTGGTAAAATAAAAAATAATACAATGTTTAGAAAAGAAGTTTGTGGACAACTGTATCACTTCTGTATGATTAAAATATTACCATTACGCTTTAAAATAAAAATTTTATTTTATGTAAAGTGTTCTGAAGAAAAAAAATTTCAATTGTATACGGTCGAAAATAGAGTAAATTTTACGAAATTTTAAAATTTGAATATTGAATTGCATCACGAATCCTGTTACTTTTTATA